>CM064545.1:16983833-17488833 GCA_032716605.1 Paralithodes platypus
ATTAATTCATATAAACAAAACTGAAAAAGCAAATTAATAGAGCTAGAATATGTGTATGTACAAAGAGAATATGTAAATATATATTAAATATATATATATCAATTATATATAAATATATATATATATATATATATTGAGTATATATCACAAATACACGTGACCCACTAAATGTTTTAATCTCTCAGTGGAGTTTGTACCGTCGTCCGTCAGGACTATAGCCGACTGCCGTGGTGGAGTTGGTTAAAGCGTCGGCTATCGTCCTGACGGTCGACGGTTCGAACCCTACTGAGAGATTAAAATATATATATATATATATATATATATATATATATATATATATATATATATATATATACTGTATATATATAAAAAAAAAAATTGGGGGGGGGGGTGCAGACGACGTAATTCCCGTGAAGGGTGACCATAAAGATTAGGCGTTTGATTCGATTCAGTAGGTCAAGTTGCTCGGGCTTGACATCTACAGTAGCAATAACATTTTGACAGTGCAGGCTCGATCCGCCGACCCTTTGATCAGCAGCCGACGCTGTACTGACTATGCCACATCCCGTTGGTGTGGACTGCATGTCATGGGATATTAGGTCAGTTCTACCCCCTTTTGGGCTATCCGGAATTAAGGATGGTAGGGATCACTTGTACAGCGATGTCGTGCGAGGTTTAGCCAATCAGCGGCCTAGGTTGCTTCCAACTTCTCTTGGGGGATGAGGGCGGGGATTTCCCTTCTATGTGGTGAGAGGATTCCCCATATTCTTAAAGTTGGATTGAAGGGAACTGGGCCTCGCCTTTTGCTTCATAGTAGGGGGCATAAGCCCCACCTTTTGGTAGGGCTATACAGTAGGCAAGGGCCTATCTTTGAGGATGAAGGGGTG
Source organism: Paralithodes platypus (assembly GCA_032716605.1). NCBI lineage: Eukaryota > Metazoa > Arthropoda > Malacostraca > Decapoda > Lithodidae > Paralithodes > Paralithodes platypus. The sequence goes on from CM064545.1 coordinate 16,984,721, forward strand.
GCCATAAACATTAGGCGTTTGTTACGAATCGCTAGGCCAAATTGCCCAGGCTTGACATCTACCATTAACATTTTGACAGTGCGGGCTTGATCCGCCGACCCTTTGATCAGCAGCCAACGCTTTTCTTACTATGCCACTTCCTTGTATTCTTAACAACCTCAACAATTTAGTAGTGAGTAACTGATAGTTTTTGGAAATCTTCTATTTCAGTATAGCTTAGTTACTGAATTCGCTATTGTCTCTAATTTTTTTAAAATAACTCCGATAACTCTACAAGTAACTGTGCTACGCCCAGCACTAGCTGCATACAGGTATATATTCTATATATATATATATATATATATATATATATATATATATATATATATATATATATGTTTCTAATCTCTCAGTGGTCGGCGGTTCGAACCCCACTTAGAGATTAGAAACATTTAGTGGCTCACGTGTATTTGTGATATATACTCAATATATATATATATATATATATATATATAATATATACAATACTACAGGCAACTTTGCCTTTTGTCTCCTTCACGCACATAGGAATTATATATATATAGCTACTAAAAATATTATCGACCATATAATTATAAGTACACAAACTATCTTACAGTAACTTTACTAGTTAAGCAGCTTTCTTATTCTGTCTTGCTTACACAGAGAATTTGAGGATCTAATGGTAATTCATAATTATTAACTTTTATTTACAGTGTTGCAGCCATTCAATGGAAGTTTTTACTGGATGGTATATCCAACATTCGTGTTCATGAAGGAGGCGTTTATACTAACTTGTGTTGGTTGGTACTGGTGTCTGCGAGATGGTGTAACTGTGGCTTTGCTGCATTGGAGTAAACAAGTTAAGATCAAACTCGTCAACAGTCGGAATGGTTGTGGGTATGTATGACGTAGAATTCTCAGGATATCCCACTTCCTGATTCAAAACATTTCCTGTCTCCATCGTTCCTGCTAAAAAAAAATGAGAACAACATTTTTTGGTAATCAGCATGTACACATTATTAAACGATACTATAATACTATACGTTTGTTTATACAGTATATATATATATATATATATATATATATATATATACAGTATATATATATATATATATATATATATATATATATATATATATATTCTGACATACGGAGCCCTGTATGTTAATTTAAGAGTTAGAATTAAGAGTTGAAGGAGTGTCAAACTACCCAAGCGGCGAAGCAGACTAGCGAGCGAACCAGCGAGTGGGAAACCAGCTCGTCCGCATACCAGCAAACAAGCCTTCACACCTGCGTGCGTCATAGGGGACCCTGCAAACTACTTCGATGACCCGACGCTATGACGTATGATCGACGCCAGGAGCCCCCATTGGACGACGCACCTGCTATGCAACTCGAGGAGCTATGATAGGGGCGCGCACCATCACTCGCCTCCTGATTCGTTCCTACACCATCATTGATTAGTATATAAGACCCGAGTAGTGGGCATTCAAATCAGTCTCATTTGGAGTTGGAGAAGGTGAACTTGCAGCTGGAGGAAGACGGGGTGAAGTATTATAATGGGATTGTGACTGTCAGTCAGATTATATAAGTGTGTGTTAAGTGTGTTCGGTGTAAACACTTATGTTATGTTGGTTAGTGAGATATGTGATTGGGAATTAACGTTAACGCTACTATTATGTGCTTAACTATTTGATTGCGAATTAACGTTAACGCTACTATTATGTGCTTAACTATTTGATTGCGAATTAACGTTAACGCTACTATTATGTGCTTAACTATTTGATTGCGAATTAACGTTAACGCTACTATTATGTGCTTAACTATTTGATTGCGAATTAACGTTAACGCTACTATTATGTACTTAACTATTTGATTGGGAAGAATTAACGTTAAAGCTATTATTATGTACTTAACTATTTGATTGGGAAGAATTAACGTTAAAGCTATTATTATGTACTTAACTATTTTAGTTGACTAACTCGTGGACTAAAGCAACTCTTTAAGTAATTGGGTTATGATGAAAGTAATACTATTGTTTTATATTAATACTTACGAGTTCTTTCATTTTCTTTGAATTAAGCTTACATTGCTTAACGGTGCTTAGTACGGTGATGCTATTGTCTCTTATTAGTAATATCGCCTTAGACTAACATGGCTGTGTTAATATTACTTCTAGTGATTTCCTAAGCTGAAGAAAATTATTTTAGCTTCAAAATATTATTTTTGCTTTTCATATTATGAGTGAGACCTGAATCGAATCTATGAAGCGATCCTGTAACTTAATTTACTCATAATCAAACCTCAATGTTACGTGGTTAAGCAATACATTTAACTAATTATTAAATATATATCTAACTTTTTATGTGACTGATATAAATCCTGATGATAATAATAATATAATACTGTTAACGTAAGACAAGAACCAAGAATAATTACATTAAATATAAATAAAAGGACATATAAGAAAACTATCTATTCATTTCAAAAAGGGTAAGAGACAGAAATATTCTTACTTTAATATTTATCTTTCAAGACTTTTTATAGAATTAATAGTCCTTCTTTAGATATAACTTCTTCGGTTCATAACCATAGCCTACTAAGCTTCGGTTAAATAATAATTCTTTATAAATACTACATGACTTTAATTAGTTTCAGTATTTTTCATAATTAAAGAGTATCAGTCAATAAAGGATACTAAGTCCTAAGATCCAAAAGGAAAGGAAGCAACAACAGGAAATAATGTTATTAGATTTTACTTTTGTTTTGCCTTCAGCTGACTGATACCTTAATATATATCTCTGTGCTATCTAGATTCATCAAGTTAACCACTTGAGGATCAAGTTACGTAACAGAAGAGTGGCGACCTTGCCAGGATTCGTTTCATACAGTTTCACTCTGTTTCATTACCGTTTCACTACTTAAAAATCAAATATTAATCATGCCTCATCTAATTAATGACGAAGATGCTTGAGTTTTCATAGAATCAGAATCCACAGCCCCTGATATTGACTGTCTGTCAAACTCCGAACTGAAAGTGCTTGCCTCACATCTCCAATTAACTGTCTCAAACATGTCCAAAGTAGAGGTGGCTCAGACCATAAAAACCCACCTGTTCCCTGTAGAAGGCGGGGAGGGTGACGGAGCAGTTGGTGGGATCCCGAGTAAACCTAGCCAACTTGATGAACAATTGCCACCTGGTTTGACCGGTGATCAAATATTCGAACTAGAACAAGCCAAACTAAAAATAGAACTAGCCAGAATACAAGCAAATACTGAAGAAGCCAGCATAAAAGCCAGAGCATCGACCGAACAATGTGAATATCAATATCGTATAGCTCAACTAAATGTCAATACAAATGTTCCCGTAATTGCTCCCCCTCTGGGATTGACTATGACCAGTGTCATTCCACCTTTCACTGAGGATAATGTGCAGGATTTCTTTGTTTTGTTTGAGGAAGTTGCTGGAGGTATGAAGTGGACAAGTGATCAATGGCCTTTTATGTTACAAACCGTTTTGACAGGGCAGGCTCGAGCCACGTATTTGTCAGAAGTAGCAGAAGTTAGGCAGGATTATGACAATCTCAAAGAAGCTATCCTAAAAACCTATCAATTGCAGCCTGAGGCTTACAGGCAATCTTTCTCTAAAAACCAGAAGAAAGTAGAAGAAACCCATAAGGTATTTGCCAGGACCATGACTAAAACTTTCAATCATTGGGTCAAGAGTAAGAAAGTCACAAGCTACAACGATCTGAAGGAGTTGGTCCTGTTAGAAAATTTCCTATGGAAAATTGATTCTTCTGTATCCTATCATTTAAAGGGGAAAAAGGTAGATTGTCTTGCCGACGCCGCTGACATGGCTGACACATACGTGCTCAACAACAAATTTCGTGGAAAGAAGCCCTACGATAATTCTAGTTCTAATTTTAAGTATCCCAATCACAAATCTGACAGACCCAGTCACAAGCCTATAACGTCTTCCCCAGCTAGCCAAAATAGAATTGTTCCCCCAACTAAAAATGCGACTCAGGGCAATGGTAACAGAGGTGGGCCCCAAATTAATAGTAATGCTCAAAGAGGGAACGTTCCCGTATCCCCTAAAGTATGTACTTTTTGTGGCATGAGAGGCCACCTAGCTTATCAGTGCTGGGTCAAGGAGAAAACCGAGAGATCGGGGCAGACAGTTGCCGCCGTATCTCAAATTCCATATGTGCCTTTAATGCAGGACTCCCGACAGAAGGAGTACCTAGCACCAAAAGTTCCTTTAATGCAGGACTCCCGACAGAAGGAGTACCTAGCAGCTAACGTAAATCATCTAGACAGGGGTGTAGTAGCATGTGTGGTGCAACCCACTAGGGTTAAGCCAATAATAATTTCACCATCAGTGCAGGACAGTTACCGTCCCTTTATTTCATCTGGCAACGTGAGATTAAATGGTTGTATGCATTAGGTAAAAATTCTGAGAGACACAGGTTCTACTAGCACCCTCATGGTGAATCCTTACACTGAGTGCCCACCTGGCGAACCAGTTGTAATGAGAGGTGCTGGAGGCCAATTTTATGCACACTTGGTAAAAGGCGAAATTGAATGTGAGTTACTACAGGGTGAGGCCACCATAGCTTTGTGTAGGTCCCAAGATATCCCTGTGCCTGGGGTAACACTCCTTTTGGGGAATGATGTAGCAGGTGAGAAGGTCCGACCAGACCCCATTTTGTCACTTTCCCCTGTTAACGAGCCACTAACCGGTGAGCTCGAAAAGGAGATGCCAACAGTTTTCCCTGTGTGTGCTGTCACACGTTCAATGTCTCAAGTAGCAGTTCCCTCAGACAGAAATGTACCGAATGTAAGAGTTGATGAAAGGGATGATGAGAGTGTGAATGACGCTCCAACTGTGCCTGATGATGTGACTGAGGTGGATTTATCTGACACCTTTATGGCTCATCTTGACCCTAACGATGACCATGAAACCCCTCCAAATTGTCCTAGTGGCCTGGTAGAGCTACAGAGAGATGATAGTGAATGCAAGGAGTTAGCTGCCAGGTCCGTGAGTGAAGAGGAATGTGAGAAGGAGGGTGGTGAATGTTTCTACCTCAAAGGAGGAGTATTGTGGCGTAGATGGAGACAGCCACACAGACCAATCGATGACGGGGCTTGGGACATCCATCAAGTAGTAGTCCCCAAACCTTGTCGTAGAGATATCATGGAAATGGCACATTGTATACCATTGGCAGGACACCTAGGTGTGAGAAAAACTCTAGACAGAATCAGAGCCCACTTTTACTGGCCAGGAATGCGTGCAGATGTAGTGGAGTTTTGTAGAGTGTGTCACACTTGCCAGATGACAGGAAAACCCAATCAAAAGGTGCCTGTACATCCTCTGGTGCCCTTGCCCGTTTTCGAGAATCCTTTTACTCGGGTGGTAGTGGACATTGTAGGCCCATTGCCTAAGACTTCCCAAGGTAACATTTATTTATTAACTATTGTGGACATGGCAACTCGCTACCCAGAGGCTATATCCTTAAGGACTACCTCTGCTCCAACTGTCATCAAGGAACTGCTCAAATTCTTCACCAGAATGGGTTTCCCCCATGAGGTGCAAAGTGATCAAGGAACTAATTTTACCTCTAACATTTTTCAGCAGTCCCTGAAGGAGTTGGGTATCGAGCATGTTAAGTCTAGCACCTACCACCCAGAGAGTCAAGGGGTTATCGAACGATATCACCAGACATTAAAGGGAATGTTACGTAAGTATTGTACAGAGACCGGAGTTGAGTGGGATAAGGGGGTACCTTTTCTTTTATTTGCTACTCGTGAGGTTCCAACTGAATCCCTGGGTTTTTCCCCTAATGAGCTAGTTTTCGGTCACCAGGTAAGAGGTCCTTTGCAACTATTGCAGGATAGCCTAGTTGGCCAGGAGGGGAACCAAAACCTCCTCAAGTATGTTTCAGATTTCAAAACCCGGCTGAGATCCTCATGTGAGTTTGCCGCTCAAAACTTGACAGTGGCTAAAAGCTCCATGAAGAACTGGTATGACAGAAAAGCCCGTGAGAGGGAGTTTCAGCCCGGTGATGAGGTTTTGGTCCTTCTCCCCCTTTTTGGCCAACCTTTATCTGCCAAGTTCAGGGGCCCATATAAGATCATTCGGAGGGTGAGCATTACCGATTATCTAGTAACTACCCCAGACAGGAGAAAGCCCACGCAAGTATTCCATATAAATATGTTGAAACCCTACCATAGGTCCCCTGATTCCTCTCCTCCAGATTCTCCCACTGTGGCAGTGAATGTCAGGACCTGTGGACAGCCTGGTGCGGACGAAGTCTTCAGTTCTCTTACTGACCCGAAACAGACTGTTCCAGAGCCTGAAGGTATCCATGCAGAATTTGACTTGTCATGTAGCCTATCCAACTTAAAGTATAATTCAGTAGCTTGGGGGGAATTACCATCTAAACTATGTCATCTTCCCTCTGATCAAGCGAACCAACTATTTATCTCAGTCTCTCAGTGTGTTCCGTGATACTCCAGGGCTCACTTCTTTGGCCGTGCACGACATCGACGTAGGGGATGCAACTCCCATTAAACTATCCCCCTACCGTGTCTCGCCACAACGCAGGAGTATACTGCAGGTCGAGCTTGAATTCATGTTTTCAAACCAGCTGATCACAAGGGCCTTAAGCCAGTGGAGTAGTCCGGTCATACTTGTGCCAAAGCCAGACGGGAGCCATAGATTATGTATGGACTATAGGCAAGTTAATGCTGTCACAAAGAACGATACCTACCCACTGCCACGGATCAAAGATTGCATTTACTAGGTTGGCCTCATACAGCAGTAAGATTAATTTAATGAGAGGATTTTGGCAATTAGCTCTCCCTTGTAGATAGGTAAATATCATGTTTTAGTAGTGCGCTGTCAAGCCTTCAGCTGTGAGATGCCTTGCAGTTCGAATAACGCTCCAGCTACGTTCCGGCTATGTTCTGATGTGGTACCTGGAGACGTTGCCTACTTTGGGTGATATCCTTATTATATCCTCATTATAATCTTGCTGTTGCCAATCTGGTGGTGAATCTATTTATGTATTATGTTTAATATTATGTACTATACTCCTTAAACTCTTTTCTAGGGGGGAGGTCTGACATACGGAGCCCTGTATGTTAATTTAAGAGTTAGAATTAAGAGTTGAAGGAGTGTCAAACTACTACCTACAAACTACAGACTAGCGAGCGAACCAGCGAGTGGGAAACCAGCTCGTCCACATACCAGCAAACAAGCCTTCACACCTGCGTGCGTCATAGGGGACCCTGCAAACTACTTCGATGACCCGACGCTATGACGTATGATCGACGCCAGGAGCCCCCATTGGACGACGCACCTGCTATGCAACTCGAGGAGCTATGATAGGGGCGCGCACCATCACTCGCCTCCTGATTCGTTCCTACACCATCATTGTTTAGTATATAAGACCCGAGTAGTGGGCATTCAAATCAGTCTCATTTGGAGTTGGGGAAGGTGAACTTGCAGCTGGAGGAAGATGGGGTGAAGTATTATAATGGGATTGTGACTGTCAGTCAGATTATATAAGTGTGTGTTAAGTGTGTTCGGTGTAAACACTTACGTTATGTTGGTTAGTGAGATATGTGATTGGGAATTAACGTTAACGCTACTATTATGTGCTTAACTATTTGATTGCGAATTAACGTTAACGCTACTATTATGTGCTTAACTATTTGATTGCGAATTAACGTTAACGCTACTATTATGTGCTTAACTATTTGATTGCGAATTAACGTTAACGCTACTATTATGTACTTAACTATTTGATTGGGAAGAATTAACGTTAAAGCTATTATTATGTACTTAACTATTTTAGTTGACTAACTCGTGGACTAAAGCAACTCTTTAAGTAATTGGGTTATGATGAAAGTAATACTATTGTTTTATATTAATACTTACGAGTTCTTTCATTTTCTTTGAATTAAGCTTACATTGCTTAACGGTGCTTAGTACGGTGATGCTATTGTCTCTTATTAGTAATATCGCCTTAGACTAACATGGCTGTGTTAATATTACTTCTAGTGATTTCCTAAGCTGAAGAAAATTATTTTAGCTTCAAAATATTATTTTTGCTTTTCATATTATTTGAGTGAGACCTGAATCGAATCTATGAAGCGATCCTGTAACTTAATTTACTCATAATCAAACCTCAATGTTACGTGGTTAAGAAATACATTTAACTAATTATTAAATATATATCTAACTTTTTATGTGACTTTGATATAAATCCTGATGATAATAATATAATACTGTTAACGTAAGACAAGAACCAAGAATTATTACATTAAATATAAATAAAAGGACATATTAGAAAACTATCTATTCATTTCAAAAAGGGTAAGAGACAGAAATATTCTTACTTTAATATTTATCTTTCAAGACTTTTTATAGAATTAATAGTCCTTCTTTAGATATAACTTCTTCGGTTCATAACCATAGCCTACTAAGCTTCGGTTAAATAATAATTCTTTATAAAGACTACATGACTTTAATTAGTTTCAGTATTTTTCATAATTAAAGAGTATCAGTCAATAAAGGATTCTAAGTCCTAAGATCCAAAAGGAAAGGAAGCAACAACAGGAAATAATTTTATTAGATTTTACTTTTGTTTTGCCTTCAGCTGACTGATACCTTAATATATATCTCTGTGCTATCTAGATTCATCAAGTTAACCACTTGAGGATCAAGATACGTAACAATATATATATATATATACAGGGTGTATTGAAATAACTTTTACAGACTATGACGAACACATTGTAAAATGGAAAATAAACATATATTGTCGTATCACATTTTCCCCCAAAAAGTGTTATTAATGAGATACATGCTTATTTAGAAATCTCGAAAAACAGGGTTACAAATAAAGCACTAAATAATGTATACATGATTAACATGTTTACTATGGACTTAACTAAAGGGAAAGTATAGGTTAACCTAAATACCTATTCACACATTATAAATTACGAAGTCAAAGTATCTTGGAATATGGTGATGATATTAGGTAGTTAGCAGAAAAATACTAATTATTTGAAACAGATTAGCATAAAAAAATATGTAACTTTTGCAACTCTGGTCACAGAGTTCTTGATTCATAGATTCATTGCGGACTGATCGTATCTATCTTGAATGAAATTTCATAAATGTTTTATGACTCTGTATAAGGATTCAAAGATTTAAAATATTGGGTATGATTGATTTCCGTATTATATCAGCTGTTGGTAATTAAAATTATTTCAATTAATCTCCTCTTACTACACTGTAATGACGATGTACAGTAGTGGTAATGTGGTGATGGGCTGGTCTGTCAGTGTGAGAACTGAGCGATCTCTGCCATACCCATAGCTTACTACACTGTAATGACCATGTACAGTAGTGGTAATGTGGTGATGGGCTGGTCTGTCAGTGTGAGAACTGAGCGATCTCTGCCATACCCATAGCTTACTACACTGTAATGACCATGTACAGTAGTGGTAATATGGTGATGGGCTGGTCTGTCAGTGTGAGAACTGAGCGATCTCTGCCATACCCATAGCTTACTACACTGTAATTACCATGTACAGTAGTGGTAATGTGGTGATGGGCTGGTCTGTCAGTGTGAGAACTGAGCGATCTCTGCCATACCCATAGCTTACTACACTGTAATGACCATGTACAGTAGTGGTAATGTGGTGATGGGCTGGTCTGTCAGTGTGAGAACTGAGCGATCTCTGCCATACCCATAGCTTACTACACTGTAATGACCATGTACAGTAGTGGTAATGTGGTGATGGGCTGGTCTGTCAGTGTGAGAACTGAGCGATCTCTGCCATACCCATAGCTTACTACACTGTAATGACCATGTACAGTAGTGGTAATGTGGTGATGGGCTGGTCTGTCAGTGTGAGAACTGAGCGATCTCTGCCATACCCATAGCTTACTACACTGTAATGACCATGTACAGTAGTGGTAATGTGGTGATGGGCTGGTCTGTCAGTGTGAGAACTGAGCGATCTCTGCCATACCCATAGCTTACTACACTGTAATTACCATGTACAGTAGTGGTAATGTGGTGATGGGCTGGTCTGTCAGTGTGAGAACTGAGCGATCTCTGCCATACCCATAGCTTACTACACTGTAATGACCATGTACAGTAGTGGTAATGTGGTGATGGGCTGGTCTGTCAGTGTGAGAACTGAGCGATCTCTGCCATACCCATAGCTTACTACACTGTAATGACCATGTACAGTAGTGGTAATGTGGTGATGGGCTGGTCTGTCAGTGTGAGAACTGAGCGATCTCTGCCATACCCATAGCTTACTACACTGTAATGACCATGTACAGTAGTGGTAATGTGGTGATGGGCTGGTCTGTCAGTGTGAGAACTGAGCGATCTCTGCCATACCCATAGCTTACTACACTGTAATGACCATGTACAGTAGTGGTAATGTGGTGATCGGCTGGTCTGTCAGTGTGAGAACTAAGCGACCTCTGCCATACCCATAGCTTACTACACTGTAATGACCATGTACAGTTGTGGTAATGTGGTGATGGGCTGGTCTGTCAGTGTGAGAACTAAGCGATCTCTGCCATACCCATAGCTTACTACACTGTAATGACCATGTACAGTAGTGGTAATGTGGTGATGGGCTGGTCTGTCAGTGTGAGAACTGAGCGATCTCTGCCATACCCATAGCTTACTACACTGTAATGACCATGTACAGTAGTGGTAATGTGGTGATGGGCTGGTCTGTCAGTGTGAGAACTGAGCGATCTCTGCCATACCCATAGCTTACTACACTGTAATGACCATGTACAGTAGTGGTAATGTGGTGATGGGCTGGTCTGTCAGTGTGAGAACTGAGCGATCTCTGCCATACCCATAGCTTACTACACTGTAATGACCATGTACAGTAGTGGTAATGTGGTGATGGGCTGGTCTGTCAGTGTGAGAACTGAGCGATCTCTGCCATACCCATAGCATACTACACTGTAATGACCGGGTACAGTAGTGGTAATGTGGTGATGGGCTGGTCTGTCAGTGTGAGAACTGAGCGATCTCTGCCATACCCATAGCTTACTACACTGTAATGACCATGTACAGTAGTGGTAATGTGGTGATGGGCTGGTCTGTCAGTGTGAGAACTGAGCGATCTATGCCATACCCATAGCTTACTACACTGTAATGACCATGTACAGTAGTGGTAATGTGGTGATGGGCTGGTCTGTCAGTGTGAGAACTGAGCGATCTCTGCCATACCCATAGCTTACTACACTGTAATGACCATGTACAGTAGTGGTAATGTGGTGATGGGCTGGTCTGTCAGTGTGAGAACTGAGCGATCTCTGCCATACCCATAGCTTACTACACTGTAATGACCATGTACAGTAGTGGGAATGTGGTGATGGGCTGGTCTGTCAGTGTGAGAACTGAGCGATCTCTGCCATACCCATAGCTTACTACACTGTAATGACCATGTACAGTAGTGGTAATGTGGTGATGGGCTGGTCTGTCAGTGTGAGAACTGAGCGATCTCTGCCATACCCATAGCTAACTACACTGTAATGACCATGTACAGTAGTGGTAATGTGGTGATGGGCTGGTCTGTCAGTGTGAGAACTGAGCGATCTCTGCCATACCCATAGCTTACTACACTTTAATGACCATGTACAGTAGTGGTAATGTGGTGATGGGCTGGTCTGTCAGTGTGAGAACTGAGCGATCTCTGCCATACCCATAGCTTACTACACTGTAATGACCATGTACAGTAGTGGTAATGTGGTGATGGGCTGGTCTGTCAGTGTGAGAACTGAGCGATCTCTGCCATACCCATAGCTAACTACACTGTAATGACCATGTACAGTAGTGGTAATGTGGTGATGGGCTGGTCTGTCAGTGTGAGAACTGAGCGATCTCTGCCATACCCATAGCTTACTACACTGTAATGACCATGTACAGTAGTGGTAATGTGGTGATGGGCTGGTCTGTCAGTGTGAGAACTGAGCGATCTCTGCCATACCCATAGCTTACTACACTGTAATGACCATGTACAGTAGTGGTAATGTGGTGATGGGCTGGTCTGTCAGTGTGAGAACTGAGCGATCTCTGCCATACCCATAGCTTACTACACTGTAATGACCATGTACAGTAGTGGTAATGTGGTGATGGGCTGGTCTGTCAGTGTGAGAACTGAGCGATCTCTGCCATACCCATAGCATACTACACTGTAATGACCGGGTACAGTAGTGGTAATGTGGTGATGGGCTGGTCTGTCAGTGTGAGAACTGAGCGATCTCTGCCATACCCATAGCTTACTACACTGTAATGACCATGTACAGTAGTGGTAATGTGGTGATGGGCTGGTCTGTCAGTGTGAGAACTGAGCGATCTATGCCATACCCATAGCTTACTACACTGTAATGACCATGTACAGTAGTGGTAATGTGGTGATGGGCTGGTCTGTCAGTGTGAGAACTGAGCGATCTCTGCCATACCCATAGCTTACTACACTGTAATGACCATGTACAGTAGTGGGAATGTGGTGATGGGCTGGTCTGTCAGTGTGAGAACTGAGCGATCTCTGCCATACCCATAGCTTACTACACTGTAATGACCATGTACAGTAGTGGTAATGTGGTGATGGGCTGGTCTGTCAGTGTGAGAACTGAGCGATCTCTGCCATACCCATAGCTAACTACACTGTAATGACCATGTACAGTAGTGGTAATGTGGTGATGGGCTGGTCTGTCAGTGTGAGAACTGAGCGATCTCTGCCATACCCATAGCTTACTACACTTTAATGACCATGTACAGTAGTGGTAATGTGGTGATGGGCTGGTCTGTCAGTGTGAGAACTGAGCGATCTCTGCCATACCCATAGCTTACTACACTGTAATGACCATGTACAGTAGTGGTAATGTGGTGATGGGCTGGTCTGTCAGTGTGAGAACTGAGCGATCTCTGCCATACCCATAGCTAACTACACTGTAATGACCATGTACAGTAGTGGTAATGTGGTGATGGGCTGGTCTGTCAGTGTGAGAATTGAGCGATCTCTGCCATACCCATAGCTTACTACACTGTAATGACCATGTACAGTAGTGGTAATGTGGTGATGGGCTGGTCTGTCAGTGTGAGAACTGAGCGATCTCTGCCATACCCATAGCTTACTACACTGTAATGACCATGTACAGTAGTGGTAATGTGGTGATGGGCTGGTCTGTCAGTGTGAGAACTGAGCGATCTCTGCCATACCCATAGCTTACTACACTGTAATGACCATGTACAGTAGTGGTAATGTGGTGATGGGCTGGTCTGTCAGTGTGTGAGAACTGAGCGATCTCTGCCATACCCATAGCTTACTACACTGTAATGACCATGTACAGTAGTGGTAATGTGGTGATGGGCTGGTCTGTCAGTGTGAGAACTGAGCGATCTCTGCCATACCCATAGCTTACTACACTGTAATGACCATGTACAGTAGTGGTAATGTGGTGATGGGCTGGTCTGTCAGTGTGAGAACTGAGCGATCTCTGCCATACCCATAGCTTACTACACTGTAATGACCATGTACAGTAGTGGTAATGTGGTGATGTGCTGGTCTGTCAGTGTGAGAACTGAGCGATCTCTGCCATACCCATAGCTTACTACACTGTAATGACCATGTACAGTAGTGGTAATGTGGTGATGGGCTGGTCTGTCAGTGTGAGAACTGAGCGATCTCTGCCATACCCATAGCTTACTACACTGTAATGACCATGTACAGTAGTGGTAATGTGGTGATGGGCTGGTCTGTCAGTGTGAGAACTGAGCGATCTCTGCCATACCCATAGCTTACTACACTGTAATGACCATGTAAAGTAGTGGTAATGTGGTGATCGGCTGGTCTGTCAGTGTGACAACTAAGCGATCTCTGCCATACCCATAGCTTACTACACTGTAATGACCATGTACAGTAGTGGTAATGTGGTGATGGGCTGGTCTGTCAGTGTGAGAACTGAGCGATCTCTGCCATACCCATAGCTTACTACACTGTAATGACCATGTACAGTAGTGGTAATGTGGTGATGGGCTGGTCTGTCAGTGTGAGAACTGAGCGATCTCTGCCATACCCATAGCTTACTACACTGTAATGACCATGTACAGTAGTGGTAATATGGTGATGGGCTGGTCTGTCAGTGTGAGAACTGAGCGATCTCTGCCATACCCATAGCTTACTACACTGTAATGACCATGTACAGTAGTGGTAATGTGGTGATGGGCTGGTCTGTCAGTGTGAGAACTGAGCGAGCTCTGCCATACCCATAGCTTACTACACTGTAATGACCATGTACAGTAGTGGTAATGTGGTGATGGGCTGGTCTGTCAGTGTGAGAACTGAGCGATCTATGCCATACCCATAGCTTACTACACTGTAATGACCATGTACAGTAGTGGTAATGTGGTGATGGGCTGGTCTGTCAGTGTGAGAACTGAGCGATCTCTGCCATACCCATAGCTTACTACACTGTAATGACCATGTACAGTAGTGGTAATGTGGTGATGGGCTGGTCTGTCAGTGTGAGAACTGAGCGATCTCTGCCATACCCATAGCTTACTACACTGTAATGACCATGTACAGTAGTGGTAATGTGGTGATGGGCTGGTCTGTCAGTGTGAGAACTGAGCGATCTCTGCCATACCCATAGCTTACTACACTGTAATGACCATGTACAGTAGTGGTAATGTGGTGATGGGCTGGTCTGTCAGTGTGAGAACTGAGCGATCTCTGCCATACCCATAGCTTACTACACTGTAATGACCATGTACAGTTGTGGTAATGTGGTGATGGGCTGGTCTGTCAGTGTGAGAACTGAGCGATCTCTGCCATACCCATAGCTTACTACACTGTAATGACCATGTACAGTAGTGGTAATGTGGTGATGGGCTGGTCTGTCAGTGTGAGAACTGAGCGATCTCTGCCATACCCATAGCTTACTACACTGTAATGACCATGTACAGTAGTGGTAATGTGGTGATGGGCTGGTCTGTCAGTGTGAGAACTGAGCGATCTCTGCCATACCCATAGCTTACTACACTGTAATGACCATGTACAGTAGTGGTAATGTGGTGATGGGCTGGTCTGTCAGTGTGAGAACTGAGCGATCTTTGCCATACCCATAGCTTACTACACTGTAATGACCATGTACAGTAGTGGTAATGTGGTGATGGGCAGGTCTGTCAGTGTGAGAACTGAGCGATCTCTGCCATACCCATAGCTTACTACACTGCAATGACCGGGTACAGTAGTGGTAATGTGGTGATGGGCTGGTCTGTCAGTGTGAGAACTGAGCGATCTCTGCCATACCCATAGCTTACTACACTGTAATGACCGGGTACAGTAGTGGTAATGTGGTGATGGGCTGGTCTGTCAGTGTGAGAACTGAGCGATCTCTGCCATACCCATAGCTTACTACACTGTAATGACCATGTACAGTAGTGGTAATGTGGTGATGGGCTGGTCTGTCAGTGTGAGAACTGAGCGATCTATGCCATACCCATAGCTTACTACACTGTAATGACCATGTACAGTAGTGGTAATGTGGTGATGGGCTGGTCTGTCAGTGTGAGAACTGAGCGATCTCTGCCATACCCATAGCTTACTACACTGTAATGACCATGTACAGTAGTGGTAATGTGGTGATGGGCTGGTCTGTCAGTGTGAGAACTGAGCGATCTCTGCCATACCCATAGCTTACTACACTGTAATGACCATGTACAGTAGTGGGAATGTGGTGATGGGCTGGTCTGTCAGTGTGAGAACTGAGCGATCTCTGCCATACCCATAGCTTACTACACTGTAATGACCATGGACAGTAGTGGTAATGTGGTCATGGGCTGGTCTGTCAGAGTGAGAACTGAGCGATCTCTGCCATACCCATAGCTTACTACACTGTAATGACCATGTACAGTAGTGGTAATGTGGTGATGGGCTGGTCTGTCAGTGTGAGAACTGAGCGATCTCTGCCATACCCATAGCTTACTACACTGTAATGACCATGTACAGTAGTGGTAATGTGGTGATGGGCTGGTCTGTCAGTGTGAGAACTGAGCGATCTCTGCCATACCCATAGCTTACTACACTGTAATTACCATGTACAGTAGTGGTAATGTGGTGATGGGCTGGTCTGTCAGTGTGAGAACTGAGCGATCTCTGCCATACCCATAGATTACTACACTGTAATGACCATGTACAGTAGTGGTAATGTGGTGATGGGCTGGTCTGTCAGTGTGAGAACTGAGCGATCTCTGCCATACCCATAGCTTACTACACTGTAATGACCATGTACAGTAGTGGTAATGTGGTGATGGGCTGGTCTGTCAGTGTGAGAACTGAGCGATCTCTGCCATACCCATAGCTAACTACACTGTAATGACCATGTACAGTAGTGGTAATGTGGTGATGGGCTGGTCTGTCAGTGTGAGAATTGAGCGATCTCTGCCATACCCATAGCTTACTACACTGTAATGACCATGTACAGTAGTGGTAATGTGGTGATGGGCTGGTCTGTCAGTGTGAGAACTGAGCGATCTCTGCCATACCCATAGCTTACTACACTGTAATGACCATGTACAGTAGTGGTAATGTGGTGATGGGCTGGTCTGTCAGTGTGAGAACTGAGCGATCTCTGCCATACCCATAGCTTACTACACTGTAATGACCATGTACAGTAGTGGTAATGTGGTGATGGGCTGGTCTGTCAGTGTGAGAACTGAGCGATCTCTGCCATACCCATAGCTTACTACACTGTAATGACCATGTACAGTAGTGGTAATGTGGTGATGGGCTGGTCTGTCAGTGTGAGAACTGAGCGATCTCTGCCATACCCATAGCTTACTACACTGTAATGACCATGTACAGTAGTGGTAATGTGGTGATGGGCTGGTCTGTCAGTGTGAGAACTGAGCGATCTCTGCCATACCCATAGCTTACTACACTGTAATGACCATGTACAGTAGTGGTAATGTGGTGATGGGCTGGTCTGTCAGTGTGAGAACTGAGCGATCTCTGCCATACCCATAGCTTACTACACTGTAATGACCATGTACAGTAGTGGTAATGTGGTGATGGGCTGGTCTGTCAGTGTGAGAACTGAGCGATCTCTGCCATACCCATAGCTTACTACACTGTAATGACCATGTACAGTAGTGGTAATGTGGTGATGGGCTGGTCTGTCAGTGTGAGAACTGAGCGATCTCTGCCATACCCATAGCTTACTACACTGTAATGACCATGTAAAGTAGTGGTAATGTGGTGATCGGCTGGTCTGTCAGTGTGACAACTAAGCGATCTCTGCCATACCCATAGCTTACTACACTGTAATGACCATGTACAGTAGTGGTAATGTGGTGATGGGCTGGTCTGTCAGTGTGAGAACTGAGCGATCTCTGCCATACCCATAGCTTACTACACTGTAATGACCATGTACAGTAGTGGTAATGTGGTGATGGGCTGGTCTGTCAGTGTGAGAACTGAGCGATCTCTGCCATACCCATAGCTTACTACACTGTAATGACCATGTACAGTAGTGGTAATATGGTGATGGGCTGGTCTGTCAGTGTGAGAACTGAGCGATCTCTGCCATACCCATAGCTTACTACACTGTAATGACCATGTACAGTAGTGGTAATGTGGTGATGGGCTGGTCTGTCAGTGTGAGAACTGAGCGAGCTCTGCCATACCCATAGCTTACTACACTGTAATGACCATGTACAGTAGTGGTAATGTGGTGATGGGCTGGTCTGTCAGTGTGAGAACTGAGCGATCTATGCCATACCCATAGCTTACTACACTGTAATGACCATGTACAGTAGTGGTAATGTGGTGATGGGCTGGTCTGTCAGTGTGAGAACTGAGCGATCTCTGCCATACCCATAGCTTACTACACTGTAATGACCATGTACAGTAGTGGTAATGTGGTGATGGGCTGGTCTGTCAGTGTGAGAACTGAGCGATCTCTGCCATACCCATAGCTTACTACACTGTAATGACCATGTACAGTAGTGGTAATGTGGTGATGGGCTGGTCTGTCAGTGTGAGAACTGAGCGATCTCTGCCATACCCATAGCTTACTACACTGTAATGACCATGTACAGTAGTGGTAATGTGGTGATGGGCTGGTCTGTCAGTGTGAGAACTGAGCGATCTCTGCCATACCCATAGCTTACTACACTGTAATGACCATGTACAGTTGTGGTAATGTGGTGATGGGCTGGTCTGTCAGTGTGAGAACTGAGCGATCTCTGCCATACCCATAGCTTACTACACTGTAATGACCATGTACAGTAGTGGTAATGTGGTGATGGGCTGGTCTGTCAGTGTGAGAACTGAGCGATCTCTGCCATACCCATAGCTTACTACACTGTAATGACCATGTACAGTAGTGGTAATGTGGTGATGGGCTGGTCTGTCAGTGTGAGAACTGAGCGATCTCTGCCATACCCATAGCTTACTACACTGTAATGACCATGTACAGTAGTGGTAATGTGGTGATGGGCTGGTCTGTCAGTGTGAGAACTGAGCGATCTCTGCCATACCCATAGCTTACTACACTGTAATGACCATGTACAGTAGTGGTAATGTGGTGATGGGCAGGTCTGTCAGTGTGAGAACTGAGCGATCTCTGCCATACCCATAGCTTACTACACTGCAATGACCGGGTACAGTAGTGGTAATGTGGTGATGGGCTGGTCTGTCAGTGTGAGAACTGAGCGATCTCTGCCATACCCATAGCTTACTACACTGTAATGACCGGGTACAGTAGTGGTAATGTGGTGATGGGCTGGTCTGTCAGTGTGAGAACTGAGCGATCTCTGCCAAACCCATAGCTTACTACACTGTAATGACCATGTACAGTAGTGGTAATGTGGTGATGGGCTGGTCTGTCAGTGTGAGAACTGAGCGATCTATGCCATACCCATAGCTTACTACACTGTAATGACCATGTACAGTAGTGGTAATGTGGTGATGGGCTGGTCTGTCAGTGTGAGAACTGAGCGATCTCTGCCATACCCATAGCTTACTACACTGTAATGACCATGTACAGTAGTGGTAATGTGGTGATGGGCTGGTCTGTCAGTGTGAGAACTGAGCGATCTCTGCCATACCCATAGCTTACTACACTGTAATGACCATGTACAGTAGTGGGAATGTGGTGATGGGCTGGTCTGTCAGTGTGAGAACTGAGCGATCTCTGCCATACCCATAGCTTACTACACTGTAATGACCATGGACAGTAGTGGTAATGTGGTCATGGGCTGGTCTGTCAGAGTGAGAACTGAGCGATCTCTGCCATACCCATAGCTTACTACACTGTAATGACCATGTACAGTAGTGGTAATGTGGTGATGGGCTGGTCTGTCAGTGTGAGAACTGAGCGATCTCTGCCATACCCATAGCTTACTACACTGTAATGACCATGTACAGTAGTGGTAATGTGGTGATGGGCTGGTCTGTCAGTGTGAGAACTGAGCGATCTCTGCCATACCCATAGCTTACTACACTGTAATTACCATGTACAGTAGTGGTAATGTGGTGATGGGCTGGTCTGTCAGTGTGAGAACTGAGCGATCTCTGCCATACCCATAGCTTACTACACTGTAATGACCATGTACAGTAGTGGTAATGTGGTGATGGGCTGGTCTGTCAGTGTGAGAACTGAGCGATCTCTGCCATACCCATAGCTTACTACACTGTAATGACCATGTACAGTAGTGGTAATGTGGTGATGGGCTGGTCTGTCAGTGTGAGAACTGAGCGATCTCTGCCATACCCATAGCTTACTCTGACTGTTCCTTTTACTTATATATTTTCTAGATCTCAAGTGCCGGCGTCTCTTCCGTGGATTGACCTCCCAATCTACCAAGATTGGAAGCCATAACGTCACTTTTTTCCCTTGCCCCTCAACTTTCTCTTCATAATTGCTGAGGGGCACAGGGCCCTGGGTGGGGCTTTGGTTTCCCGGGCGTTTCCGCACCCTCCTCAGCTCCCCGCCATGGAGTGGCTTCGGTCACCCAGGCTTTATTGTGGTCGGCAGGAAGGGTTCTGTGGGGGCACTCGGTTATGGCCTTGGCCTTGCTCGGGGCCTTGGGGCTGTTCGGCCAGGCAGCTTGGGGAACAACAACAACAACAACAGTAGTGGTAATTAATTCTGATCGATTTTGAAGTCTCAAACTTATTAAACGAATGCAAATGTTTAGCAAGAATTAGTAAGGAGATTCAATTCAACCCGAAACCGATTCGAATTAGTTTATAGTTGAATTTATGTTCACTACTGTACAATTAATTAAATAACATTAGGCAACAATTTTATAATGCCCACATTGTTTGGGTATTTTTACCATTCAGCATTTCTTTTTTATTTACTAACATATGACAGTAATGTCTGCAGACCACTTGAGGATCGTAATTTGTTTCATCCAAGATGCCTTTGGGCTTTCCTATGTTGAAAGCAAAAAATATGAATTAACATAAAATAATTAGAGTTGTAAACGGTGTATAAAGGGAATATTAGTTACATTGCTTCACCCTGAAAACTAATTATGTTTATAATTCAATATTCCTGGTATAAACTAGGAGATAAGGGGAAGGGGGTGGGGGGCGGGATGAAAGGGGAGACCAATGCCAGTGTTAGGATTATAACCCATGCTTGCGACACTGAATATTTTACTCTATCTATATTATTAAATCAGTTCGTGTGTCTGTTTGTCTGTGTGTTCTTAATAGGCGGCCGCAGTTTTGGACCTGGGGGGCTGAAACTTTGCATGTGGGTGTCAATTGACTTGGGTCAGGTCATAGAGGGGGCGAGGCCACGATCGGAAGTCGTTTCGAGGCCGAAATTGAAAAAAAAACACGAAAAAAATGGCCGTTTGGGGCAGAAGGAGGCCTCCGATCGAAAAGGTGTATGAAATGAAAGTTGTTCGCAGCCCCCCAAAATAGGGGTACGGATGAGGTCAGATCCAAAATCGGAGGTCATATAGCGGCCGAAATCGAGGTCGCCGTTTAATGAGGCACAGGGAGGTCGAGGCCGGTGATTATGGTAGTAGTAGTATTGTGATGATTGTGGTAGTAGTGATTGATGATGGTGATTATGGTAGTAGTAGTGGTGGTAGTACCCGGGCAACGCCGGGTACCCCTGCTAGTATCCTTTAAATCTTTAATTATTATTTATTTGTTATTTTGTTATTGAATAAAGTGAACTTGTTTTATTATTCGGTACTTAGCACTTGAAGTCTGTAAGTGTTTTTTCAATACACCCTGTATATATATATACGGTATATATATATTGTTGTTTGTTGTTGCTGTTCCCCAGGCTGTCTGGCCGAACAGCCCCAAGGTCCCGAGCAAGGCCAAGACCATAAACGAGCGCCCCCACAAAACCCTCCCTGCCTACCACTAGTAAAGCCCGGGTGACCAAAGCGACTCCAAGGCGGGGAGCTGATGAAGGTGCAGAAACGAGCGGGAAACCAAAGCCCCACCCAAGGCCCTGTGCCCCTCAGCAATTATGAAGGGAAAGTTGAGGGGTAAAGGAAAAAATGTGACGCTTTGGCACCCAATCTGTCAACCTGTAGGTTGGCAGTAGGGAGGTCAATCCATGGAAGAGACGCCGTCACTTGAGATCTAGAAAATATATAAATAAAAGGAACAGTCAGAGTAAGCTATGGGTATGGCAGAGATCGCTCAGTTCTCACTCTGATAGACCAGCCCATCACCACCATATATACAGTATATTGTTATGCGACATTGTAATTTAACGTGCTTGATAGTGATTCCGCTTTTTCCACCTTAGGAAAGAATGGGGAATCTGAACACTCTCACTGGAGCGTAACGAGCTTCAAGGTTATATATCATGCAACAATAATAATCAATGACACAGAATACACAATTTAGTTTCACACGTTTTATTCCTTAAGTGGCTAGGGTACAAATCAGATAATAGGTCGGAAGCCCTTCTAGGGTAAGGGATCCTTCAATGAATATTGAACATAAATCATAAACATTGAAATAGTCCTAGTATAACTAATGACCTAGGAGAAAATAGATTAGGTTATACAATAGTACAAATAAATACTGATCGAAGGTCTTATCGTAAACACAGAATAGGTGTACACAGAGAGATCTAGTCTCAAACAATAAATAGTACCTGAGAGGGAATTTAGCGGGGGCGAGGTAGCTACGCGCTGAGTGTAAATATTAGTGACTGCGACGACATACATACAGCACTGAGATTATAGAAATTAAGATACTATTTGATTTAAGTTTAACCTTTACGTTAAGGCAAAGTTTACAGGAGAATTACCTCAAATAACTCGAAGAGTCAAGATAATGAAGATAAGTTCATAAATGGCTTAAATAAATACTGTACAACAGTCATGTATGCATGACTGACAATATCCTCGCCGGGCGGATGATTTAATTTGGCGTTAAAGACAGAATTAGAATTAACTCAAACTGAACAATACGCAAATGAAGCGTGATAATTAGTAATAGTCAAATAAAGAGACTGAATAGTAAAACGCTCTGTGAACAACTCATTTAAATCTTACGTACCCTGCTGATGACATAGCATAGAAATAAGATCTGAATAGGAGTTCACTATAGTTTTACGTGTAAAGTTGCATGTATAATTTCCCGAATAAATATGTATATAACTCTTCATAAGAATAGGCCTACAGGAGCCTGTGCTCGAAGAATTATATATCTATTTACCCCACCGATAGGAGTGCAATGTTCTCTCTAAACCGAGTTACGAATATCTAGGAGAAGCGAAGAATGGAAAATCTTCAGAGGCTACGTTAATGTGAATCTTAGCATATCTTATTAACCCTTACTGTAAGCTTCAAAACATTTTACAAAACAATAAGGCACTTAACCTCTGAAGTGCGCATGGGGGTAATTGGAAACGTCCCCCTGTGCTGACGTATTTGAGGTGTTTCCGTCACTAAAATATTCATTGTGCCATTAATAGCATTAATACTTATCCATATGCGCCTATTATGGGTTGATTATAAAGGTATTAACCTGAAACAACAATAAAACGAGTGAAAACAGCGTTTGGATGGTCAAAATCGGAGATATAGCCCGCGAGTTGTATAATGTATGGGTGAGGCAATCTGCTTTCCCGCCAATTTCCCCCAAGGCCACTGAGACACAGTCGATCGATACTCTCTCTCTCTCTCTTGCACTCGCTTGCTATCAGTGATGACCACACCCTCCAATCGGATTTCTAATGTTAGCACGAAAATATACCTCAGAATAAGGGAATAACAGGGAAAATAGGTGATAACTGAAGGAGAGGAGGAAAGTGGGGAAGGAGGGGAGGTAGAGGACTGAGATTTTGCATGGCCCAGGGGCCAAAAAAAAATAAAAAAATAAAAAAATAAAAAAATTTTTTTTTTTTTTTTTCGATGTCAAAAGTTGATTTTTTTTTTCTCTGACTCTTAAGAGTCTCCCCGCAGTGCGCCGGGGGAACTCTTAAGAGTCTCCCCGCAGCTCCCGGGTTAAAGGATTTGAGTAGAAAGGGAAGGAGCCCGTAGAGAGTCTGGTGCACACGTGGTGTAGAGGTCAGTTGGCACTCCTGTTTGACCAAGGGGAAGGTCACGGTATCACACAGGCCAGGTAGGTGATGCTCTCTTTCTTTCTTCTATGTCCTCTCTTCGGGATTACAATCCAACACACTTGTTCGCACTAATAATAAGAGTCTCCAAGGATCCAAGGTTAGTCCTGACAGATTTCTTATTCCCTGTTCTATTTGATATGCAGTTAACTAGGTTTGTCCAAGGAAGAGCTAGTCGTCTGTTAAATCAAGGCTTCTTGTCAAGAGTTTAAGGGTATAATGGCTAGCCCCTACGGATTCTTTATCCGAACTGTGTAGGTTACCAGTTAAGTGTGTTCGCCCTAGGTAGAAGCACTCTACTGTATAACCAAGCCAGTTTTGCCTAACTCTCCCTGGTTTAGTTGAGATCTATCTATATATTGCCGGATGCTCACTCCCCTTAAGGGGGGTGACCTGCTTTTTGTTATTTCTGTCCTTTTCTATCTTTCTCTGGCTTGTATCCATTCGGCCCCATTCAGCCAACTATTTTAAGACGTTTATCCCCATCTAGGTGTCGATTTCTTCCTGGCGAGCGACAGCGAGCCAGCATTATATGAAGAAATCCGGCTTCGCCGGAGACATTTTTCTATCGAAAAATGTACAAATTTAGCCTGCTGTCAAACAAAAATAAAATATATGCTGGCTCGCTACCGCTCACCAGTAAAAAATTGACACCCGGGTGGGGATAAACGTCTTAAAACAGTAGGCTGAATGGGGCCAAATGGATACAAGCCAGAGAAAGATAGAAAAGGACAGAACAAAAACAGGTCACCCCCCTTACTGAGGGTGGCCATACACAGAAGGCCCCCATGTGGACCTATCACTTCATGCCAGTTTACTGAAGGACTTACAGGATTGCCACTCAATTTAGGACACGTCCGAGGCCCTCTATGTATCTTTTTAGCACTATTTTTCTACAGTGGTGTTCGGCTAGTCCATCCACTAACCTGCTTTACCATGTAAGCAGTACCAATTTGTATCAGGTTTACTCCCCTAGACAGGTTGCCGACCAAGGCTGACGAGTTGCATCCACCCGGATTTTTATAAGGTTGTCTCCCTTCGATGGGTTGCCGACAAGGCTAACGAGTTCCATCCACCCGGATATATATGAGTTGTCCCATGACCTCCCATGCCACACCTACAGTTATGTTATTTGGTGTTTATATAATCTGTGAATCATTTCCGATATGATGGAATTAAAGAAAACAATTTCCAAAAACTCATAATCAGCAAAAATGACATAAATGTCAATTAAAGAATAGGTCCAAGCGATCGATAAAATGCGAACATAATTGAGACGGACTTAAGTTTCTGAAATGACAAAGGATACATTTTTATTGACTCTCTTTTTCATTTTATGATTTGTGTGCTGGGAGGATATTATATTTTTCAATTCCATCCCATTAGAAATGATTCATAGATTACAAAAAGACCAAATAAGACATAGTTATATTTATGTATAAGGGAAAATTTATTCTCAGTACTTTCCACATACCTTCTCTATCAACTCTGTCATGCCACTCGTTGCCTTCCCTTATTAGTGGTACACCAACAACCACTGCTCATCCTTGCATTTCTTTTATGACTCCATCCATATACAGTACAGTATATATTGAACAACCACGGGGACATCACACACCCTTTCTTTAACCCAAAATTCAGATCAAAGAACTCGCTCTGTTCATTCTCAACACATACTGACACCTTTGCACCCTCATACATGCTTTTCACTGCTTTCAGCAACTTGCTATCTGCTCCGTATATTCCAAATACTTTCTACATACCGGTACCTTCTCTATCAACTCTGTCATAGGCCTTCTCCAAGTCCATGAAGGCAGCATACAACTTTTGTCCCTTCTCCAGATATTTCTCCACAACATATTTCAGGGCAAAGATCTGAGCTACACATCCTCTTCCCTTTCTATGATGAATACTGTATGTTAACCGTTTCCCCAGCAATACTAACTGAAAATGCCCAAATATATTGCATGTGCACTTCTGATTTATCTAAAATATGTAAAATCATACCAAATACCAACTACATTAGCACAAAAATCAATCAATCACAGAAACAGGATAAAAACATAGAATAAATACCCCAAAAGATGAATACATTAACCCTTTCCCAGCAATACTTACTGAACATGCACAAATAAATTGCATGTGCTCTTCAGATTTAGCCGAAATATGTAAAATTACACCAAATACTAACTACATTAGCACAAAAATCAATCAAGCACTTTAACAGGATAAATAAAATGGAAGAAATAGCCCAAAAATGAATTTATCTATAACGGTATATATTGCCGGACACCTTGATCCCCGAAGGGGTGACCACGAACGAAATGCCTGCGTATTTCAAGCTTGCTTGAGTTATCACTCGATCGTCTTTTAGAGCTTTTTGGCCCGGGGTAATTACCACACCATCGCGTCATAAAGAGTTTGAGGGGGTTAAATTGCTAGATACATAGAGGAAGAGGAATGCCAAGTAAAGCTAAACAAAAATATATAAGATATTTTTAACATGAGGTTGCTTATAATAATTTGTACCTCTGTAGTTTCTCCATGGCTAACCAAATAGGTCACATTCCTAAAAAGACCCAACCAAAAAGGCCAAGCTTCTGTACAGAAAAAATGCAACACACCATTACCCTTATGGTGACCCTATCAAATAATCAAAACAACCACACTTCTTAACCCAATTCCCGCGGGGCCCCTCATATGACGGAGACGATTTTCCGGCTATTTTGTAGCCTGTGAGCCAGGCCAGCTTTTGCAAGCAGCACGGATGGACGTCAGCCGGAACCTACAGGCCCCACCACGACACTGAGGTTTGTGTGAGAGAGAGCTCACTTATGTGCAGCGTCACACATAGCGAAAACAGAAAATAATTGGTAATTTTTAGCGATTTTGCCTATCGGATTTGGTAATTTTTAGCAATTTTGCCCTTCGTTTGCAAGATCCTTACAAGAAAACCAGACGTCGTACAGGGATGATTCAGGAGTAATTTGAAAGCTATTCCCGTACTTTCACGAATACATAATTGTATTACGCTCTGGCTTTTGCTTATGCATGAAAATGAGCAGGGAATGAAGGCAATTTCGGGCAATTATGCCTACTCGTACAGGATTAATAGCTTTAACCAAAATGGTCACACTCCTTAATGGTCTAAGTGGCCATAGCCAAAATGGCTACACTATATTCCTTCTGTACTTTCTCCATGCCCGATAAGATACATGATATTTTGATATAATTATGGAGTAGATGGCAAGTTGCTGAAAGCAGTGAAGAGTATGTATGAGAGTGCAAAGGTATCAGTACGTGTGAAGAATGAACAGAGGGAGTTCTTTGATCTGAATGTTTGGTAAAGCAAGGGTGTGTGATGTCCCGATGGTTGTTCTATATATACAGTATATGGATGGAGTCATAAAAGAAATACAAGGAAGAGCAGTGGATGTTGGTGTATCGCTGATAAGGGAAGGAAGCATATACGGAGCAGATGGTAAGTTGCTGAAAGCAGTTGTTGTTGTTGTTATTGTTCTCTAGGCAGCCTGGCTGAACAGCCCCGGCTGAAAGTAGTGTGGAGTATATAATTATGAGGGTGCAAAGGCGTCAGTATGTGTGGAGAATGAACAGAGCTACTTCTTTGATCTGAATGTTGGGTTAAAGCAAGGGTATATGATGTCCCCATGGTTGTTAAATATATACCGGTATATATATATATATATATATATATATATATATATATATATATATATATATATATATATATATATATATATGCAATAAAGTCACAGCAACACGTGTCTGTCTGACCTCCCCTGAAGATGTAATAATACACAAAAGCACTTGGGACTCCGTGTTTTTCTTCTTTCCTTGTAGATTTTCCTGCATACTGTATGTATATATATATATATATATATATATATATACTACATATATATATATATATATATATATGGATGGAGTCATAAAAGAAATTCAAGGAAGAGCAGTGGATGTGTGTGTACTGCTGTTTGCTGACGATATGAATGGGAATTGCAGGGTCTGGTAAATATGTTTGGAACAGTGTGCGAAAAATGGAATCTGAAGGTAAATGCGGGGAAGAGCAAGGTTATGGTCTTCGAAAGGGGTGAAGCCACAGAGTGTGAGGTGAAGTTGAACGGTCAGGCTATGGAGATTGTCAGCTCATTTAAGTATCTTGGTAGTGTACAGAGTAAAGATGGGAGTATGGATGAAGAAGTGTGGGAAAGGGTGCAACAGGGGAAGAGGGTTGTAGGAATGCTGAAAGCAGTAAGAAGAAATAGGGTGGTCAGCATGGAACTGAAGAAGTCCTTGCATGACAGTGTGGTAATCCCGACACTGACTTACGGAAGCGAAGCATGGACGTTGTTGGAGAGATTCAAACCAAGAGTGAAAGGGATGGAAATGAGTTACTTGAGAAGTGTGTGCAGAGTTACATGGAGGGATAGACAGACGAATGAGGAAGTACGAGAGAGGTGTGGTGTGAATGTACTGGAAAGTGCGAAAAAGAACACCTTGAGATGGTTCGGCCATGTGGAACGTATGGGAAGCGAGAGAATGACTAAGAGAGTGTACGAGTGAGGTGGAAGGACAGAGGGAGAAATAAACCGAGAGAGAGGTGGAAGGATGGAGTTAAGAAGTATATGCGTGAAAGCGGTGCTGGATGGGAGGAGGGGCGTCGACTGACTGGGGACAGAGGTGCATAGGGGTGTTTCGTGGCCAATCCTTCGGGGATCAAGGCGTCCGTCAATAGATAGATAGATAAATTCATCTTTAGGGCTATTTCTTACATTTTCTTTATCCTGTTAGTGTACTTTATTAAATTTGTTGGTAATGTACTTGGTAATTGGTGTAATTTTACATATTTCAGATAGAGGATGTCAACAGAATAACAAATGATGAGCTGAAGAGACGTTTAGGTATAAAGAGTATTAGCGAGGAGATGCGTACATGTAAACTGGGATGGTATGGACATGTGGAGAGAATGGATGAACAAAATTGGGTGAAAAGATGCAGGTGTGCGATTGTGGAGGGAGCTGCACCATGGGGTGGACCGAGTAAGACCTGGGATCGGACTATACGTGCCGATCTCAAATCCAAAAACTTGACAAGTAAAGCATCCCTTAACAGGGTTGCCTGGAATGCCGCCATTAGGACAAGAGACTGAAACTGCACATCTGTGTGGAGCACTCAGTCTTAAAATGTTATGTACGTATGTATGTATAAATCTGAAGAGCACATGCAATCTATTTAGGCATTTTCAGTCAGTATTGCTGGGTAAAGGGTTAACATATTAATCTTTTGGAGTATTTCCTCCATTTATTTATCCTGTTAGTGTGTTTTATTGATTTCAGTACTACTGTAGTTGGTATTTGGTGTAATTTTACATATTTTAGATAAATCTGAAGAGGACATGCAATATATTTGGGCATTTTCAGTCAGTATTGCTGGGGAAACGGTTAGCATACTGTAGTCATCTTAGGAAGGGAAGAGGATGTGTAGCTCAGATTTTTGCCCGGAAATGTGTTGTGGAGAAATATCTGGAGAAGCGACAAAAGTTGTATGCTGCATTTATGGACTTGGAGAAGGCCTATGACAGAATTGATAGAGAAGGTATGTGGAAAGTACCGGTACTGAGAATATACGGAGTAGATGGCAAGTTGCTGAAAGCAATGAAGAGCATGTATGAGGCTGCAAAACTGTCAGTATGTGTAGATAATTAACAGAGCGAGTTCTTTAATCTGAATGTTGGGTTAAAGCAAGGGTGTGTGTGATGTCCCCATGGTTTTTCAATATATACCGGTACAGTATAATTATGGATGGAGTCATGAAAGAAATACAAGGAAGAGCAGCGGATGTTGGTGTACCGCTGATAAGGGAAGGAAACGAGTGGAAGTTGCCTCAACAGTACAGTACCGGTACTACTGTTGCTGACAATACAGTTCTGATGGGCGATAGTGAATGGGAGTTGCAGGGTCAGGTAAATATGTTTGGAACAGTGTGTGAAAAACGGAATCTGAAGG
Source organism: Paralithodes platypus (assembly GCA_032716605.1). NCBI lineage: Eukaryota > Metazoa > Arthropoda > Malacostraca > Decapoda > Lithodidae > Paralithodes > Paralithodes platypus. Next base: position 17,014,430 of record CM064545.1, read on the forward strand.
TAAATGCTAGGAAGAGCAATATTATGGTCTTTGAAAGGGGTGCAACCATAGAGTGTGAAGTGAGGTTGAACGGCTATGAAGAATGTCAGCTCATTTATGTATTTGGGCAGTGTGTTGAGTAAAGATGTGAGTAGGCCTATGGATGAAGAAGTGTGGGAGAGAGTGTAACAGGGGAAGAGCGTTGTAGGAACTCTGAAAGCAGTAAGAAGAAATAGGGTGGTCAGCATGGAAGTAAAGATGTCCTTGCATGACAGTGTGGTAATCACGACATTGATTGTGGGAGGGAAGCATGGACGTTTCTGACTGGGATTGATGATTGATAATCATCGGTTATGCTAGTTGGAAAATTAGAGGGGTAGAATGTAGAGTTCGGGTGTACCGCCAGCCTTGTTTACACTACGCGGAGCGGCGGCGGACGCTGGCCATCATGTTCCCGTCTATTTGACTGCTTTTGGATACAATAATAGGTTGAGGGGGGTCACCCCCCCCCATGACATATTGTCATCATCATATATGTTGCCAGCAGGAGGCAAATAACCGAAAAAAACGCCTTCAAAATAGACGCGAACTAAAGGTTGGTTCACACATAGCCGAGTCGGTGCGCGAGTCCAACACGAGTGATGAAATTTTGATATTCGGCAATGACTCGTCGATACTCCTCAACATTCGTGTAGACTCGTGCTACGCTCGTGTATACTCTTTGTTTACTCGACACACTCGTGGGTACTCGCCACGGGGTCCAAAAATGTCATGCATGCATGAAATTTTTGGGCCCCGTGGCGAGTACCCACGAGTGTGGCCTAAATACGTGTAGACTCGTGTACATACGTGTTAACTCGTGTTTGACTCTGAATAACTCTTCGTTATTCGTGTTAACTCGTGTTGACTCTTGTAAACCCGTGTAACACTCTTTGGTGATTCGTCGCTTTTCGTCATCATTTCGACATTGACGAAGCAACACGTGTCTACACGCAACAACACGTATGTAACACACATGCAACACATATCAACAAGAGTAGAAAGAACGAATGTGAGTGCCAAAATTTGGTGCCCCCATGATGCCAAAGTTTACACGATTCAAACACAAGTGAAAACACGAGTAAACAAGAGTAAACACGATCCACTGAGAAAAAAACACGAGTGTAACACGAAAAAGCGAGTGTCATTTGAAATACCGTTATTTCAAAAAATGTAGGACGAATAAACGAGAGTTTACACGAGTTTATACGGATGTAACACAAGTCAACACGTGTGCAACAGAGATCCAACGAGAGTCAACGCGTTGTCTTTCGTGTTGATCCGTATAACAATCGTGTTGATCCGTGTAACAATCGTGTTGACTCGTGTTAGACTCGTCCATACTCTTTGTTTACGTGCCCTGGAATGTGGCCGTTATTTTTCAAATTTTTGACACTCGTGTTGGGTTCGTGTTACACTCGTTTTGACTCTCAGTTACTCGTACAGACTCTTGCATGAACACGTGTTGACTCGTATTGACTCGAGTTAACTCGTGTTACACTCTCCTTGACTCGGGAGCAATTGCTACTCGCGGCCGACTCGGCCTCCAGCGACGGCGATAATCGACGAGTGTGACTCGTGTTGGACTCGCGCACCGACTCGGCTATTTGTGAACCAGCCTTTAACCACGGTGATCGACATATGTAAACATGACGGCGGCGGTGTCGGCGTCGGACACTTGCGATAATGTTCCTGTCTATTTTGAATGCCATTGGATACAATAATATGTTGAGGGGGGGCTTTGCCCCCCATGACATGTTGTCATCATCATATACAGTATATTGCCAGTAGGGGACAAACAACCAAAACAATTGCCGCAAAGCCCTCCCCTCAACATATTATTGTATCCAATGGCAGTCAAAATAGACGGGAACATGATCGCAAGCGTCCACCGCCGCCGCCGCCGTCATGTTTACATGGTCGATCGCCGCAGTTAGTGTAAGTTCGCGTTTATTTTGAGTTTTTGACGACGATTTTTTTTTTGGTTAGGCCTATTTGCCCCCTGCTGGCATTTTATATGATGATGACAATATGTCATGGAGGGTGTTTGCCCACCTCAACATATTATCGTATCCAACGGCATTGAAAATGGACGGGAACATGATGGCAAGCTTCCGTCGCCGCTCTTCGTAGTGTAAACAATGGTGGCGGTACGCCCGAACTCTACATTCTACCCGGCTAGGCCTATATTATAGGCTACAATAAATGAGTAGGCTAGGCTATTTTATCTATAGGCTAGGCCTAGTCTAATATTACAATTTAAGGTAAGATTCAAGTTGGGACCAGGGACGGCAAAATGTAAACAAAGCATGCAAGTGGCTCTTCATAATTACGAGGTTGGTTTTATGGCTTTATACTTTTTTTAAAAAGCCCACGGAAGAAGAAGAAGACTGTGATTGTGTATTGCGCCCTCTCTGCCTTTATCTCGCCATATTACCCCAATAGTGACTGAAAATACCCCCACACTTCTTAGCCGCTGCCCTTAGCACATAGGGACAGTGGACAGGAAGCGATTATCCAATTCTTCATCACCATGGAAGAGTCTGAAGAAGATGAAATGAGGCAGAGGCACCCGCCGCCAGAACACGCAGCCATGGACATCACAACAACCGCCGACGCTACTCCTCAAAAGAGAAGCCTTGCCCCTGACAATGACGAAGACTCAGTGAATTGTTCAGGAAACCATAAAAAAACGAACAGAGCTTCCTCACCAAATCTACACTTCAATGCCCCCCCAAATGGTGACACTGACAACGTGATAACCTACGTTGTTCGAACAGCTGACAACTCCATTGCCTTCAACAATCCACACACCTTAACTAGAGCACTAAAAGAAGCATCTTTTGGCAAGTATATTCTACAGGCACAGGGAAGTCCTCACTTAATTGGTAAGGGATCTGCTTTCTGTTTCTCTATATTAGCCAAAGATATAGATAACCTTGTTGATTCACCTGACTCCATGACACAACTAGGCAGTTGGCAAGTCAAATGTCGGAAGGCCGACGCAGCAGAACATGGCATCACTTTCGGTAAGATTAGCCCTGTTTCTGAAAATTTGTCAGAAGAAGACTTCTATAAATTACTAAAAAATCTAGGCACACACTCAGCAAGGCTACTTGAGGTCTTGAGGATCCCCCCTAGGTATAAGAATGGTGTAAAATCAAAATCCGATGCAGTAAGGCTATGCTTCGAAGGCAAGCTCCCGCCTCGAGTAGCAATAGACATGACGAGCTACCAGGTATCCCAATACACATTCCCCATTCTGCGCTGTTACAACTGCCACCGATTCGGACACAGTTCTATATCATGCAGGAACAAGGTAAGATGTTCAATGTGCAGTGGATTCCATCCCCTAACATCAGGTCCTGACCAGCTAAGATGCCAAAATAATCCTCATTGCTATTTCTGTGGTGGCACACATAGAGTAGTCTCCTTCAAATGCCCAATCTATATCAAAGCTGCAGAAATTCATAACAAAGCTCAAGCAGACCTCTCAGCACTAAAAGATGTTAACCGTCAACTATGTGAGCTTAACCCTATCAATGCCAAGTCTACACCACCCAATACAAAAATTACAACAGATCCCAAGCCCACTAGAGCCATCAGAGACGACCTAAGCTATGCTAAACTTTCAAACCCCTTTTCAGTCCTAGAAGACAAAGTCCCCGACCAGGCTGACATTGAACTGGAAGAAGACGAACATGAGGTCACCATAAATCCGACTAATCATGGTAAAATCCTGATTCACAAGGCACCAATTCCCAGATCCCAACGCCAAAATGGCCCCAAAACTCAACGCAGTACCACAGCCCACCAACTTGACTTCGACGACATCATTCCATGCTCCAACACCTGAACACAGTCTCCCAACATCACAACACCCAATGCAACCGTTAATCCAAAATGCCAGACTTATCAACACCAATGCCAACCTCAAACCCAATCTGCACAAACCACAAAATCACAATCAAACACACACACACCGCATCAAGATGAAACCAACACAGCTTCAGCCGACTCAGCTTCCCACACGAGTACCGGTACACAACTTCTACATCTCCTAATTCAAGCAATACAGCTATACCTCAAAGGATCAACCTTCCCAGACATAATCTCTCGGCTTTGGCCATATGCAGTCGCTATAATACTCCCTCAATAATGGACCCGTCCTCCCCACCCTTAAAGTTTATGCTATGGAATGCCAGAAGCATCTTTAATAAGACTCACGACTTTAAAACAACTGTAGATAGGGACATGCCAACTATAATAGGCCTATGTGAAACTTGGTTGAATCCATCCACCAATATAGTAATGCCAGGGTACACAATCTTCAGAGAAGACAGACTACAAGGCCCGAGAGGAGGAGGCTTGGCCATAATGGTACGCGAGAATATATCCTGCCGTATACTTGAACTCACCCCTTACAACAACAACAACGTAATAGAATCAATGGCCGTTCAGATAGCTCTCTCGGGAAAGTGGTGCTCCATCCTCCTCTGTTACAACCCCTGCAAAGATTTCACCATAACAGAAATCAACCATCTCTTTCAACAAGTCCCCCCCCCCCCCCATGCATGATTCTAGGAGACTTCAATGCACGACACAAACTTTGGGACACATACGCTCCACCAGGCTCCCTAAATCCTTCAGGAAAAGCGTTATTTCAGGTGCTTCTAGAATCTGTGAATTTAAATCTCCTAACACCACCTGCCTTGGGCACACGCATAGATCCACATACAGGCCGCTCATCTACAATAGACCTCTGCATCGGCTCCCACATATTCAATGACGTTGATATAAAACTAGGCCCATACATGGCAAGTGACCATCTCCCCATCTATATCACATCGACTTCACAAAAAATAACCTCGGACAACATCACTCGTCCCCACTGGAAAATAACAGACAAAGGATGGCAAAACTTCCAAACCACCCTTAGACAAACAACACCAGTAAAGAATCAATCCCTAGAAGTACTAACGACATCCTTCACCCAGACACTTACCAAAGCAGCCACATCAGCCTTCAAACTATACCACTCAAAGAAAGGGGCAAAGCCAAGAGTTCCTTGGTGGACCACAGAATGTGCTGAGGCAATAAATAGCAGACGCAAAGCCTGGTACACATGGCGGAGACAACCCACCATGCATAACTGTTATAAATATAAACAGCTAAATTGTATCGCAACACACATTATTCTCAAAGCAAAAAGACAGGCCTGGGCAAGCTTCTGCAGTACCTTATCTTTCAACACTTCATCTACTCGAACTTGGAACTTCCTAAAAAGCATGAAAGGAAGAAATAAGCATTGTCCCCTCCCCCTGAGCCAAAATGAGGTCGCATTAATGACTGACACAGCCAAAGCAAATTTTCTAGCCTCCTTCTACTAAGACCAATACAGCATTCCAGCTCCACTAACCAATCAAGATCTCCTGACTCGTCATATAAACACAGCTCTCTCATCACCCTCGACACATGACATTGACAACCCAATCACCGAACCCGAACTTCAGTACGCGATATCATCCCTCCCCGCCAAAAAAGCTATGGGAGCCGACTTAGTAGCCAATTAATTCCTCTCGCACCTTACACGCCATTGGCAAGATCACCTTCTAACCCTATTCAACAAAAGCTGGCAGACCGGAACATTTCCCAACGCATGGAAGCAATCTGTAATTCTCCCATTCCCAAAACCAGGCAAAGACCCCTCCAACCCTGCTTCACTACACCCAATAGTCCTACTATCGTGCATAGGAAAATTACTGGAGAAAATAATTGCCCGACGACTCAGCTGGTGGTATGAAACCCATCACAAACTGTCACCAGACCAAAGTGGATTCAGACCAGGCAGAGGCACACTTGATATCCTCCTCAATTTAGAACAAAGAATCCAAGAAACTTACAACAACAACAAAATAATGCTGATACTCTTCCTTGACTTAAAAAGCGCCTTCGATTCAGCTTCCCACAAAGGCATAATATAATATAAACTCTCAAAGATGGGTATTGAAGGACTTCCCTTAAAATGGTTTCACAGCTTCTTAGAACACCGAACATTTAAAGTAGCAATAGGAGGCACACTATCTCAAGAGCACCCCCATCACAGAGGACTACCCCAAGGCTCAGGCATCAGTCCACCCCTATTCAATGCTTTATTGTCAGACATACCCAAAACACCTCACACCACTCACCTGATATACGCCGATGACGTAGCCATTATATGTGAAGCCACAACCCTACACGAAGCAGAACACCACCTACAGGAAGCCACAGACCTGATAGCAGAATGGTCGACAGAATGGGGACTTCAGATCAACAAGCAGAAAAGCGCCCTAATGTGCTTCACCCGTAAAAGACTTCCAAGATTACCTAACATAACCATCGACAACACCCCAATTCAACTAGTGAGAGAACATACCTTCCTCGGCTTGAAACTAGACGGCCCTTCCCTGACATGGAACAAACACATTGATTACCTCTGCACATCCTGTACAAAACGTCTAAACATCATGAAGTACCTGGCCGGGGCAAGATGAGGAGCCAGTAGAGAAATGCTATTAAAATTCTATACAGTATATATCCAGAGCAAAGTACAATATGGCAGCCCCGTATACGGTTCAGCCGCCCCAACACACCTAGACAAGCTCAACACAATCCAAAACTCAGCCCTTCGAATAGCGCTGGGAGCATTCTGTTCATCGCCAATAGTCTCCCTCCAGGCCGAAGCAGGTTTACTGCCACTTAATCGTACCAGACAATTGACAGACAGCAAATGGCTATTGAAAGCTTCCCAGCTACCAGAAAACCATCCCCTACAATTGCCCGTGACCAGAGAATTGATAAACAGACCCATAAACAGGCAAAGATATCGAACATCCTTCATCTCTCGCTCCGTTCACACTTTACAAAGACTGACAGGCACCACAATCCATTCAGCACCCACAGCACCAGTTCCACCAGTCCCCCTGTGGATAACCCTAACCAACATGATCTTCACAACTCTACATCCGTCCTTCAATAAATCACAGGAATCAGCCAAAGCCAAACACCTATTCAACGAACTACACCACACTAAATTCACAAACCACCCCCCAATCTTTACAGATGGCTCATACATCCCATCCCCCCCATCAGCTGCAGCAGCCGTCTATTATGAAGAGCTAAGTATCTGCCAGTCATGGAAACTCGCTGCCACCCACTCTAACATCACCTCAGAACTTTTTGCAATCCAAAAAGCACTCCAGTTTTGCCAATCACATCTCCCACTACAGAATATAGTAATATACACAGATTCCCAATCTTCACTCCATCTACTCCTCTCACCCAATCCCGAATCGCATAGAAACATAGTCCACAACATACAACATATCCTCATCACGACACTTAACTCACCCAGAAATATCAAACTACAATGGATCCCCTCACATGTTGGCATTAAGGGTAACACAATCGCAGATGAGGCAGCCAAACTAGGACACCAGCTAACCTCCATCGAGCCCCTACCCCATGACATCCACACACTATCAGCAGTGAGCAGAACAAGGGCAAGACAAGAATGGGACACAGAGCTTTCAATCCTCCTCCCGGAAAAGCACTTGGGCCTCTTCAGAACCGACTCATCACCCCATCCATGGACACGATCCCAAACTAGAAACATCGATGTCGTAATTATGCGCCTCAGAATCGGTCATTCCGGGTTGAACAAACATCTTCACAGATTGAAATTGGCTCCGGATCCATACTGACCTTGGTGCAGAAACACCGAAGACACCATCACTCATTTTCTTCTGCATTGCCCACAATTTCACTCAATGAGAACAATCCTTAAAGACACCTTAAACAGGATGAATATTAATAACATAACCATCCCCGTTCTACTAGGAGCAATAGACGTGACCCCAGAGAAAAGGCAGAGAGTGATACAATGCACAATTAATTTCCTTAAAAAGTCGGGGAGAATTCCACGACTTTAAAGGCAGTCCTGACAAAACCGTCCTCTCTAGGGTTTATTAGTGACGCCCAGTTGCTACCTTCCCTCCAACAAATCAACAACAACATAAATTCGACATCATGTTCAAATAATATGTAATAGCACTGTCTATGGTTGTATTAGACGACAATTGTGATAGGTTTCTATTTTATGTGGATAAATAGTATTAAGCTGAATAAACTAAATACCGAAAGTTCACTAGAGTCGTTGTTGATACATTTGCTAGATATGAGGGAGGAGGGAGGTAGGAAGGAAGGGCAGGGTAAGTTACACAGGAAATTGCCAAAACTTTAAAGGTCCATATCATTGTTATTAAACAAAGCATTTGGCAAAGGGAGGAATTGTTAAAAACCTTAGCCGATACTCTGTCATTCACCAAAAATAAATTTGAATTATCATTATTATTTGGTAGGGTAGGTATGTATAGGTAGGTTGGCTAAATAATTGCTGGAATTCGTAGGGACTCGAACTGTTTGAGAGAGTTAAATAAAAAAATATATAATAGATCTGAATAATAAATCGACTATGTTATTAAGCAAAACTGGGGGATGCATGGAAGCCTATAGACTGTAGACGGTAAACTTTGTGTGGGTAGCGAATGCGGTTTTAAAGTAATTTAAGAATAGACAGTTTTCAATGCTGCGGCCAAACTATTCCACCCATTTATATTCTTTTGGTATCAAAACGTTCGGAATCGCGAGCCTCACCCAATTACGCAAGCATGGCTTTGATCATCGGCGTAGTTTTCAAGATGTGGAATTTTAAGTGGAATTAGAGTTTTTTTCAAGATTGCCGAAAAAAACCCACGTGCAAAAGCAAAACCTTTTCTATAACATTTGCGGAGCATTAGTAGGGGAATCCATATGCCAAAGCCCAGTCGTTTCCTATGAGTGGGAGAGACGGTATTTAGGCGTCAAGTTTTTCGGGAAATTGGCTGCCACGGACCTGTTTGGCCGCCATGCCGGATGTTTACATATCAAAAGTTGCCCAATACAAAAACGCACCTCTTGTTAAAGTTTGATCCCGATCCAAAAAGCGGTTCTGGAGTTATTGCGTCGAAACCGGCGCGTAAGAAGAATTTGGATGAAAAACTGGGTTTAATGATTACAATAGGGGTTCCCCGTAGGGGTCGAACCCCTAATAATAATTAAAGTTGCAAGCAACGTTGTCTGGGGTTCGAGCGGTTTTGCAAGCAGGGTATTGTGTTGGATACAAAAGCTGTGTCACAGATATCAAAAGATCATTTAACTTATCGGGCATGGAGAAACTACAGAAGGAACAGATTGTGCAAACAAACATGAGCGAGAGAGGGAGAGATTGGCTGTATAAGGGATCTGCCTCTATTTGTTTAGTAACAGAGTTGTAGATATGTGGAATAGGCTACCGAGTGCTATAATGGGATCAAGAACAATAGAGCTTCAACTTGAAATTAGATAGAACGAGATGGGTTGGGTGTGAAAGGGATCTGCCATGTGTAGGTCAATTGGCTCTCTGCAGACTCCCGTTTCCTTATTTTGTTTATGTTCTCATTTGTAAGGGAGAGAGAGAGAGAATGGCAAGAGAGAATAGGATGTCGTAAACGTAAGGAAGATAGCGATAAATATGAGAGAGAGAGAGCGCGTGGGATGGATTGGGTGTGAAAGGGATCTGACATGTGTGGGCCAATCGGCTCTCTGCAAACTCCGGTTTTCTTATGTTCTCATTTGTGAGAGAGACAGAGACTAGGATGTCATAAATGTAAGGAAGACAGAGATAAATGAGAGAGAGTTTTTATGAGATGGGTTGGGTGTGAAAAGGATCTGGCTTGTGTGGGCCAATTGGCTCTCTACAGACTCCCATTTTCTTATGTTCCTATTTCTTACAATTGTGTTTTGGTTGCAGGTATATGATAACATGGGTGTATAGTAAGTAGTGTAAATAACAGGTAACGTTTATGAGATGGGTTGGGTGTGAAAGGGATCTGCCTTTTGTGGGCCACTTGGCTCTGCAGACTCCCATTTTCATCTTGGTTGCATGTGTAAGGGATTGCCTCATTTGTACCGGTGTGCAAACAAACAAGAGCGAGAGAGAAAGAGATTGGCTGTGTAAGGGATCTGCCTCTATTCGCTTGGTATAAGAGTTGTAGATATGTGGAATAGGCTACCAAGTGCTATAGTAGGATCAATAACAATAGAGCTTCAACATAAAATTTGATAGGACGAGATGGGTTGGGTGTGAAAGGCTGCCACGGGCTTGTCTGGCCACCATTTTGGATATCATATCAAAAGTTGCCCAATACAAAAATGCACCTTGTGTCAAAGTTTGGTCCCGATCCGACAAGCAGTTCCGGAGTTATTGCGTAAAAACCGGACTATATATATTTTTATGGAAGCGTGCAATACTACTTGAACCCCTGATAACGTTGCTTGCTGTTTGAGGGAGGAGGAAAGGTAAATCACACCACACCAAAAATTGTCAAAACTTTGAATGTCTAGAACTTTGTTATTAAACGAAGCATTTTGGCAAAGGGAGGAATTGTTAAAAACCTTAGCCAATACTCTGAATTTCACCAAAAATAAATTTTAATTATCATTATTATTTGGTAGGGTAGGTATGTATAGGTAGGTTGGCTAAATAATTGGTGGGATTCGTAGGGACTCGAACTGTTTTGAGAGAGTTAAATAAAAAAAATAATAATAGATCTGAATAATAAATCGACTATGTTATTAAGCAAAACTGGGGGATGCGTGGAAGCCTATAGACTGTAGACGGTAAACTTTGTGTGGGTAGCGAATGCGGTTTTAACTCCCTCCGACATATTATGTTCCAATAAGTCCGAGGAGGCGGGAGCCCCAGGATCATTGCCACTGCCTCGCACTACACTCACAACAACACTGTGGCCGTTAGAATTATCGGAGGAGGCTGAGGTTGCCACCAACGGTTTTATCGTATGGTAACTTATCGGACTTACTGAGCTCATATGACGCACAATCGCGTCATAAACTTATTGGAGAGGTATAGAGATAAGTCCATATGACGCGATCACGTCATATGAGTTTTTGGTTAACTAGTCCATATGACGCGATCGCGTTATATATGTCTGGGGGAGTTAAAGTCATTTAAGAATAGACAGTTTTCAATGCTGCGGCCAAACTATTCCACCCATTTATATTATTTTGGTATCAAAACGTTCTGACTCGCGAGCCTCACCCAACTACGCAAACATGGCTTTGATCATCGGTGTAGTTTTCAAGCTGTGGAATTTTAAGTGGAAATAGAGTTTTTTTCAAGTGTAACAGCGCATTTTGAGCGACTTTACACTCTAGGGTAACTCATATAATCACTTGTATAACTCACACCCTTAAAACAGTTATTCACTTACTTAAGTATACTACTGTACATTCTAGTTGGGAATGATCTCCCTATAGACATATCATCTCCCCACCTATAAAAGGACTTGGTACAATTCTTGCAGAGTAAGCAAGTGTTCCCACGGTCTTCTTAAAGTATTGCAGCAACTCCAATATGATTGCTAGCAACATGTATCGTATGACTCCACACTGGTCAGAAGCCGGCACGCTCGAGCCCCCAGGCATTGAGCAGTAGCAGTACAGCCAGCCATTAGGAAGGTTAACCCTTCATGCGGCCGTGGTAATTAATACAGTGACATATACAGTGACAGTGCGATACAGTGCAATAATTAGTTTGTGTACCATTATATATTTCGCTATTCTTATTCTTTATTCTTTTACAGGAAAGATTATAATCACAGGAATATAGCTCAATCTAATTGCTTTTATAATATAGTGCAAATGCTGTAGGTATTTCCCAGTCGGGTAGCTACAATACCTACAAAGACAATCAATAACTCAAACCAGCCCCTAATTAAGCATAATATATTTTGTTGGTAAATAAACCCTAGAAAACCCAACAGTGTCTTTACTTCAAATCATTACCTTAACAAATTACCTTTCAACATGTTTTTACAGTGAAAACCTCAACTACAAGCATAATCAAGGACAATTAAGGTAAGAGGTAAAAAGGGCAACTATAAAGTCACCGCTACATAATTGGTTGGCAGCGTATATTGGGATTCGTGTTCCCCAATTCGAAAACACAATTAAAATAAAAACCTCCGAAGAGCAAACAAAAGCACTAAGAAAAAGCAATTAGAAAAACATTAACATAACAGAGCTAAGTGGAAAGAAAAACATTGATGAATGATAACAAAATAGAAGTGGATTCAGAGTGAGCTGGTACTATAACTTAGTACCCAGCACATCAGCACTGACCTCAGCATTCCCTTCACTGAGCCAATGAGTCACGGTGAGCCCGCGCGCCAGCAACTCGCCCCAGCAACTCAACCCTAGACACACACACGCACGCACGCACACCACGCCCATGCCAGGGTATGACGTGTATGTGTGAACTGTGACGTCACAGGAATTGGTGACGACATAAGGAGAAGCGATCAACTCTAAGGGATCAACACTTCAGACTTCATTCTACAACAGCTGATTAGAAGACCTTCAAACATCGCAACATTCAGCTTTGTATCGGTTAGTCAGAAATAACATACAAACTAAATATACTAGTAATTAGTGCTAGTAAAAATCCTGTCAACACAAACAAGCAATGCCAAAGTATCTTAACTATTCTTTCAACTTATTCATGTGTATAGAATAATTTAGCTGGGACTGTACGTTCCTCATTAATTTCATTCCTTCTATGAATTCAAGTTAGATCAAAGAATTTAAATTAAGTACTCTATATTTGCAGTAACAGTTTCTCAAGTAATAATTTAGCAGAGTGTTCTAAGACCACTCTAATAAGAGAGTGAAGTAAGACCACTCTAGTAAGAGAGTGAAGTGAGACCACTCAAGTAAGACCACTCTAGTTAGAGAGTGAAGTATTCTATACCCATCATCGTTCTGTCAACGTCACATATCTGACAGAGTACACCATTCCCCACGTACATCCTACTGGGCGAGTGAAGTATTCTATTAGTACCCCTACGAGTAGAATATTGCCTTTTCTCCCGAGAAAGATGGTCTGGTTAATGAAAGCCCTTCTTCTACTTGGAACACTAATTATGGTTGATTCTACGACACCTTCGTATCTGAAACCTGGCGCCCTTGTAGCCCAAGTTGGAAGAGTGCTAATTGCGGAAGATGTAGTAGCAGTTCAGTATGATTTCGGAGACATCTGTGACATTCCCCGTAGTGTTGAGACGCTCCAACATCGCCTAGACAAATTACACTCTACTTTTACCTTCCTACTGAATAATCAGACACTGCCCCGTGACTTACGACTTACAGTTATACTCCAACGCTCACGTGTAGCTCGTATGAATCGTAACTTACGGAAGATCCAATTGGTCCTGCCTGTAGACCCTATCCAGGTAGCCAAACACGCTCACTCACGGCGTACAAAGAGAGGACTTTTCAATTTTGTTGGCTTGATCTCCCATGAGCTCTTTGGAACAGCCCAAGCTTCTGATGTTGAAAAGCTGGGAAAGAGACTTAGTGTGCTGGAGACAGCAGCAAGAGCCATGAATAGAGTCTTGAATTACGACTCAATAGCAATGAAGGATGTATTCACGACAGTTAACTCGGTAATTACGACTATTAATAACTTGACACAAGTAGTTAATTCTCTAGTTTCTGATGGACATTCCACAGATAAAGTCATTTACTTGTCCGAGATCTTGCAAGCTACTGAGGAAGATGTTAGCGATTTATTTCTGGGTACGAAGAGGGTTACAGCAAATCTTGTTGATGCTGCCCTAAGCCGAGTCACCAGTGACCTAGTACCTGTAGAACATCTCAGTACGGCAATAGAGATAGCGAAAGACCAGTATTCCCTGATGCCGCTATTTGAAGCAGGTGAATGTGAGTTCTACTACCCTCTCTTGGAAGCAGTTCTTACGCACTCATCAATTTTAGTCCACATCCCGTTCAAGTCCTCACACATGTTCAATGCTTGGAAAATTATCCCGTTCCCGTTTCTCTTAGACGGAAGATTACTAACCGTGACTGACACAGCGGACATGATGCTCGTCTCCGACGACCTTCAACTTGTGTCTGTGACTGACAATGACGCACTTAACTTATGTAGGTCCTCGTATCTTCATCTATATGTGTGTCCAGCGTATGTGTTTTCCTTTACGTCCCCGGACAAAACTGCATGCGAACTTACCTTGACTCAAACCACTGTGACTGACACTGGAGCTATGAAAGACTGTACTTACGCCCCGGCTCATCAGCTCCCAGTGTTTCATAAACACTTGCTAGATATTCAGTTCTTTTACTTCCCTAACCAGACCCAGGTGTCTCTCATTTGTCAAGATTCTAGAAATATATTTCATGCACAAGGGATGTATCAGGCCCCTGATCACTGTGAAGTAAGGAGTTCACTCATTAACCTCTGAAGTGCGCATGGGGGTAATTAGACACCTCTGCCTGTGCGCATGTATTTGAGCTGTTTCCATCACTAAAATATTCATTTTACCATAAATAGCATTAATACTTATCCATATGCGCCTATTATAGGTTGATTATAAAGGTATTAACCTGTTACAACAATAAAACAAGTGAAAACAGCGTTTGGATGGTCAAAATCGGCGATACAGGGCGGGAGTTACATAATGTATGGGTGAGGCAACCTCCTTTCCCGCCAATATCCCCCAAGGCTGGAGAGACACTGTCGATCGATACTCTCTCTCTCTCTCTTTCACTCGCTTGCTAACAGTGATGACAATGCCCTGCTTGCAACTCGCTAATGTTAGCACGAAAAAAATATACCTCAGAATAAGGGAATAACAGGGAAAATAGGTGATAAGTGAAGGAGGGGAGGAAAGTGGGGAAGGAGGGGAGGTAGAGGAGTGATATTTTGCATGGCCCAGGGGCAAATTTTTTTTTTTTTTTTTTTTTTTTTCGATGTTTAAAGTTGATTTTTTTTTTCTCTGACTCTTAAGAGTCTTCCCGCAGTCCGCCGGGGGAACTCTTAAGAGTCTTCCCGCAGTTCCCGGGTTAATACTCTACCTTCTCATCAGCACCTCGCCCTGATTACTAACCTCTCTTCTGAGTTCATCCCAATTAACATTTCTTTCACAGGCAACTCTTCAGACCTGATCATCAAGTCACGTAGCATTAAAATGTTAAATGCATTGAATTCTTCTGAGTTTACTAATCTACTTAGTTCATCTCTCCCCATGTCCATCAGCCCGGACGTTATCTATCCTACAGTACTAACCCCTACCTTGGCTCTCTCAGTACTAATTCTAATCCTTGTAGGCTTCTTCCTTCGCCTATCTTTCAGGGTTGACTCGTAGACGTAAGGCTAAGCTGGCAACTGCCGAGGCGACTGTGTAAGTTGTTTCTTACCTTTTCATACTTCTTTGGCATTGCTATACACTGGGAATAGCGTTATGTAAGTCATAGGGATGATAGGGATGATATATATATGTTCGGTGGGCCTCACTTTACGTGGCCGAGCGGTGTAACAGCGCATTTTGAGCGACTGTACACTCTAGGGTAACTCATATAATCACTTGTATAACTCACACCCTTATAACAGTTATTCACTTACTTAAGTATACTACTGTACATTCTAGTTGGGAATGATCTCCCTATAAACAGATCATCTCCCCACCTATAAAAGGACTTGGTACAATTCTTGCAGAGTAAGCAAGCGTGTCCTTGATTATGCTTGTAGTTGAGGTTTTCACTGTAAAAACATGTTGAAAGGTAATTTGTTAAGGTAATGATTTGAAGTAAAGACACTGTTGGGTTTTCTAGGGTTTATTTACCAACAAAATATATTATGCTTAATTAGGGGCTGGTTTGAGTTATTGATTGTCTTTGTAGGTATTGTAGCTACCCGACTGGGAAATACCTACAGCTTTTGCACTATATTATATAAGCAATTAGATTGAGCTATATTCCTGTGATTATAATCTTTCCTGTAAAAGAATAAAGAATAAGAATAGCGAAATATATAATGGTACACAAACTAATTATTGCACTGTATCGCACTGTCACTGTATATGTCACTGTATTAATTACCACGGCCGCATGAAGGGTTAACCTTCCTAATGGCTGGCTGTACTGCTACTGCTCAATGCCTGGGGGCTCGAGCGTGCCGGCTTCTGACCAGTGTGGATTCATACGATACATGTTGCTAGCAATCATATTGGAGTTGCTGCAATACTTTAAGAAGACCGCGTTCCCACGGTCTTCTTAAAGTATTGCAGCAACTCCAATATGATTGCTAGCAACATGTATCGTATGAATCCACACTGGTCAGAAGCCGGCACGCTCGAGCCCCCAGGCATTGAGCAGTAGCAGTACAGCCAGCCATTAGGAAGGTTAACCCTTCATGCGGCCGTGGTAATTAATACAGTGACATATACAGTGACAGTGCGATACAGTGCAATAATTAGTTTGTGTACCATTATATATTTCGCTATTCTTATTCTTTATTCTTTTACAGGAAAGATTATAATCACAGGAATATAGCTCAATCTAATTGCTTATATAATATAGTGCAAAAGCTGTAGGTATTTCCCAGTCGGGTAGCTACAATACCTACAAAGACAATCAATAACTCAAACCAGCCCCTAATTAAGCATAATATATTTTGTTGGTAAATAAACCCTAGAAAACCCAACAGTGTCTTTACTTCAAATCATTACCTTAACAAATTACCTTTCAACATGTTTTTACAGTGAAAACCTCAACTACAAGCATAATCAAGGACAATTAAGGTAAGAGGTAAAAAGGGCAACCATAAAGTCACCGCTACACAAGATTACCGGAAAAAAACCCACGTGCAAAAGCAAAACCTTCTCTATAACATTTGCGGAGCATTAGTAGTGGAGTCCATATGCCAAAAGCCCAATCGTTTCCTATGAGTGGTAGAGACGGTATTTAGGCGTCAAATTTTTCGGGAAATCGGCTACCACGGACCTGTTTGGCCGCCATGCCGGATGTTTAGCATATCAAAAGTTGCCCAATACAAAAACGCACCTCTTGTGAAAGTTTGATCCCGATCCAAAAAGCGGTTCTAGAGTTATTGCGTCAAAACCGGCGAGTAAAGATAATTTGGATGAATAACCAGGTTTAATTATTACAATAGGGGTTCCCCGTAGGGGTCAAACCCCTAATAATAATAATAATATTTATTCAGTTAGCATTTTACAATGTTGGTACCACATAATATGTTACAAATATGACATGTACCAGCTTTGCATAATTCCAACTAAGGATAGCCCAATAAGGCCGTTAGGCGTATTGCCATTGGGGTCCTTGTGGGATTATGTTAGCTGGGGAAAAAGGGGAGGATAAAAAAAGTAGATACTTTAGAGAAAGTATTTCTAGGGGGTTATATTAAAATACCTTACATTCTATAGTTGGACTGGTCAAAATATTTCAGTAATCATTTCAGTTTGTTTTGCCTATCTCTTATGTCGTATTTAGTAGTAGACATAAGCTTAAGGCCGTTAGGCGTATTTCCATTGGGGTCCTTGTGGTATTAGGTTAGCTGGGGAAAAAGGGGAGGATAAAAAAAGTAGATACTTTAGAGAAAGTATTTCTAGGGGGTTATATTAAGATACCTTACATTCTATAGTTGGACTGGTCAAAATATTTCAGTAATCATTTCAGTTTGTTTTGCCTATCTCTTATGTCGTATTTAGTAGTAGACACAAGCTTGGTGCTCCCTTCTCGCAGCTGTCCGGTTCAGGTGCTCCTTCAAGCTACGTCTGAAGGAATACAGTGTTCTCTTTTCACGGACTGACTGTGGTAGGTTGTTCCAGTCTTTGATGGCAGTGAAGAAGAATGTTAGCTTACCCTGTCCTTGGAGTCTCGGGACCGTAAAATTATACATCCTATTCCTTGTATTGTGTCCAATCCTCTCATTTGCTTTAACAAAATTACTCTTTAAATACTCTGGAGCCCTATCATAAAATATCTTGAAGGCATTTATGAGTCTGATTTGTTTGGCCCTGTCAGAGACATTGAGCATACCAAGTGACTGAAGTTGTTCCTGGCCAATATGCAATCTGGGTCCTAGGTTCAGCATGAACCTAACCATTTTATTTTGAGTGACCTGAAGTTTGTGCTGTGCTGATTTAGATGATGCAGAGTACCAGGATGACACAGAATAGTCAAAATGACATTGAACAAGCGCTTGGCATAGGGCCTTTTTGGGTCGCCGCTGGCAAGCATCCCACCTGTCTATATAGGTATTTAATACGTGCTCTACATTTACTCAGGATTGATTCCAAGATTGTTTCACCTGACAGAGTCGAGTCCAGTTTTAGTCCGAGATATTTCACTTGTGACACTGTTGTTATGGGAATATCATTACAGTTGACCGAGAAGTCCTCATATTACACAGGGTTATGACCCAATGCAATGTTCCTAAGAAATCTCGGGATACTCCCACAGCTACGCCGGGAGCTCCCTCGATTGGTTCGGTTGTGCGGCCGCTAGAGCCCACCCGAGTTGGTGTGCTACCTTATGTGTCATTTCCCCCTGTTAACGTAACTAATGCGACTCCCTCGGCGAGTGGCACTACAGTGCCCGCCTCCTTGCCAACTACCAATGTTTGTGTCACCACGGACATTACCCCTCTTTCTCTAGATAAGCCTCACCATAAGGAACGCTCTATTCCTCTCGTGCCTAGACCCGATTGCTCTTGGGTTCGAGTCACGGCCAAAAATCCGAGCATAGCACATACAACCATATGGGGGGAGATCCCAGTTCCTAGTGAGTGGGTAATAGAGATGAGTAAGAGTAGGGAGCTTAGAGCTAAAGACAAACAGGGTAAACTCTTAGACGTAACTATCAGGGCTATCCCTAATGTGTGTTTTTATGAGTTCTTTGTGTATGTACCTTCCCAGGCATTACCTCCTACCCCATCGGCACAGCTCTGTTCAGATTGCACTAAGCCCATCGGCATACAAGATATGACATCTCTCAATACACTATCATCGGAGTTGGATACAACCCCGGTGCGGGAGCAGTCTAGCAATCCAGGCCGGCATTTGGGGCAGGTAGGTTTAGGTACATGAGTGGCTGGGATAAGGAGGTGCAACAGTTCGCAGTAACAATAACATCACAACCCTCCCATCAAATTCCTCAAGACAACCATCTTTGGTTTTCATTGACAAACAATCAAGCCGGAGGGGTTCCACCTGCAATTTTTGAATCCTTTCTGCCCTAAAGTTGTCACTACGGGACCTTTTCGGGCGTGTCAACGGGCCTGGCCCCGGCGAACTTGGGCAAGGACAGTGGGACGCAACAGCATCACCTGGCGGTGGCTCCGGCGACCTCGTTTACATCAGACTAGAAATCAACCAGGTTTATTTAGAGGTGGAGTCACTAGTCCAGAAAATGCTCATGCAGATCATTGTCCCGGTCAATCCAACTTGCTCGGTTTTTCTCGTCCAGAAATTTTTCTCGTACCAAGGATGGACATTGTTCAGATGAGACCGGTCGTAGACCTATCTTGTTTGAACACATACGGTCACAACGCACCCTTCAGGATGCTCACTGTGAATCACATCAGGCTAACACTTCCGCCGAAAGGTTGGAGGTGCTCGTTAGACCTGATGGACGCCTATGGGCATGTCCCGGTACACAAGAGGTTCCAAAAGAATTCCTAACTTTGAGGATCAGGCAAGAGACTTATGTATTTCACAGAATGCCATTCAGGTTGAACCCTTTCACCGAGAATATTCACAAAATTAGTCCGGCGGGCCCTCATGCCAATGTTAAATCAAGGGATCAAGGTATTGTGGTACCTAGATGACTGGCTGGTAGTGGCGGAGTCAGAGAGCTTATGCAAAATCAATGTCAATCACATTATCAATCACGTACAATCCCTAGGGTTCAAGGTCAACTTGGCAAAGTCACATCTTGTTCCCACACGGGTAATTCAGTGGATAAGCCCTATCCACTGGGTCTGGGACACAGCCAATCTTACTCTCAGTCAGAGTGTGGACAACCGTAACAGATTTCGAAAGACATTGTTTTGTGTTTCTAAACAGTCTGAACAACATGAGAAGGACTTGGGAATCCCTGGTCGGCTCTCTCAACTGGATTCAACTAACTGTAAAGATGGGCCGGTTGAAAGTAAAGAGATTAATCTTGGAAGGCAAGAAATTCAACAAATATTGCCCGCAGGAAAATTGTGGAAAATTCCTCCATTAATTCACAGCTTACTGTCGGTCTGGGCGAGTAGAGAAATATTGCACTCAATAATGACATGGACTTCTCCCCCACCTACGGTATGGGTAGACACAGATGCTTCAGGGACAATAGGCAAGGGGTTATCAGTCGAGCCTAGGCCATCAGGGTCAGGGTCTTTGGTCCCAAACCGAGAATTTTCATATTTACGAGCAAGAGCTCGTAGTCCCTTTGTTTTTCTCTTCAAACTTTGAATGCGGTGTCCTGCATTCACAAGCAAGGGTCAACGAGGTCTCGGAAGTTGCTAGTTGTCAGAAGAGATTTTTGTTCTGGCCAAAGAGCTGAACATTCATCTTCATGCATCATACCTCCCAGGCGTAGCGAATGTCTGGGCGGACGCTCTGTCCCAGCGACAGAGCACCAAAGTAGAATGGGCAATCAAGCAAAACATCTTCAACCAGATGACTTCAGAGCCATACCGTCCACAAGTGGATCTATTCGCGTCCGAGGAGAACCACAGGCTTCCTCTCTACCTAACCCGCCGAGGAATGACTTCGGCTGGGAGGGGCCCAGACGCATTGTTGGAGGGTTGGAACAGAGAGAATTCCATCTATCTTTTTCCTCCTCCCGACGTTTCACTCATGTGTCCGGTAGTTCACAAACTACGGGGTTACCGGGGCTTAGTCTCGATGATCACGCCTCTATGGCCAGCTCAGGTGTGGTACCACCAGTTGAAAATGTGGTGCGAGAACCCGATGTCGCTCCCGATCTCGTATTATTATTATTATTATTATTATTATTATTATTATTATTATTATTATTATTATTATTATTATTATTATTATTATTATTATTATTATTATTATATGAGATGCCGAAGTCTCCAACCAGGGTGCAGAAACACCATCAAGATCAATCCACACAAAACACCCGGAGGCACTGGAGAGAGACTACGGCAACTTAGGAAAAAATAAAAACATATACTGTATACTGTACTGTACATATACACATATTAAACACAGATAACATATTATGCAGTGGAGGATATCAAGTATAAATATAATTCAATAAAATAGAATAAAATAAGTTTAAAAATTATAATTAATGCTGCAAAAAAGCATTAACTCTAGACTTAAAAATGGAGATATTAGCTGAATTGACTAGCTCATTTGGCAACTTATTCCACAAGTCAACCATGGCCGGCACAAAACACCGTGAAAACTGTGTAGTAGAAAAATTAACACGGCTCATGGCAAGATCATTAAGATTGCTTGTGAATCTAGTTGCACGAGCCCGGACATAGGGCCCAGGCAGAACCCCATGTAAGGGATGCTGAGGGTTGTTAAAAACTTTAAATAAAAGACTAAAGGCACCAACTTTACGTCGATGACACAGATCAAGAGACAAATGAGGTAGAATAAAACTGATGGAATTTAGCGACCTGTCAAGCAACTTGAGATGGCAGTCAGCTGCTGACAACCAGACAGGTGAGCAGTACTCGAAATGTGGCAAAATAAAAGCATAAAAAGACTTGATAACTGTGGCGTCACAAGCAAATGTTTTATAAACCTTGCGAAGCAGACCAATTTTTTGGGAAATGGAAGAGGAGAAAGAACGAATATGCTTTTCAAAAGTAAGTTTGGGATCAAGAGTAACTCCTAACAAACGCAGAGTATCCACATTCTCAATTTGCTCGCCAGAAACTTGTAGATAAGGATGGGGAGGATCCAAGGTACGAGATCTGCTGATGATAATGGAGTGTGTTTTACTAGCATTAAGTTTCATGCCCCAAAGTTCACACCATGATGTAATTTTGGCTAAATCCCTATTCAGAGCAGTAGCAATTACGTGTCGATCTATTGGTGATGGAATTGACGCATATAAAGTTGTATCATCAGCATAGGAGATTAGTTTATTTTCAAGCTCGGAACACAGGTCAGCAGTATAAATAATAAAAAGCAAAGGCCCAAGGACACTGCCTTGTGGAACACCAGAAACAACAGTAACAGAAGGGGAATGACACCCATCAATGACCACAGACTGAGATCTTTTCGTCAAAAAATCTTCAAAGATCCTTAAAAAATTGCCACCAATACCGATGAGCTGTAACTTATACAGAAGTGCTTTATGGTTGACTAAATCAAAAGCAGAACTAAAGTCAATAGCCACGACACAAGACTCATGTCCCTGGTCCAATGAAGATTGCAAGTCATGGGTGAGTGTCAGAAGCGCATCATATGTACCCAGTCCCTTACGAAAACCAAACTGTGAGTTTGGTATCAAATTATGACTATTACAATAAGAGGAAAGGCGTCTGGACAAAAGCCTCTCATAGAGCTTGGATAGGATAGGTGTAATGGAGATAGGGCGATAGTCATTAGGAGATGATGAGGCAGTATTTCCCTTTGGAATAGGAGTGATAATAGCCTTATGCCAGCAAAGAGGAAAACTACCTGATTTCAAAAGCAACCTAAACACGACAGCCAATTTAGGTGCCAAGACCACTGCAACCTTTTTAAAAAAGAGAGGGAAAAACCCATCCGGGTCTGTGCCACCATAGGTATCAAGATCCAGCAAGTACCTTTTCAGTTCAGCTGATTTGAATGCCATTGAATTGAGGTTGGGTCTAGGGAAACATGTCAATGGCAAAGACAATTCCTGATTACTCTGCTTATTAATAAAAATATTAGATAGAATATTGGCCTTCGATAATGGACTTCGTACTTCCACTTGGAGACAATTGGCAACCTAGAGACCTCGCTGACTTTTGCCTTTTGGACATTCAGAATGCCAGATGGTTAACTCCGTATGGAGAGAGTGTTACTAATAAATTCCTTAATCAGTATACTGTGTCTACCAGGAGAAAATATCAATCGCATTGGAAGTCTTTCACAACCTGGATAGTAGAAACGGCGCAAACTGATGCATCAGTAGCTTTGGTTTTCAAGTACTTGGACTATTTGTTTGAACAAAAACGCATTTCTGCAGTTACACTGAAGAATCATCTGTCTGCTATTAGAACCCCTTTTTATGACCTAACAGGTCTATATATACCGCAGGCGGAGGAGAAAGGGTTCATGAGAGCATGTTTCAAGCTTCGCTCACCACCCCGTCAGCTCATGCCTATCTGGGGTTACTTGACAAAGCTTTGTCTTTGCTTCATTTGCGCAAGTATAATCATGCGCCGGTTTTTTACTCATTATTAAAGAAGGCTGTGTTCCTTATGGCTTTGGCTACAGGTAACAGGGTGTCTGAGCTGGCGGCTATGAGCAATGAATCTAATTGCCTCAGGTTTGGGAGACTCAATGAGAATTTACTAATTGCTTTATCTCCCATTTTCGTTGCCAAAAAACGAACATAGTGATCATGTTTTTTCTGAGTTTACGGTCACGGCACTTGAACGCGGGACTACACACCATGTCTTATGCCCTGTTCAAGCTTTAATAAAGTTATGAGGGTTTCTCAGCCCCAACAGCAGCGAGCCTTATGGGTCAATAGTGCAGGTACTCGCGTCACTAGAAGAAAATTGGCTTCTTTGCTTGTAGATATAAATCGTGAAAGTAATCCTGGTGTAGTGGGAAGACCCACGACATCAGAAAATGGGCAGTCTCTTTACGATTTTTGAAAAATTACTTAATTGATGACATAGCTAACACTAAGTTGTGGGCTTCCAATCATACTTTCATGATGCGATACCTGTCTGTGGCTTTGGATAAACCAAAATTTACCTGTGTGGCCTTATGCCAGAGGGTCTAGTTGGTCAATGTGCTACTAAATTTAATTTTAGTCTTAATGGTGAAAAGGAGGGGGGGGGGGGGGGTGCTGGAGAGCTCAGGACCCCTAGACCCTGCGCCGGACTATGTGATAAGTTCACGAGCTGTGATACTTGATAAGTCGAGCTGGTTATACAGCGCAAAATTTTATTTTTTAGTATTATAAGATATCTATCATAGTTGCAACTATAGGATATTAAGTATAAATTGTACAAAGTATATGGTATGTACAAATTAATGTTAAAGACATAAGATATAATCAAATGATGTATTTGTGCCTTTACAATGTTGGACAGGAATAAAAGAATGTTCTTGGAAAACAAATGTTATTGAATCTCAATGTGATATTCTTTAACAGATGTACCTGTATGGTTTCTTTTAAGCAGCTCTTCTTCGAAGTAACGCTCTGCTTTCTTTCCATTTTCTATATTATTGTATATAAACAATAAAGACTTAAGTTTGTTATATGGTTCTTTTTCTCTACCTATGGTAGTTTGTTAGTGGTTTTGATATTGTCACGAATGTCCCCCTCCAGACTTGAGATATCAGGCATATCGTCAATGATGGAGGGGCCACTAATAAATTATAGGTTTGAGTCCCGGAGGGAAGATTGAAAACCTAATATTTAGTAGTGGCCCCGAAATCATTGACGATGTAGGGCCCTCCCTTCCATCCCCTTCCCATTCGTTGATGTCTTGAGTTTAATCTTGATATATCATTGAAGGGAGAATGGCGTCGCTTGGTTCAGCGTCTCGGGTAGAATCCACAAAAAACATCCACGAGTTGGAAAGCCTTAACCCATAACTAGCGGCGCGCAACATAAGTCGAGTATAATAAATCATGACTATCTGGCGGCGCTCGACATAGGTCGTGTGGCAATTTCAGCACGTAATGTTGCTGAGAGAGAGAGACAAGTGGTGGCAGGAGAGTAGCGAGCGTATGACTGCTCCAGACCACCGCGGTGAACCTACTGACACGAATCCCACCTCCTGCCTCCCTCTCTCACTCGCTACATACGGAATTGTATGGGGAAAGTGCCGAATTACATGCTTTTTGCACTTGCGTTGCGCGGTTGTTGCAAGAAAACTAGCCATCATAAAAGGATCGTTATGGTGTCATTGGAAAGCTCTGTTTATGCCCTTTCAGGGATAGATACTTGATTTACTCTCTGGGTCTTATTTAGGCATGAAAATGATCACGTAAACAGCCCTATTTTGGCTAAAAACACCCCGCTGGTGGCTACATATTATATACCGCCTAGGCCGCTCTTAAGGTGTTAATATAACAAATTTTAAGTTAATTTTTATTTTTTATTTTTTACAAAGTTTTTTGATGTGAGTACCTAATCATAAAGACGATTCCATAAGAGAATTAGCGTTACACTTATGATGTAGTACTCTTTCCCCTGTGGCGGGTGTCTCAAACAAGCTGACCGCGGGTGCTTGTAAGAGGGCTATTATACTAATAGGCATATCGTCAATGATTTCGGGGCCACTACTAAATATTAGGTTTTCATTCTTCCCTCCGGGACTCAAACCTATGATTTGGGTTATAATTTAAACTAGATTTGGTCTATTTTGATATCATAAGAACATGGTGATTTAATTATTTTCTTTATTGCAAAAGTAATATTTATTCTAAAAATATAGCTAAACTACAAATGCATATCTAATGGTATTGTTTACATCTTAAAACTCTATTCTTTATTTACAAGGCATATATGGCTGTGTAATAATTGTTTTAATGATATTGGTCTTGTCTGGAATTTCCTGTTTTACATGTTATAATTATGTCCCTTTCCCTTCTTTGTTGGTTACTGCCATTCCTCATGTGAGGTACTGTAGAGGTGATTCTCTTGGCTCCATCGGTAGAGGTATTGTCCTGGTTCCTGGTGCTGCATTTACATAAAATCTTGTTCGCAATACAACACCTGCAGTGGTTGTTGGCTCCCTGCCTTAGGTACATGTGCCGGGGTCTGCCATTGGCCGGACATGCATCCTCGGGATTAGTCCGGGCTTGAACTCCTGTGGGGTCCCGAATGGAGGGGCCCTTTATTGGTAGACTGTGTTAATCCGGCAGGAAGTAAAGCACGGGTAGATCCTCTTTGTGGGGTAGACTGTGTTGTTGTGGCAGGCTGTAGAGCATGGGAATCCTGAGGGAATTCTATTTCTGGTTTCCTCTTCCTTTGGGTCTTCCTTCTCGTTCTCCGGCTTTCCTTCAGTGCGGCTAGCTTCACCATGGTTTGTGGTTCTTCTGGCATCATCAGGACCTCTGCAGTATTTGGGTTGCCCTTCCCTTTCAGCCCCGTCATTTCAATATATATATACCGTATATAAATATATATATATATATATATATATATATATATATATATATATATATATATATATATATATATATATACTGTATATATATATGTATATAAATAAATATATAACTATATATATATATATATATATATATATATATATATATATATATATATATATATATATATATATATATATATATATATATATATATTCTCTTTTAAACAGACAAGGTTAAAAGCAATAGCAGTTTCAGCATTCAGGATTTTATTGTTACAGCTTTCAATAGTTCTAACAATTTTCCTCTGGGGTTCAGAGATGAGGTACAACAGGTTAGCAAAATTCATGGTGGATCCAACATTTCACAAGTAAGCATCTTGCATCTTCAGGGAATGGAGAGGTAATGATTAGAATAGGGACAAAGCATCATATTTATACAAAATTCGAGGATCAAGGAGAGGGAGGTGGGCGGAGCTACTGGGTGTGTGGTGGCTGTTCATTGGTGGAAGGCAGTCTATTCGCGAGACGGGCACTAAATCTTATCGGTGGTTGGTTGTTGGCTGTGGGTGGCTGTGATTGGTTGGTGTTGTCAGTTGTGTGCTGAGCGCGGAAGCGTAAGGGAGGGGGGCACGGGGCTAGAGGAAGGGGGGCAGCATGCCTGTAGCGCTTGCCTGAAGGAAGAATTTGAAGGTCTTGTGTTTGGTTGTTGATGCTGGGGTTGAGTGTTTGGATGTATAGAGCTTCTAAAATAGCTAGTCTTCTGGGGTCTGATTCTTTGTCGAGTATGGTGGTTTGTTTGTCTAGGTCGGCGCGAGTTAGGGCAAGATGGTGGGGGGCTTGATAGTGATCTTTTATAGCGCCAGATTGAAGGTGGAGGGTTAGTCGACGGGAAAGGCGAGTCTGTGTCATTCCAACATAGGATAGGGGTCCACAGTCCCCAGAGGTGCAAATATGCTGGTATATCACATGATCGTCTTTCGGTTGGTTGGTGGAAATGGGGCGGTTACGGAGGACAAGGTTGGAGGTCTTAGGAGATTTGTAGTAAATAATGAGTTTTATTTTATTGTCAGGGTTGGTGGGGAGGACGTTTTTGTGAATTATATCTTTCATAATGGATTCGTCTGTTGTGTGGTCGGAAGACATGTAGTTTCTGTTGAAAAATGTAATGTCATTGGCGCTTCATGGCCGCCTCCGGACTCAACTTCACATACGAAGAAACCACCGATGGACATCTACCCTTCCTCGACCTCCTTGTCTCCCTCCACAACCACGGCTTCAAAACTACAGTGTACACCAAACCTACTAACAATGGCCAATGTCTTAATGGGGAAAGTGAATGCCCTAAACGATACCATCAGTCCACCATCGCCGCCTATGTCAGGAGAGCCCTCACCCATTGCACCACCTGGAATGACACACACAATGAACTGGAAAGGCTCACCCAGGTCCTAGTCAACAATGGGTATTCCAACACTGACGTCACCAATGCCATCAACCACCACCTAGAAAAATGGTACAAACAAGACCCCCCTAGCACCAACCCGGCCAATGACATTACATTTTTCAACAGAAACTACATGTCTTCCGACCACACAACAGACGAATCCATTATGAAAGATATAATTCACAAAAACGTCCTCCCCACCAACCCTGACAATAAAATAAAACTCATTATTTACTACAAATCTCCTAAGACCTCCAACCTTGTCCTCCGTAACCGCCCCATTTCCACCAACCAACCGAAAGACGATCATGTGATATACCAGCATATTTGCACCTCTGGGGACTGTGGACCCCTATCCTATGTTGGAATGACACAGACTCGCCTTTCCCGTCGACTAACCCTCCACCTTCAATCTGGCGCTATAAAAAATCACTATCTAGCCCCCCACCATCTTGCCCTAACTCGCGCCGACCTAGACAAACAAACCACCATACTCGACAAAGAATCAGACCCCAGAAGACTAGCTATTTTAGAAGCTCTATACATCCAAACACTCAACCCCAGCATCAACAACCAAACACAAGACCTTCAAATTCTTCCTTCAGGCAAGCGCTACAGGCATGCTGCCCCCCTCCCTTACGCTTCCGCGCTCAGCACACAACTGACAACACCAACCAATCACAGCCACCCACAGCCAACAACCAACCACCGATAAGATTTAGTGCCCGTCTCGCGAATAGACTGCCTTCCACCAATGAACAGCCACCACACACCCAGTAGCTCCGCCCACCTCCCTCTCCTTGATCCTCGAATTTTGTATAAATATGATGCTTTGTCCCTATTCTAATCATTACCTCTCCATTCCCTGAAGATGCAAGATGCTTACTTGTGAAACGTTGGATCCACCATGAATTTTGCTAACCTGTTGTACCTCATCTCTGAACCCCAGAGGAAAATTGTTAGAGCTATTGAAAGCTGTAACAATAAAATCCTGAATGCTGAAACTGCTATTGCTTTTAACCTCGTCTGTTTAACCCTTAACCCTTATTTAGCGGCGAGCAACATAAGTCGAGTTAAATAAAGCTGGACTATGTGGCGGCGCTCGACATAGGTCGAGTGGCAATTTCAGCACGTAATGTGGCTGAGAGAGAGAGACAAGTGGTGGCAGGAGACTAGCGAGCGTATGACTGCTCCAGACCACCGCGGCGAACCTACTGACACAAATCTCAGCTCCCTCCTCCCTCTCTCACTCGCTACATACTCAATTATGTACTGAAAGTACCGAATTACCTGCTTTTTGCACTCGCGTTGCACGGTTATTGCAAGAAAACTATCCATCATACAAGGATCGTTATGGTGTCATTCGAAAGCTCTGTTTATGCCCTTTCAGGGATAGGTACTTGTTTTACGTTCTGGGTCTTATTTAGGCATGAAAATGATCACGTAAACAGCCCTATTTTGGCTAAAAACACCCCGCTGTGCGGTACACATAAATAAACCGCATAGGCCGCTCGTAAGGTGTTAATTAGCGGCTCACCACATAAGTCGAGTTAAATAAAGCTGGACTATGTGGCGGCGCTCGACATAACTCGAGTGGCAATTTCAGCACGTAATGTTGCTGAGAGAGAGAGACAAGTGGTGGCAGGAGAGTAGCGAGCGTATGACTGCTCCAGACCACCGCGGCGAACCTACTGACACGAATCTCACCTCCCTCCTACCTCTCTCACTCGCTATATAAGGAATTGTATGGGGAAAGTGCCTCATTACATGCTTTTTGCACTCGCGTTGCACGGTTATTGCAAGAAAACTAGCCATCATAAAAGGATCGTTATGGTGTCATTCGAAAGCTCTGTTTATGCCCTTTCAGGGATAGATACTTGTTTTACGTTCTGGGTCTTATTTAGGCATGAAAATGATCACGTAAACAGCCCTATTTTGGCTAAAAACACCCCGCTGGGCGGTACATATAAATAAACCGCATAGGCCGCTCTTAAGGTGTTAAAAGAGAATCTATTACCTGGCTATACTAACATATATATATATATATATATATATATATATATATATATATATATATATATATATATATATATATATATATATATATATATATATATATATATATATATATATATATACATATATATATATATATATATATATATATATATATATATATATATATATATATACTGTATACTGTATAAAAGGAATAGTAACACCAGTGTAAGTAAGAACCACATCTTCATTTCTTTATTTTTGCTAACGTTTCAAAAAAATCTTGCTTCATCAGAGCCTAAAAGGAACAAACAGAAAATCATATATTAACAAAAAATCTCAATATACATTTTTAACACAACAGCTACAAAATCTTAGAAGTTAATTATATTTTTATTTTAATGAAAATATATGGTAGGGAAGGTGATAAGAAGGATGATCAAGTGAATCATAGGTAGAGTTACAAACATTAAAACTATAATATAGATGTAGTGATACAAGTCAAAGTAGTCTGCGTACATTGGCTAAACATTATATTTAATAATCACATAACATATCTTTCATTAACAATATTAACGTTTTTGAAGTTCGACAAAGTATGTTGTAAACGAATATAATTACTACAATTGAAATGAGAATCGTACTGGATATATGAGCAATACATACTGGATAAAATCGACGACGAATGAATAACAACAAAATAGACACGCAAATCTAAACAAGAGTTGGCAGAAGCCAACGTGACCCCCGGAATGTCTCAAAAGTGTCAGAATTCCCTGTCCCTACCAAACCTAAGCAATTAAAATCCTTTTTGGGTTTGGTAAACTTTTATATACGGTATATTCCCGGATGCAGTGCAATGATGAAATCCTTTTATGAGCTGGCAAATGGTGCTACTAGAGATTTCAGATGGACTGATGAGGCAGAGGATGTATTTTTGAAGCTTAACCCGGGAACAGCGAGAACACTCTTAAGAGGTTTTGGTAGGCAAAGGCAAGAACACTCTTATCCTATAAACGGCGAGCAGGGTGTATTGAACACCACTGTTCTGGGCGACGATATTAGGCTCCATTCATGCCTATAATCGTCATTTTACAATAAATATCGTTATTACTTATTCATATGGCCTATTTTACCTTCACTATGATGATAGTAACCTGTAACAACAATAAAACAAGTGGAAATATAATTTTTCTGGTCAAAATAGCGAATAAACATGGAACAGCCCATTCATGAAATGTGGAGCAATGTGAGGCAACTCCTCCCCTTGCAAGGCCTCAAGCTTGACTGACTCAATCACCCCACCATCTAGCTCTGCCAACACACTCGCTAGGCATATAAGCACACTCTCCAACCAGTTTGCTAATGTTAGCACAAAAATATACAAACAAATTAGAGAATAACAGGGAAAATAGGTGATAATTGAAGGGGGGAGGGGAAAGGGGGTAAGGAGGGGATGTGGAGGAGTGATATGAGGTATAGGGGAAAAAAAAAAAAAAAAAAAAATGTAAGTGCTACTGGGGCCGTTTAAAATGTTTTTCTTAGGCCTTCCCTCTTAAGAGCTTTGTCGCCGTTGCCCAGTAAAACTTCTTAAGAGCTTTGCCGCCGTTCCCGGGTTAAGAGGTAAGGCCTAAAAAAAACTTTTAAAAGGCCCTAGTAGCACTTAAAACAAGTGAAATGGTGTTTAAGTGAGATAATTCCCCTCCATACCTCCTATCACTCCTCCACATATGTCAAAGTCCCCTCCTTCCCCCCTTACCACCCCTTTCCCACCCCCCTCAACTATCACCTATTTATTAGTGGCCCCTCCATCATTGACGATATGCCTATTAATATAATAGCCTCCATTCAAGCGCCCACGGTAGCCAGTTTGAATCTACCGCCGCGGGGAAGAACGGAGTATCCGTCATAAGGGTAACGCTTAGTCTCTTATGGAATCGTCTTATGATTGGGTACTCTCTACGAAAAAACCTTTGTAAAATATAAAAAAGGAAAATATACTTAATAATTGTTATACTATAGCTTTCCATCTCGTGGATTTCTTGTGTGGGGTTCCTTGCCGCTGCTCCCCGAGCCGCCATTCTTTCTTCCTCTTCCCGCGGTCGTCCCGAGTGGTTGGGTGCCAGTGTGCTCCACGTCATTCTTCGTTTGCTCCCTTCTCGTGAGCCCTTACTCATTTGTATATATCTGAGTTGTATTGAACAAGATTTTAGATTAGCTAGCACAGGCTACCCCATTGGTACGCCCGCAGGAAGTGTTAAAATAGGGTACTTTGTACAGGCTCTTCGTGTCCACCAGGATCTGCACATCATGTATTTTTATGTTATTGTCATATGCGCCTTAGCTTTTACTTAACTAATTAGTTAGGAGGCTACTTCAACGCAGGATTATGCTTCAGGCCATCTCTATGAGGTAGTTGCATTATTGTTTTTAGCAGACGCTCTGGTTTAAGGGTTGCCACACGTGGTGTGGAACCTTCCAGAGTCCAGGTCTGCGCATGGGCCTCTCTCGTGGGCCTCATCACCATGTGCTGCTGCTGCTGGGTCTTCAGGGGTTGGAGATCTGCCGTTTTCTGTTGTTTCTACAAGCCTCGTGGCCAGCCTCAGTAGGGGTCTCCGGGTAAGGCTAGGGGTCATTATTTGATGAATAATATTATTCCATATATGTCATAGCCTAATGTGTTTCCCTGAGTTTTCATGTGAGATTTTACATGTTTAAAGGGAATCAGGAGACGTCCTGTTGGTGTGGGGTTTTTGGGGGTGTCTGACTTTCACAGATAAGTCAACACCTCTGAAAAATGTTGGTTCGTTTTTCCGGCGGCTTTCGAAGCCAGCTGCCTGTTTCTCGTCCTGCGGACAAGTAAAGAACTTACCAAATGTCCCGGCGTGGTATGCTAAACCATGAACTTCCCGGCGGAAATGCGATTTCCTCAGGGTATAACTCGGCCCGCCGAGTGAACTCGCCCCGCCGAGTGAACTCGCCCTGACCGATAGCCTCACGCGGCAACTTAGTACTCCCGGCGCACAGTTCATTGGTAACACTGACTAAATAGTCAACTTACAAGAATGCGTGATCTTTTACTATCTCTCTAGTCCAAATAGTCATTGATAGTAAAACGCTTAAGGTCGTCAAGGGCCAGTGACACCTTTGTCACAGGTAAGCAGTTCAAAGAATCGAGAAACCTAATGGATTCTCTGAGTGAAGTCCAGCGGAAGGTTAGAGTAGCAGTGGCTATAGCTAATTTTCCGGCGGACTTGAGGTAGGATGTGTTAACACCTCTCAGGTTATCCTTATGAGCATTGATTCCTGGAAATTTCTATTTCTAGAAATCAACACTTCAGTAGCAGTACCGGCGGCAGTTGGGTGAGCCGATTATGGCACAGGGGGGGTCCTAACTCCACCATGCCTCGGTTTGACTTATGCGCTACTCCTAACTGTTCTCTCTTACCAGTTTTTGCACACAAATTATGTATAAAATGAGTTAAGTGCCTCGATCGTTCACGAGGATTATGGGTGTCGAAGAGATGCGCCGTGTGCTCAGAACTAAGAGCGGCGCTCTTCGACAAGAGAGACCTTTCATGCCTTGCAGCTTTAAAAGAGATCAAAAACTTATTTAATGGGTACGCAAAGGACGTAGCCCATAAAGCATTACGCTGTGACGATGAGGCCCTGTGGGATCATCTAGTAATAAAATCTCCTTTAGTAAAATCAACTCCGGCCAAGTCAACTAAACTAAAATCGAAAACTAAAGTCTTATCTAAAGCACTGGTGAGTAGTGATAGTAGCGACAGTGAGAGTGCCGAGGAGACCCCCCCTGACCGGTCAAAGAGAAGACGGTCCCCTTCCCTGAGTACTAAGTCTCGGTCGAGATCACGGTCCCCCCATAGACAATCCCGTCATTCTTCAGTTGAATCTTCTAGGTTGACAAAACGACGGAGGGAGGATTCAGATTCTTCGACAAAACAATCTAGTTCAGAACATAGTAGTACAGGACATAAAAGTGCCCGCACGGATGTCACGAAGCCGCGTCACCAGCCTACGCCGGGGTCGCGGCCACTTCCCTCCGCCTCTACCTCCACATTACAAAGATCGGAGGTAGGAGCGGAGGGCACTGAGTCGAGTCCTAGGGAGGTGAATAGTCAGTCATTAAGTGAACCTCATGACTTTACTTTTGCTATACCTAAGCTAAATTATGTAGCACGTAGAGCTCCACCGATTGTGTCGAATAGGGTATTAGCCGAGAACTATGGGGGCTCACAAACCTGCTCACGTCAAAGTTATGATGACTCTCAGGCAATACCGGACTCCCAACCACCTGCAGGACAGGACCGGGGAGTCTGGAGACAATTGCCCTCACAGCTAAATCCCTGTAGTGATAATCAGGCCATGACGGGGGAGAATACTAACTTAGACACACTCCCCTCGTCTGTCCCAGATCTAATTTGGCCACCGGATAACCAGATACCTGAAAACCGGCAACAAACGCCGGAAGTGATAGACTTACCCGGAGAGCAGGAGGACATTGATCTGTCCTCGGCTCAACAAGTGAACAATGAGGAGGAATCTGAAGGGAGCTCTCAATCCACTAGGGGGTCCCACAGTAAATGTGTGACTACAGACAAACTGAATGATATTTTACATAAAATTATGCAACAATATGTTCCTACTACCTCAGGTCCATCCACCAGTACCCCGGTAGCTCCCCCGATTGACTCCACGGTAAGACCTTTAGAACGTACCAGCATTAAAACTCCCCAAGCTTCTTTTCCTCCTCCTAACGTAAATCCGGCATCAGCCACGGCATTTAGCACGATAGTGCCTGCCTCCTTGACTACCTCTAAAGTCCGTGTAATCACAGATGTTACTCCTCCCCCTCGTGATAAACTCCCCCTATGCCCCTCCTGTATGGGCCAGATTGCTCATGAATTCCGGCAATAGCACAGAAACCACATATGGCACAGCAGACCGTGTCGGGGGAGCTTCCGGTCCCTAGTGATTGGACCATTGAGGTAAGTAAGAGTAAAAAACTCAGAGCCAAAGATGTAGAAGGAAAGTTATTGGATGTTACTATTAAGTCAATACCCAATGTATACAGTGCTGATTTCTTCGTATACTCTGCATCACTGGCTTTACCTCCTGCCTCAGCGGCACGACTTTTCGCAGACTGGGCACGATCGGACGGCATGAACGACATAAAGTCCCTCAATGCACTGACACCGGAACTGGATACAGTTCCGGCGCTCGATCTAGGCCACAGTCCAGTCCTGCAGGTGGGGCAGGTAGGTACGGGTCCGTGGGTTGACTGGGAAATAGAGGCGCAACAATTCGCAGCCACAATTACCTCGAAATCCTCCCATCAGATCCCCCAAGAGAACCACTTATGGGCCTCACTATCGGTTAATAAGGCCGGAGGGGTGTCGCCGGGTTTGTTTGACTTCTTAGCGGCCCCCAAACTCGTACTTTACGAATTGAACGACCCCTTTTGTACTCCCCCTCCGGCCCACTTGGACAGAGATTTCAAGTTATGCAGTAAAGCACTTAGACTATTTACCCAATATTTAGTAAGTTGCCAAATTGCCCAGTCACTCACGAGAACCATTACGGCCATCTCGGATCAGAATGTACGGAAGGCCACGGAACTATCACGAAGGCTTCTGCTACAAAACTCCATTCAGTCCTTAGGTGATATAAGAATAGCTATCATGGAGGCGGTCAGAGCACGCCAGGACTTAAGAGTTTACCTAGTAAAGAAGTTGCCGGAAGATGTAGGTCGCCGGGCAACACTTTCCCCAGTATTAACTGCCTCACTACTTAATAAGGACACGTGGAGTGCAGTATTCAATATGGTAGACGTTCTAAGGCAGAGTACCTCCCAGCCTAGGAAGGAGCCTTTTAAGAAACCGTACTCTAAACCTAAAGGCGGTAATAAGCCTCAAGCTCCTAGTGCTAAACAATTCTTTCGGGACCCCAGAGCTCAACAACAGCAGGGAGGTACCCAGCACAAACACAGGCAGGGTAAACACTCAGGCAAGTGGGATAACAAAGGTAAGTCTCACAACAAGCCACATCAGGGATCGACATCTGCTAAAACCAGCCAGCCGTCTCGTTCCACTACACCACCACCAAAAAATTAGTCAGTCACACTCTCTCTCTCCCGGGGCCTATCGCGGGCGGGTTGGATCCGAGAGCAGTCCCGGCGAACAAACCCAGTACAGAAACTGGGTTGTTCTAGGCATGCCGCAGGGCCTGGCCCCAACGAACGTTGGCCCGGACAGTGGTAAGCAAGGGCATCACTTGGCGGTGGCTCCGACGACCTCGTTTACGTT
This sequence comes from Paralithodes platypus, assembly GCA_032716605.1. NCBI lineage: Eukaryota > Metazoa > Arthropoda > Malacostraca > Decapoda > Lithodidae > Paralithodes > Paralithodes platypus. Next base: position 17,050,461 of record CM064545.1, read on the forward strand.
AAACTCAAGAGTTCAATCATGTTTCTTTAGAGGTGGAGTCACTTGTCCAAGAAATTATCACCAAGAATGTCATTGTCCCGGTAAATCCAACTTGCCATGTTTTCACCTCCAGACTTTTTCTCGTGCCAAAGAGGGACAGTGTGCAGATGCGACCAGTAGTAGATCTCTCATATCTGAACACTCATATTCACAATTCACCCTTCAGGATGCTTACAGTGAATCAAATCAGGCTCACACTTCCGCCGCAAGGTTGGATGTGCTCCCTAGACCTGAAAGATGCCTATTGGCATGTCCCCATAAACAAACGGTTCCAAAAATTCCTCACCTTGAGGATCAGACAAGAGACTTACGTCTTTCAGAGATTACCCTTCTGGTTGAACCTGGCACCGAGAATCTTTACAAAATTAGTCCGGCAAGCCCTTATACCTTTATTAGCTCAAGGGATCAAGGTGATGTGGTATCTAGACGACTGGCTGGTAGTGGCAGAGTCAGAGAGTTTATGTCAGATTCATGTAAACAAAATCATAAATCATGTACAGACCCTAGGGTTCAAGGTCAACTTGGCAAAGTCTCTCCTTGTACCCACACAGGAAATCCAATGGATAGGGCTGGTCTGGGACACGGCCAATCTGACTCTCACTCAGAGTGTGGACAATCGCAACAGATTTCGCAGGAAACTGTTTCATTTTCTACACAGTCTGAATACGACGAGAACGACATGGGAGTCCCTGGTCGGTTCTCTCAATTGGATCCAATTAACTGTGAAGTTGGGCCGGCTGAAATTAAAGAGGTTAATCATGGAAGGCAACAAATTCTTCCCGCTTTTGCCGGCGGGAAAATTATGGACCATTCCTCCATTAATTCACAACTTACTGTCGGTTTGGGTGAAGAAGGAAATATTGCACTCAATAATGACGTGGGTTTCTCCTCCGCCTACGGTATGGGTAGACACAGATGCTTCAGGGACAATAGGCTGGGGTTATCAGTCAAGCCTAGGCCACCAGGGCCAAGGGCTTTGGTCCTCGAACATGAACTTTCATAAAAACCAACAAGAGCTCTTAGTCCCACTATTTTTCCTTCAAACTCACGGCTCTTCATTACAGGGGAAGTCAATTGCGTTTCGAATGGACAACTTGAATGCGGTACACTGCATTCAAAAGCAAGGGTCAACAAGGTCTAGGAGGTTGCTGGAATTGTCAGAACAGATTTTTGCTCTAGTCGAATTGCTGAGCATTCATCTGCATGCATCTTATCTCCCGGGCGTAGCAAACGTCTGGGCAGACGCTCTGTCCCGGAGACAGAGCACCTCAGTAGAATGGGCAATCAGACAAAACATCTTCAACAAGATGATTGCAGAGCCATACCGTCCACAAGTGGATCTATTTGCGTCAGAAGGGAACCACAGACTTCCTCTCTACCTAACCCGCCGGGACATAACCTCGGCGGGAGGTCCCAACGCATTATCAGAGGACTGGAACAAGTGGACTTCCATCTATCTTTTTCCTCCTCCAGACGCTTCACTCATGTGTCAAGTAGTTCACAAACTACGGGGTTACCGAGGCCTAGTCTCGATGATCGCGCCACTATGGCCGGCTCAGTTGTGGTATCACCAATTGAAAACATGGTGCGAGAACCCGGTACTACTCCCGGTCTCGTCCTTCCACTTGGAAACAATTGGCAACCTAAATACCTCACTGACTTTTGCCTTATGGACATTCAAAATGCCAAATGGCTAACCCAGTATGGAGAGAGTGTTACAAACAAATTTATTAATCAGTACACTATGTCCACCAGGAGACAGTACCAATCACATTGGAAAACGTTCACAACCTGGATAGTGGAGACGGCACAAACAGACGCCTCAGTGGCTCTCATTTTTAACCCTTAACTGGCGGCGCGCAACATATGTCGAGTGAAATAAATTTGGACCATGTGGCGATGCACGACAGCTGTCGAGTGCCATTTTCAGCACGTAATGTTGCTGAGAGAGAGAGCTGAGCGGTGGGACGAGCGTAGTAACCTTATGACCGCTCCCCACGACCACCGTGGACGTACTGAACTGTATTGCACCCTTCTCCCCCCTTTCTCACTTGCTACACAGGGAATTATGTACGGAAATTACCTTATTTTAGGGTTTTTGCACTCGTGTTGCACGATCGTTGCAAGAGAACCAGTGGTCGTACAAGGATGATTCGGGTGTCATTGGAAAGCTCTGTTTACGCCCTTTCAGGGATAGATACTTGTTTTACGCTCTGGGTCTTATTTAGGCATGAAAATGAGCACGGAAACAACCCAATTTAGGGTAAAAAAAAAAACGCTGGGCGGTACGGTCAAATAGACCGCCTAGCCCGCTCTTAACCTCTGAAGTGCGCATGGGGGGTATGAGACACCTCTGCCTGTGCGCACGTATTTGAGCTGTTTCCATCACTAAAATATTTATTTTACCATAAATAGCATTAATACTTCTCTATATGCGCCTATTATAGGTTGATTATAGAGGTATTAACCTGTTACAACAATAAAACAAGTGGAAACAGCGTTTGGATGGTCAAAATCGGCGATACAGGCCGGGAGTTACATAATGTATGGCTGAGGCAACCTCCTTTCCCGCCACTTTTCCCCAAGTCTGGAGAGACACTGTCGATCGATACTCTCTCTCTCTCTCTTGCACTCGCTTGCTAACAGTGATGACAATGCCCTGCTTGCAACTCGCTAATGTTAGCACGAAAATATACCACATAATAAGGGAATAACAGGGAAAATAGGTGATAACTGAAGGAGGGGAGGAAAGTAGGGAAGGAGGGGAGGTAGAGGAGTGATATTTTGCATGGCCCAGGGGCAAAAAAAAAAAAAAAAAAAAAAAATTGGTGTTTTAAATTGATTTTTTTTTCTCCCTGACTCTTAAGAGTCTTCCCGCAGTCCGCCGGGGGAACTCTTAAGAGTCTTCCCGCAGTTCCCGGGTTAAGGTGTTAAGTACCTAGATTATTTGTTTGAACATAAACACTTCTCGGTAGTGACACTAAAGAATCACTTGTCAGTTATTAGAAACCCGTTTTTCGACCTAACTGGTCTATCCATACCGCAGGCAGAAGAAAAAGGCTTCATGAGAGCATGTTTCAAGCTACGCCCACCACCACGCCAGCTCATGCCTACCTGGTCGCTTGACAAAACCTTGTCGTTGCTTCACTCACGCGAATATAACCATGCGCCAGATTTTGATGCAGTATTAAAGAAGGCTGTGTTCCTGATGGCTTTAGCGACAGGTATCTTCTTGATGCGGGAGGGAACAAGAACGAGAGGACACTCTAAGAAAATTTACAAAGAAAGAAATAGGCTTGAGAAGGCGAAGAACTCATTTTGTGATAGAGTGGTAAATGAGTGGAACGCACTGCCCCAGTATGTAGTCGATTCCGAATCAATAAGGGAGTTTGAAAGTAATCTTGATAAAGCATGGGGAAGACAAGATTTGAAGTTTGATTATAAAACAAAAATACAGAATAGTAAAAATGTTGCGTCTGCTACCGCCGCCGCCAACACCGTGAACGACCGCAGCAGTGCAAGTACTGGTACTGAGCTGGATACACAGGCATAGTTTGCCTTTTTCCAGAGGATCTACTGTAAGAAACTGTAAGACAGGAAACAGAGTATCTGAGCTGGCGGCGATGAGCAACGAACCCAACTGCCTTAGGTTTGGGAGACTGAACGAACATGTACAAATCGCTCCATCTCCCACGTTCATTGCAAAGAATGAACATTGTGATCATGTATTCTCAGAATTTACTGTCCCGGCGCTTAAAAGAGGACACACACACCATCTTTTATGCCCAGTACAAGCTTTACTTAAGTTTATGAGGGTAGCACAACCTCGACAACCAAGCTTCCTATGGGTCAACCGCACAGGGAATCGCATTACGAGACGGAAATTAGCCTCTTTACTCGTAGATGTAATCAGGGAAAGTAATCCCGGCGTATTAGGCAGAGCTCATGCTATAAGAAAGTGGGCGGTTTCTCTTAGATTCATGCAAAATTATTCAGTGGACGACATAGCTAACACAAAGCTGTGGGCATCCAGCAATACTTTCTTGACGCGATACCTGTCGGTGGCCCTGGATAAACCAAAACTAACCTGTATGGCGTTACGCCAATGGGTCTAGAAGTCCATGTGCTATTACTAATTAAGTGTTAATCTTAAAAGGTGAAAAGGAGGGGGGGGGGGGCTAGATAGCTCAAAGACCCCTAGAACCCTCCGCCGGATATTGTGATAAGTTCACGAACTGTGATACTTAATAGTTGAGCTGGTTCTACAGCTCAAGATTTTATTTTATTTTTGATGTATATCTTAGTACAACTATATATAAACAAGATGTACAAACAATTATAGAATGTACAAATATTGTTAAGGCCAGTATATAATCCAAATAATTATAGGTCAGTACCTGTTTGAAAGGGAATAAGAATATGTCCTAAACAATCTTTTAGATGGATCGCAGAGTGCAAATCCAGTCAACTATAAGCATATCTTCTTTGAAGTAATGCACTGCTTCCCTTTTCCATTTTTATAAACATTGTATGTAAACAATAAACAGTTAAATTGTTATACGGATTCTTTGTCTCTACCTGAGGTAATTTGTTAGTGTGTTGATATTGTCACGAATGTCCTCCTCCAGTCTTAAGATATCAGGCATATCGTCAATGATGGAGGGGCCACTAATAAATTATAGGTTTGATTCCCGGAGGGAAGAAAGAAAACCTAATATTTAGTAGGGGCCCCGTAATCATTGATGATGTAGGGCCCTCCCGTCCATCCCCTTCCCATTCGCTTGATGTCTTGAGGTGAATCTTAATATGTCAGTGAAGAAAGAATGGCGGCTCGGGGAGCAGCGGCAAGGAACCCCACACAAGAAATCCACGAGATGGAAAGCTATAGTATAACAATTATTAAGTATATTTTTCTTTTTTATATTTTAACAAGGTTTTTTCGTAGAGAGTACCCAATCATAAGACGATTCCATAAGAGAATAAGCGTTACCCTTATGACGGATACTCCGTTCATCCCCGCGGCGGTAGATTCAAACTGGCTACCGCGGGCGCTTGAATGGAGGCTAATTTATTAGTGGCCCCTCCATCATTGACGAACATGCCTATTACATAAGGCATCCTCTTCAAACACTCATCCGCCGTAGTTTGAATCTACCGCGCAGAGCATAACAAATTTGAGGAGCCTTCATCATGAGCGCACGCGACCTCACTCATGGCTTCAGTCATTATGAATTGGGTTCTCACTACGAAAAACTTTGTAAAAAATAAAAACAAAAAGAAAATAAGAATAACTATTTAATAAGCTTTCCATAATATCGTGGATGTACTTGTGTGGATCTTTGACCAGACGCTGACTCAGGCGTCATTCTTCCTTCTCTGCTCTGCGCTCAGCCTGCCCGGACCTGTCTCCCCACGCTCCGCTGGTTCCGCATTTGTTGTGTACCTAGTGAGTTTTTTCTCATTTGTTTACTCCGGGATGTATCGAGTAAGGTTAGGATATGCGTAGCAGGAGTGTCCTGGGCTGGTTGCCCGCAGTGCAGTGTATTTTGGGTCGTGTGTTTGGGGCATCTATTTCGGGTGTACTCTCGTGGTCCTGTTGTGGACTTGTGAACTTTTTCACATTTAGCTGGCTTTGTGATGCAGGCGGCTTTCATTACGCGTTATTATTGCTTCCTTTTATCTTTCTGATGAGGTAGCTTATTTTTGCTGACGTTCCCAGCGTATTTTTCTTCACTTAGTGAAGTTTTTTCTGGGTCCCGAGTCAGTTCTTCCCTTGGTTGGAAGTGTTTGCTACAGTGGTGTGTTGGCGGTGGTTCCTGTTGTGATATAATTAAGTGCTTTTTATTTATATTCCGACATGTTACTTTTTCCGTCTGCCTAGGCCTAGCCAGCCTCTCGTAGCTTTGCCACATGTACAAGTGTTATTGATTTATTTTATAAATATGTACTACTGTGTCATGTGTGTCCTGGTTTAGTTGTGTATTGGCTAATTCCACGGACTATTTATGTGTCCTGGGTTAGTTGTGTATTGGCTATTTCCACGGACTATTTTGGGCCCGGCGTTAGTTGTGTTTTGGCTATCGCCTCGGTCCTGTGTTATGTTCAGATGGTATCTGGACGGGGTGGGTTACTTCCGGCGGGTTTTTCTCGGTTACACCGTGAAAAACCCGGCTGGTTGCCGAGTTTTGGCCACGCGTGGTTTTAAAAACAGGCTTGTTTCCCCGGTGAGTGGGTGTCTGTGGCTCTCCAGGACTGCGTCTCTGTGGTGCCTGTTTCAGGTTCCTTATGAATCCCGGCGGGATGGCTGTACCCATCTAACAGTGTTCATACGGACACGTGTTGTTTGTAGTTTTTCCCGGTTTTGCAAAGCCAATAAAAAACTAAGCTGTTGTTGTTTGTTTTCCCTCCCCGGCGATCTTTTACAAAGAAGCGGGATAGGAACAATTGGGGTTAACTTTATAAAAACTTAAAATCACACCCGGCGGGTGCAACCTGGAAGGGTGGGATGAACGAATTTGCAAAATTCAGTTTAGTTGACCAGACAATTGAGGGATGCATTGTGTATCGCCGCCTTCAACATACGGCGATTTAGGGCACAATTGGGGTTAACGTTTTTTGAACTTATATTCACACCCGGCGGGTGCTCCTTGGAAGGGTGGGAATAACGAATTTACAATTCAGTTAGTTAACCAGACAATTGAGGGATACGTTTTGTATCGCCGCCTTCAACAATACGGCGATCTAAAAGACACTTCGGGAGAAGTCAGATCTCGTATATTTGTCAGGCTTCCCAGTTTTTGATCTGTAAGATAATTCGGGGGCCGGCGTCTTTTTAGGGTTTTTTTCTCCAAAATTGAATCTTGAAACAAACACCACCGGAAAGACTAAATCAGTTATAAACGCCATGCTGGTCTTTATATTATGTCAGACGGTATTCATAAATCTTTTGGACAAGTTAAGATATTCTGAAATCTTTTACTTAGGAACCCCACCGCGTAGCGAGCTGTAGTCGTTGAGTATTGCGTCTCGTTACCCGGCGGGTTATTTAACACTTGTGTGCGAACATGTTGGGTTAACCTTATGAGCATTAATTCCTGGAAATTTTCTTTTTTCCAGAGCTGGGTCCCGGCGGGTCTATACAGAACCTGGAGTAAGTTTCCCACCAGTCTCTGTCATGGCTACCTTTGCCCCTGTCTTTGCTTTGTGCATTATGCCCACCTGTTCAGGTATCCCTATTTTTGCGCACACCCTTTGCATTAAATGTGTTAAATGTCTCGACCGCTCAAGGGGTCTGTGGGTTATGAGGAACTGTACCTTTTGCTCTCAATTAAGCCATAAAGTGCTTCAAGACAATGATAAGACTGCAGCGGTCGCTTTACGGGAGGTCAGGCAGCAGATGACCACTTATACTACTACCGTGGCTCATAAGTCACTTCAATGCGATAACGTACCTCTTTGGGATAAGTTACTAATTGAGCACCCCCCCATTAAACATCCCTCTAGAGTAACTGCACGAAGGTCGGCAGAGACTGGACAGGGTCTTACACTTTCTCCAGCCCCAGGCACATCTAAGAGACAGCAAGAACCTACGCCCCCGGTGGCAGTGTCACGGTCGCGGTCCAGGTCCAGGTCCCCTCTTCGGCAGCAGCCGCCTCGTCTCTCGTCTTCGCCGGCGAGTAAGAAGAGCAAGACAGAGGGGTCAGCCAGTGGTTATAGCGAGAAATCGTCAAAATCCAAGGGCAGTTCTAGGTCGCACCGGAGCCACAAATCTTCTAGAAGAGACTCACATGATCGAAAGGCCTCCCGGCGTTCACCGGAGTCTAGTGCCTCTCATCATACCTCTACCCCCGACAAAGCTAGTATTCAATCTGATGAGGCTAGTGTAGTGTCAGCAACCAAAGATAGCTTGCCAATTAGTATTCTAACCTTAGAATTGGAGAGTTCGGTGGACAGTGATCGTCCTATTGAGAGTGTATCGGACTCCCAAGGGAGTGCAGGCCAAGGCCTAGGTGTATGGCGTTTTTCTCGACCAGGGACTCTAGGCCCACGTCTAGCTCAAGATACACAAACAGTGGCTGATGTCCACCGGGACGCGGCGATCCCATCATCCATTCCCGACTTGTCTTGGCAACACGATGGGACTCCGGCTTCGGCGGAATCCTCTCACGGGGAGCCAGATGACAAAGACGAAGTATCAATAATCTCGGACATGGAAGTGCAAGAGTCGGGTTCAGTTTTAGACGACGCACAGGATCGGAATGATTCACCTCTGAGTTCGTCATCAACCAAATATGTCACGGCAGAAGAAATAGATGGTTTACTGGTTAATGCTCTAACTAAAAAATTTGGCCAACAGCCGGAGACTCCTACAGTGGACCTGGGAGCTTCCATGACAGGTTCCAATGTTCGGCCTCTGATGACTTCTATTGCTTTGACTAAAATTCCTCACCCTCCCTCTATATCACCATCTGTGGTCACTAGGCCTGCTTCGGTGGCACTCACCACTTCTAGTGTAAGGGTTATAACGGACGTGAATCCACCCCCGTTAGACAAAGCACCAATAAAGAAGGTAGCAATGCCCCTTTTATATGGCCCAGACGAATCATGGGTACAGTTGATCCCCACTAAACCAGAGGTCGCTCAACCCACCTTGTCAGGGGAACTTCCAGTGCCACGAGAGTGGGTAATCCAAGGCAATAAATCTAAAAAGTTACGAGCCTTGGATTCTTTGGGTAATGTACTAGATGTTAATGTTAAGGCCATTCCTAACTATTATCACCAGGACTATTTTGTATATACTGCTACACCTGCCCTGCCCCCTGCCTCAGCTTCAAAACTGTTTTCTGACTGGTCCAAGCATGATGGTTTTAATGACATAAAAACTCTGTCAGCTCTCACTCCAGAACTAGATTTGCAAACTGTCACAGACTCAGCTGCTATCCAGTGTTGAAGGTGGGGGAGTTGGGCCCGGGACCTTGGGTGGAATGGGAGACAGAGGCTCAGAACTTTGCGACCACCTTCACCTCAAAATCTTCCCACCAAATTCCTCACGATAGTCATTCTTGGTTCTCTATGCCAGTGTGTTCTGCCGGCGGAGTCCCTTCGGCTTTTTTTGCTTTCTTAGCTGCCCCTAAAATCAATCTATGTGAACTCAAGGACCCTTTTACTACTCCTACCCCAACTCACCTAGACCGGGAATTTAGGCTACGAGGGAAAGCGTTTAGACTTTTCTCTCAGTACATTGTGATGCACCAGGTGGCAAAATCAATGCTCCGATCCACTCAGGCAATCGCAGATGCGGATGCCAGAAGGTCGGTTGAACTATCTCGGCGATTGCTCCTTCAAACGTCGATTCAGTCGTTGGGTGACATCCGCACAGCCTTGCTTGAGGCGGTCCGGGCGAGACAAGATCTCAGAATGTCCTTGGTACGAAAACTGCCTGGTCGAATTGCGAATCAGGTGGTCATGTCACCAGTGCTCACTCCCTCTTTAATGTCCCCTGATGTGTGGAGAACTGTGTTTAATATGGCTCAAGCCTTTAAACATAGTCCCGCCCCTTCTAAGAAACCTGCCTTTAACTTCCCCAAACCCAAGTCAGTCTCAAAAGCACAGCCGGGGGGATCTAAGCCCTTTCATCTACCTGCATCCTCCTCCCCCCAAGGTCAATACAGGTATAGACAGGGTAAGTTTACAGGTCAGAAAGGACGAGGCTATAACAAACCAGGTCAGAGCTCGTCTTCTGCCAACGCCGGCCAGCCGGCTAAGCGTCCACCACCACCACCTCCACCACCATCAAAAAACTAAAGTCTCTCTCACTTCCGGGACCGGTTTCAAGGCAGGTGGATCCGAGGGTAGTACAGCCGGCGAACCCTTGTCTGCTAACTGGGTCGTTCCGAACGTGTCACCAAGCATGGCCGTTAAACACTTGGGCAAGGATGGTGGCACGCAAAGGCATCACTTGGCGGTGGCTCCGGCGACCTCCTTTACGTCAGCCGACTACGGCGAATCTAGTTTCATTAGAGGTGGAGTCACTGGTCAAGGAAATGATAGCCAAGAATGTCATCATCCCGGTCCCTCAAAATTACCCAGTCTTCACATCCAAGCTATTTTTGGTACCCAAAAGGGACAGTGTTCAGATGAGACCCGTCGTAGACCTGTCGTATCTGAACCTTCACATTCACAACGAGTCATTCAGGATGTTAACTGTACACCAAATCAGGCTAACACTTCCGCCGGGAGGTTGGATGTGTTCCTTAGACCTGACAGACGCTTATTGGCACGTCTCGGTAAACAAAAGATTTCAAAAATTTCTGGCCTTACGGATCAGGCATCAAACTTATGTTTTTCAGAGGATGCCATTCGGGTTAAACCTGGCACCTCGCTTATTCATGAAATTAGTCCGGCAAGCCCTGATGCCATTGTTAAAACAAGGGATCAGGATTTTGTGGTACCTAGACGACTGGCTAGTGGTGGCAGAGACGGAGCAAGTATGCATAAATCATGTCAACATAACATTAAAACATGTCAAAACTCTAGGGTTCAAGGTAAATCTGGTAAAGTCAAACCTTGTTTCCTCAAGAGTAGTTCAGTGGATAGGGCTGGTTTGGGACACAGCTGCTCTCACTCTGAGTCAGAGTGTGGACAATCGAAACAGATTTCGCAGGAAACTGTTCCTGTTCCTTCACAGTCTGACTATGACACAGAGAATCTGGGAGTCTCTGGTCGGCTCTCTCAACTGGATCCAACTAACTGTAATGTTGGGCCGGTTGAAAGTAAAGCGTTTAATATTGGAGGGCAACAAATATTTTCCACTATTACCGGCGGAAAAATTATGGCCCATACCAAAATTAATCCACAACTTACTAGCGGTCTGGGCGAAGAGGGAAATGTTGCACTCAGTAATGTCATGGACTTCTCCTCCGCCGACGATATGGGTAGACACGGATGCGTCAGGAACGATAGGGTGGGGTTTTCAGTCAAACCAAGGGCACCAGGGTCAAGGGCTTTGGTCCCATTTAGAAATCTCCCACATCAATGTCAAAGAATTACTAGTCCCCTTATATTTCCTTCAGGCTCATGGCTCTACTTTACGGGGCAAGTCGGTGGCCTTCAGAATGGACAATCTGAATGCGGTTCACTGTATTCAGAAACAAGGGTCAACGAGATCTCGGAAGTTGCTAATCGTGTCAGAAGAGATTTTTATTCTAGCCAACAGGCTGGACATTCATCTTCATGCATCCTATCTCCCCGGCGTAGCAAACGTCTGGGCAGACGCTCTGTCTCGGAGACAAAGCACAACAGTAGAATGGGCGCTCAAGCAACCCATTTTCAACTAAATGATTGCAGAGCTTTACCATCCACAAGTGGATCTGTTCGCGCCCAAGGAGACACAAACTCCCAATTTACCTCACCCGCCGGACGATAACGCCGGCAGGGGGCCAGACGCCCTGGTGACCGACTGGAACAGGTGGAGTTCCATCTATCTGTTTCCACCGCCAGACGCGTCTCTAATGTGCCATGTAGTAAACAAACTACGAGTTTATCGGGGCTTAGTCTCGATAATCGCGCCCCTGTGGCCGGCGCAGTTGTGGTACCAGCAATTGAAAACGTGGTGCCCGCACCCGGTGTCGCTCCCGGTCGGGTTTTTCCACTTAGACACGATTGGCAACCTAGCGACCTCGCTGACTTTTGCATTATGGACATTCAGGAGGCCAAGTGGCTAGCACCATATGGTAGAGACGTGACCAATAAATTCATGAATCAATATACTCAGTCTACAAAACGACAGTATCAATCACATTGGCAAGCCTTTACTTCTTGGATCCTTAGGACAGAACAAACTGTGCCCTCAGTGGCTTTAGTTTTTAATTATTTGAATTATCTGTTCGAACAGAAACGTTTATCTGTGGTAACGTTAAAAAATCACTTAACAGCGATTAGGATGCCATTTTGGGACCTTACCGGTCTCACCATACCAGTCGCGGAGGAAACAGGTTTTATGAGGGCATGTTTTAAACTCCGTCCACCTCCCCGTCAGCTCATGCCTACTTGGTCTCTGGACAAAGCATTGTCATTACTTCATTCCCGTCTGTACCAAAATACTGCAGATTTTACATTACTATTAAAAAAGGCTGTATTCCTTTTGGCTTTGGCCACCGGGAACAGAGTGTCTGAGCTGGCGGCGATGAGCAACACACCTAATTGCCTCAGGTTTGGTAGGCTTAATGAGTGTATTCACATTGCACCTTCCCCGGGGTTCATAGCCAAGAATGAGCACAGTGAACACGTGTTTTCAGAGTTCACGGTGCCGGCATTGAAAAGGGGAAAGGTGCACCATAATTTATGCCCAGTGCAGGCTCTAACCAAATATTTAAGAGTAGCTCCTCTAAACCCCCAGGGTGCTTTATGGGTAGCAAGTATTGGGTAAGCGCTTGCTGAAACGTAGATTGGCTTCTCTTTTGGTCGAGGTCATTAAAGAGAGTAATTCCGGCGTTGTGGGTAGGGCCCATGATTTACGCAAATGGGCAGCCTCTTTGCGTTTCCTTAAGAATTTTTCTGTGGAAGATATTACGTCCACACATTTGTGGGCCTCTAATCATACGTTTTTGACTCGATACCTGTCAGTAGCTCTAGACAAACCTTCCTTGCCATGTATAGCTTTAAGGCAAAGGGTCTAGGTGGCCCTTAACCCCTAAATGTCGGCGCGCAACATAAGTCGAGTATAATAAATCTGGACTATCTGGCGGCGCGCGACATAGGTCGTGTGGCAATTTCAGCACGTAATGTTGCTGAGAGAGAGAGACAAGTGGTGGCAGGAGAGTAGCGAGCGTATGACTGCTCCAGACCACCGCGGCGAACCTACTGACACGAATCCCACCTCCTCCTTCCCTCTCTCACTCGCTACATACTGAATTGTATGGGGAAAGAACCGAATTGCATGCTTTTTGCACTCGTGTTGCGCGGTTGTTGCAAGAAAACTAGCCGTCATAAAAGGATCGTTATGGTGTCATTGGAAAGCTCTGTTTATGCCCTTTCAGGGATAGATACTTGTTTTACGCTCTGGGTCTTATTTAGGCATGAAAATTATCACGTAAACAGCCCTATTTTGGCTAAAAACACCCCGCTGGTGGCTACATATTTTATACCGCCTAGGCCGCTCTTTAGGTGTTAAGTCACTTTTTGTTTAATTTCAAGGAAAGGGGGGGGGGGTGCAGTCAGTGTAACATAGGACACCCTAGACCCCGCCGGAGTATAAGAGCTGTGATACTAGTTATGGGTATTGTGATATGAAAAAATTTCTCTGTACCATTCAGTGCAGGAAATTGTGCTAGTACAATGATAGTACAAACAACAGTGTTGTTGTAAGTAGTTTTAGCTGTGAAGCAATTAATTTAAGCATTGGTTATATTTTGCGAGATATACCCACTACTATTATGGGGTTATATGTGCACATATAAACTTATACGTTTTATTTTTCACCACTTATGTTGAGTGGGGTGCCTTTTTAACTTACGGATCTGTTCGCAGAGTCTCAAGAGTTAATCCTTTTTATCAAGCAGGCTTCTTTGAAGCACGCACCTGCTTGTAACCCCTTTTGTATATATGTGCTGCGCCAATAAATATATATTTTTTCGAAGTAAGAATACTATGTGGTTGTTTGATTATCTGCTTTTTTAGTGTTATGATATGATTACGAATGTCCCCCTCCAGTCTTAGATATCAGGCATGTTCGTCAATGATGGAGGGACCACTAATAAATTATAGGTTTGACTCCTGTAAGGAGATAAAGAAAACCTAATATTTAGTAGTGGCCCCTTAATCATTGACGACTGGGGCCCTCCCGACCATCCCCTTCCCATTCGTCGATGTATTAAGGATTTTGGTTTACTTGATATGTCAGTGAAGGAAGAATGACACCTGAGTCAGCGTCTGGTCAAAGATCCACACAAGTACATCCACGATATTATGGAAAGCTTATTGAATAGTTATTCTTATTTTCTTTTTGTTTTTATTTTTTACGAAGTTTTTTCGTAGCGAGAACCCAATTCATAATGACTGAAGCCATGAGTGAGGTCGCGTGCGCTCATGATGAAGGCTCCTCAAATTTTGTATGCTCTGCGCGGTAGATTCAAACTACGGCGGATGAGTGTTTGACATGGATGCCTTATGTAATAGGCATGTTCGTCAATGATTACGGGGCCACTACTAAATATTAGGTTTTCTTTATCTCCTTACAGGAGTCAAACCTATATTATATTAATAGGCATATCGTCAATGATTACGGGGTCCCAACTAAATATTAGGTTTTCTTTCTACCCTCCGGGAATCAAACCTATAATTTTCTCTCTTATTCCCTTATTCATTGGTATATTTTCATGTCAACATCTCCAAGCCGGTTCTATGGTGTGGTCATGTGACTAGCGAGTGTTCATTACACACAGCTCGCCTTTAACCCATCAAGCGCGATAGGCCTCACGGAAGGGTCACCATAGCGAACGCGATAGGTCTTCACGGAAGCAAGACCATAAAAAAGACCTTCCAAAGCACCCCAGGGACTCTCAAAACAAAGGAGTATGTCATTAGGTGAGATAATTCCCCTCTAGTACTTCCTACCACTCATCCATGTGTTTCTCACCCGCCCCCACCTTCCCCACCTTATTCCCCCCTACCCCCCCACCCCCTCCTCAATTATCACCTATTTTTCCTCCTGTTTTCATCATTTATCGGTTATTTTTCTCTCCCGCGGTAATGTAGCTCAAGTGGGTTGCATAAAAGATCGTTATATAACACCAAGACACCTCCCGATTGCTTCAGTTGAGTCAGAGACAGCGAGAGGGGAGGGTGGGTGCCTTGCTAGCTCACGCCTGAGAATACGACCGGGTGGGGAATATTTACGATTTGCACCACCCAAATGCTTTTCCCACTTATTTTATCACTCTTCAAGGTTCATATATTCATCATATATGTAAAAAAAAAAACATTGCAAACATATAATGCTTTACATCTTAAATATAACAAATTATGTCAGAATCCAAGGCTAGAAATTCACAAATAAGTACCCTTGCCCCAAGGGCATTTTCGCGTTGCCCGGGTTAAAGGGTTAAATCTGACCTTATTTCTCCACCAGTGTTGGCTTACCCAGATTTTTCATCTGCAGAACCTTTAATTTTGCAAACGGATGCTAGTAGAGATGGTGGTGGATCCTGTTTGTCACAGAAGCAAGGTGGCCTTCTTAGGGCTATTTCCGATAGTTCCAAGGCTTTCAACAATGCTCAACAGAATTATAATGCTAGAGATCAAGAGTTGGAGGCAATCAGAATTGCCATTAGACAATTCCACCCTTATTTGTATGGAAGAAAATTTATTTTAAGAACTGATCATCAGAGTCTGATTTACTTGATGAAGAGGAGAAACAACTATTCAAGATTAGCTCGAATATTGATGGAGTTGCAGGGATATGATTTTGAGATAGAGCACAGGCCAGGTACCATGACGGGTAATGTGGATGCACTAAGTAGGATGCCTGTAAAACATATGGATCCACCAGAAGTAGGGGTTGAAGCCAGTCAAGGAGACTATAGTCTTGTCAGTCAGCTGGAGTGGTTGGAACTGATGGAAACATCTGTTGATGGGGGTGAGGATAATCTAAGTCTAGCTCTTTCCAGGGGGACTAAGAATAGATTCACAGTTGATGATATTAAAGAGAATATGGTGAACAAGTACAGAGCTGATCCCGAAAAGTACAAGGGGCCTGAGGGTGTGACCAAACGGAGATGATTAGAAGGTTACGGGGTGAAGGGGGACCCCTGGATTGTGGGGTATTACCATTGGCTTGTGACGCTTTGGATATAAAGGTCATTGTTCTCCAGCCTGGATTGCCCCCTTGTGTATATGAATCTGTTAAAGATGTAAATTTTAAAGTGTATCTGATTTACAGAGGTAACAACCATTTCAACTTGGCCATAGAAGTTAACCCTTGTGTGCTGCAGATTGGTGTCATCAAGGCTTCACAGACAGAGCTTGTGGAATGGCAGCATGGGTGTCCTTCGCTGCGGGTCATTGATAAGTGTTTGGAGGAAGGTAGAGTTTCCCATCCTCGAACTGGAATTAGGTATGTGAATCAACTTAGTCGCCAGTTATGCAAATTATGTCATAAAGAAGGAGTAGTATATTTTAAAACTGGAGAAAGTTATGTAGTACTGCAACCAGAAGGGGGTGTAAAAGAGACGATTGTTCAAACTCATCAGCAGAATTTGCACCCTGGAGTTGACAAAACTTACTACATGCTGAAAAATGTGATCTATTATCCATCTCTTTTGCAAAGAATTAAAGAAGTACTCAAAGAATGTATTCATTGTCAGGAAAATAAGACTGCCCCTGTGAAACAAGAGCCTCCCCTGAAACCAATTAATACTTCAAGGCCTTTTAAATTACTATGTGTGGACATCTGTTATATGCCAAAGTGTGGTGGGTGTTATTATCTCTTCAAGAGATAATAACACCCACCACCAGAGATTCTCTTGGTAGTGGTGGATCATTTTTCTAAGTTTGTAGCTGCAGCTACAAACTTAGAAAAATTATCCACCACTACTGTTGAGAAATAAGTCCTCATTAGCTGTGACAAGAGCATTTGCCAATGTACTGAAGGGAATTCCATACTTACCATTTCGTGTTTAGTCTGATAATGGCAGAGAGTTTACTGGTAAATCCTTTCAGGATTTGCAAAGGGATTTTGAAATTAACCACTCAACCACATCTCATTACCATCCCCAAAGGGAATGGATTATGTGAGCGTACAAACAGGACCTTGAAAGCTCTTTTAACACCAGTTCGGGATAATTGGGTGAGGGGCCTGGTTAGGGCGGTACAGGTGTATAACAATACCTTGCGCTCGACCATAGCCATGGCACCCAGCGAATTGCTCACTGGAAGGAGCGCCGTTGATCCATACAGTGTTATTAACAAGGAAGAGAGGAGGCAATAACAAGTCGGGTGGATGAGACTCGTTAGCCTTGGTCGGCAACCCATCTAGGGGAGATAACCTTATAAAAATCCGGGTGGATGGGACTCGTCAGCATTGGTCGGCAACCTGTCTAGGGGAGTAAACCTTATACAAATCAGTACTGCTATCTTAGGGTGAAGCAGGTTAGTGGATGGTTTAGCCGCACACCACTGTAGAAAAATAGTGCTAAAAAATACATAAAAGGCCTCGGAGTCAGACGGACCCTAAATTGAGTGGTCAATCCTGTAAGTCCTTCAGTAAACTGGCATGGGTTGTCCCTCTTACAGGGGATAGGTTTGCTTGGGGGCATTTTGTGTATGGCCACCCCCAGTAAGGGGAGTAAGGCGTCTCGCAATAGATAGATAGATAGATAGAGGAGGCAAGATATTGTGGCAAGAGAGGGAACTACACATGCTCGGGCAAAGATGAGCGGTGCGGGGATGTCTGGTATTGGGGTTCAGATGTTTAAGAAGGGGGACCGAGTTCTTATTAAGTATTGTGGACCTGATGTAGGGGTAGAATATAAGCTTCACCCTGTATATAGGGAGAGAGGTACTGTTGAAGATGTGCATTGCAATAGTTACAGTGTTTTGGTAGATGGGGGTGGGCGTAAAGTTCTCCATCAATCTCATTTAAAGAATTTAGTAGAACAGGTTACCAGTAACAGGAGTTCCTGTGTGCACCAGAATGACGGGGACCAGGAAGAGAATGATCAGCCGTTGTGTCCCCAGGGAGAGCACAATGTGGTTGTGGCCAAAAGAGAGAGAGGCCGGAAAGAGTGTGTGCCTTCCATAAATGAGAAAGCCAGAACAAGGAGTGAAACAGTTATCAACCCAACAGCAAGATATATTTCCTATGCTAATGTCTTTCGTCTTGCAGAGATGAGTTATGACAGTGTGGTGTTGGTTGGAGATAGTCGTCTTTGGGAACTTCCTGCGAGCCTGGAAGCAAGAGTGTTGTCCCAGGGAGGACTGTTATTGGAAAATATGTCATCTTTTGTGGAGAGTAGACTGGGAGGAGAGAAACTACGTAACCAACTGGTGGTGCTGTGTGTGGGAGTTAATGATCTACTTGATAGATCTCCTCATCCAGAATGTATTAAAAGAACATGTGAACGACCCTTCCAATTGTCATTACCAAAGCTTTACCCTGGCTGGGAGGAAGAGTTGCTGGGAAAGTTAAAGAGAACTGCATCTAGTTTAGAAAACCTAGTGTGTGGTGAGGGGTCTCATGTGCTTTTTACCTGTCCACGTATCTTCAATGATGGAACATGTTAAGAAGCAGCATCATCCTCATTATCTGCCTAATATATTAGATAGGCCGAGTGAAAGGGAGATGAATGGAAGGTTGATGGTAGGACTGAATTATATACATAATGAACTGAAAAATTATAAGACATCAAGATCTTCGGTTGAGTGACAGGCTTACATGCAGTTTCTGTCAGTGGACATCCAAGGGGGATCGTAGGCCAGGAGTCAGGAAAGCTATATATCTATCTATTGCCTGACGCCGTGATCCCCGAAGGGGTGGCCACGAACGAACCGCCTCCATGCACCTCTCCCCAGTTAGTCGATGCCCCTCCTCCCAACCAGCACCGCCTTCATTCATATACTTCTTCACTCCATCCTTCCACCTCTCCCTCGGTGCACCTCTCCCTCTCTGTCCTTCCACCTCGCTCTCGTACACCCTCTTAGTCAATCTCTCGCTTTACATACGTTCCATATGGCCGAACCATCTCAAGTTGTTCTTTTTCACACTTTCCAGCACATCTACCTCCACACCACACCTCCTTCTTACTTCCTCATTCGTCTGTCTATCCCTCCATGTAACTCCGCACGCACTTCTCAAGTAACTCATTTCCACCGCTCTCACTCTTGGCCTGAGTCTCTTCCCGAACGTCCATGCTTCGCTTCCGTAAGTTAGTGTCGGGATTACCACACTGTCATGCAAGGACTTCTTCACTTCCATACTGACCACTCTATTTCTTGTTACTGCTTTCAACGTTCATACAACCCTCTTCCCCTGTTGCACCCTCTCCCGCACTTCTTCATCCATAGTCCCATCTTTACTCAACACACTGCCCAGATACTTAAAAGAGCTGACAATCTCCATAGCCTGATCGTTCAACTTCACCTCACACTCTGTGACTTCACCCCTTTCGAAGACCATAACCTTGCTCTTCCCCGCATTTACCTTCAAATTCCGTTTTTTGCACACTGTTCCAAACTCATTCACCAGACCCTGCAACTCCCATTCATTATCGCTCATCAGAACTGTATCATCCACAAACAGCAGTATAGGCAGCTTCCACTCATTTCCCTCCCTTTTCAGCGATACACGAACATCCACTGCTCTTCCTAGTATTCCTTTCATGACTCCAGCCATATATACAGTAAACAACCACAGGGACATCACACACCCCTGTTTCAACCCAACACTCAGGTCAAAGAACTCGCTCTGCTCATTCTCCACACGTACTGCCGCCTTTGCACTCTCATACATGCTCTTCACTGCTTTCAGCAACTTGCCATCTACTCCGTATATTCTAAGTACTTTCCACATGCCTTCTCTATCCACTCTGCCATAGGCCTTCTCCAAGTCCATAAAGGCAACATACACCTTTTGTTTCTTCTCCAGATATTTCTCCACAGCACAATTCAGGGTAAAAATCTGATCTACACATCCTCTTCCCTTCCTAAAACCTTCCTGCTCGTCGCCTATCCATTTCTCCGTTCTCACTCTCACTCTCTCAATCACTACCCTACTGTATACCTTCCCTACTACGCTTAAAAAACATATTCCTCGGTGGTTACCACACACTCCTCTTTCCCCTTCGCCCTTATATAGGGGGACTATTATGCCAGTCTTCCAGTCATTGGGTGCATTCCCCTTCTCCCATGCTAGTTTGCACATTTTCCATACCCATTCGATCACTATCTCACCACCATACCTCAACATTTCCCCACACACTCCATCTGTTCCTGGTGCTTTACCCAACTTCACAAAAGTGGATATTTTCAGAGATGGTCTTCATTACACTGGACCATATATGCAGAAGGTGTCCGAATATGTTCAGGTGTTTTGTAACTACGTGACTGGTAAGGAGAAGAAAAGGGAATTGATGGAAGTTGAGGAAGGAGAGGGTGATACAGAGAGTATGTTATATAATAATAATAATAATAATAATAATAATACTTTATTTCAGACTCACACAGTACAGAGGGGACCATACTGGGGTGCATATATACCTTACAGTAACATAAATATATATAAGCTACTGTACATAGGCTACATAAAATAAACAGAAATTAAATAATACCCAGCTTGCTATCATGTAGTTCACAGCACTGCCTCAACCAAAAACAGTGGTCATCAAACTACTGTGTTACCAAAACCAATGTCCTAATTGTGTACAGTACCATGCCTCACATCATTTAGCTTCCGGTACAGTATGTTGCTACAGTACAGTATAGGAATATCGGTACTGTACTGCACTATGAGGTTCAGTACCGGTATGCTAATTCTGTAGAGTAGCAGACCTGAAAAGTGAAATCATTACTTAAGGTTTAATATAGAGCAACTTCCTCCAGTGTGCCTGGATCCCAGAGGTGTACACTATGCTTGGAGTTTGTAGCATTTTAATGATACTGTTCTCAGAAGTGTTAAGGCGCTGAATGAATTTATATGTTAGCTTTCTAATGAGTGATTGGTAACAGTGTAAGTTCATATAGGCACATAGCGTACTTGTACTCTCATATTTTGAGAGCCCCAGAAACATTTTCATGATATTGTGATATGAGATACTTAGTCTATTCACTGTCATTTTCTTATAGTTCCACCATAGTTGTGCTGTATACATTGGTGAGCAGTAGGAGTTGAACAATGTTATTTTTGTATCCCATGTGCACATATGAAATTTTCTTAATATTGAATTTCCCTTCGCTGACGACCCATATCCTCATCATCTGAGCGATCACTTGAAATATGGTGTCCTAGATACTTTACTTTACTTACTTCTTCTATAATTTCTTCATACAAATGGAATTTAGGTAGCTTTGATATCAATAGAAGGTTATATTTAAATATTATGATATTGCTCTTTATAGGATTAAATTTGACTGAATGTTCGATTCCAAATTTTTCACATACTCTTAATAATTTATCCAGTCCTGCTCCAGAGGGCGCGATTAAGGCTAGCTCATCAGCATACATGAGATGAAATTTTACAATGGTGCTGCCAATGCAGCACCCAGTGCGAGTCTTGTTCAGCTCCAGACTAAGATCATCCATGTAGACGTTGAAAAGATACGGAGACAATATCCCCCCTGCCTAACACCATATAGTTATATTCTGTATTTTAAGAACGGGGTGTTACTTAATTATATAGGTTCAGGAACTAATGTCTAGCTAGGCCGATCCTTAGTGATCTTAGCCATATTCATTGTTCTTTCAACTCACTAAAACATTACGCTTTCCATAATGCAGTTGGGTCGAGTATATGATTATATTGATATCCAAAATGCGAAAATGGATATTAATCGTGATCGTGTATTCGACCTTTAACTGTGTTGGTGGTGTATTGGTATAGATGCTTATGTTCTGGGTGTGGTGTCCCGAGTTCGAATCCCGGGAGGACCATAATTATGCTTTCGTTAGTTTATTCAAGTGCATTGGGGTTTGTAATTGATGATTAATGTTAAGAACGGGGTGTTACTTAATTCTATAGGTTCAGGAACTAATGTCTAGTGAGGCCGATCTTTAGTGATCTTGGCCCCATTCATTGTTCTTGCCTCTCACTAAAACATTACGCTTTCCATAATGCAGTTGGGTCGAGTACATGATTAGATTGATATCCAAAATTCGAAAATGGATATTAATCGTGATCGTGTATTCGATCTTTAACTGTGTTGATGGTGTAATAGTTTAGATGCTTATGTTCTAGATGTGGTGACCAGAGTTCAAATCCCGGGAGGACCATATGCTTTCATTAGTTTATTAAAGTGCATTGGGGTTTGTAATTGATGATTAATATTAAGAACGGGGGGGTGTTACTTAATATAGTGACTTCATATTAGTAAACCCCGGGACGGGTTTTGTAACCGTGGGTTAAGTGGATAAATGGAGGGGTTGGGGGATGGTGGTGGTTCGATTATTTGAGGGGAGGGCGGTTGAGCGTGTGTGTGTGAGTGGAGGGAGCAGAGGTGGTGGGTTGTGGGTGACGTTTGAGCCAGTTGGGTATGAGCTACAACAGACGTTCGGCGTGTGGCTGGAAGTGCTAGTTGAGCTGGGAGTAAACTCGACTCTCGGGGGCATTGGTGCGTTATCCAGCGGTAACTGTACAGCTGGACAGAGTATTTTAAAGTGGGGAGGGGAGATGGTCATATACGTCAGGCCCGACAGTGATTTTAGTGAATACAGTTTAATTCTATCTTATTGAGTGAGAGTGAGTTCAGCTGTGACGAACCCCTCCATTACTTACGTGTTGATGCTCAATTTATGTAGCTTAACCATTTAAGGATTTTTTCCTAATGATATTTGTTCAATGTTTGTTAAAGTACTTAATTTAATTAAACTATTGACCATTCCTTTTGTGTTTCTTTAATGAAACTGGCGAACTCATCTTAATATCATGTTAATAACTTTATTCACTGCTTGTCTTATATTTAACGAGTGCCATACCATCAAATAAGACTACAAAGAGAGCGGTAACAGTAATACCCTGTAACCGCAAAACTCTCGCAACCACAAAACTACCCGAGTTGTCGTCTGGGATAGCGTAAAATAGTTGTTGGTGGCAAAGTCTAAGAAACACACCAAATGAATCACCACGAGACTATCACCTGGTTCTTTCAAGGAGAACTAAGGTTGCTTCCCTATTGTGCATCCGTGGTAGTACAGTGGGTTAGCGCGTAAGTCTTGTAAAACCTACTGAGGTCCCTAACCAGGGTTCGAAACCGCGCCAGTCTGGTAAAACCTACTGAAGTCCCTAACCAGGGTTCGAACCCGCGCCAGGCACCACTACTGGGCCTGAGGATTTTCGGGAGGGTTAAATTCTCTTCACACCTGGTATAACATTGGCGGCAGACGGTGGTTCTTGATTCAGGAGGAAGAGGCCATTAGGCACAAAATTAAAGGAAATAGACCGTTTTTTTTTAACATAAGTCATCATGGCTAATCGTTCTCACGCACCACTGTCTGTGACATTATCTGAATCAGATATAGACTTAAATTCCGTTCTTTCCCGTGCGACTTATTTAGGTGGCCATGTCGCTGAGTTTGGACAGTCACGACAGAGTAAAATTATAAAATTACCAGTTAGGTACAGTAGTATTAATGATCAGGAGTTCGTGGTTTAAATTGTCACTAATGCAGGTGCCTGTAGCAGGGAACAGTATTGATGACGTCGCTAACAATGTTTCTAATGTATTTTATGAATGTTCTAGAGCTAGTAGATGTAATGTGGGTTTACTGGATGAAAATTTAAAATTAAGTAGATGGGAGAGACTACTTCAGGATGAAGATGACTCAAGGGTGTGGCGAGCAATAGATTGGAAAGATGAGCTTAGTAGTCCGGATATAATGAAAGAAGGGATTGATGATCAATCATTAGAGAACATTTTGAGAGTATACTTAATCCCCCTGATGTAACTGAGCGGAATAGAGATAATTTGTGTACAATTACGACGATACCAATATTAAATGACCCTATAATTACAGATGAAGAACAGGAACAGATATACAGAATGAAAAAAGATAAAGCATGTAGCCCCGACGGGATATCCCCTGGTGTGTTCAGTCTGTTACCTGTAACATGGATTATGACACTTTCTACTCTGTTTAATATGGCGTTTACCTCACAGTGTTACCTGGAATCATGGAGCAGGGCCAAGTTATTTACTATCTTTACTATCTACCTGCCTGACCTTTGTTGTGTGAGGACGTGTCCTTAGTGACTTCCAGTGACTTATCTTTACTCCTTAGTGTGGTTCTAGTTTTATAGCTTTTTTTAATGTCTTGTGTTGACGAGAATGCTACCTCCTCTCATATTCTCCAGGATTGTCTTGCTTTGCAGGAAAGGCTGGATAATATGGAGAGAGATTTTCAACCTCTCAAAGACGAAAATTTAGCCTTAAAGCTAACTTTGGCTGACAAGAAAAGTGAAACTAGTGCAAGTGCTGTTAGGGATCGTAAAACTCCCTGGAAAGTGGTTGCAACAAGTGTAACGGCCTGCAAACTGAAAAGGCAGCCAGTTGACCTCAGCAACAAGTTCATCACCTTAGGTGATGAATGTGAAGGTGAATGAGCCGAGGATAGTGAGGCTGGGAGTGCTTCCTCCAGTGAGGTGAACAGGAGAAAGGTAGGTAAGGTGCCTCCAAACACAGGAAATGCTGCGACTGCTACTCCCCCATGAGTACCTACAACTGCTGCTGCTTCAGGAGGACCTGCAACTACGACTGCCGCTGCGCCAGGAGTTTCTGCCTCTGCCGCAGCTGCCACCATGACATTGACAAGGAAAGGTAAGCCATTCTCAATAGTTGGCGATTCCATGGTCAGATACCTAGGTAGGTCTACCTGTACCAATGTTAGGAAGCTTGTCTGTCTGCCTGGTGCCGGGGTTGATAGAATGTTGGAGGAAATAGATGACATCATAAAAGATATTGGAGAAAGCCACATTATCTGTCTCAGTACAGGGAGCAATGATGTTTGTAAAGGTAGGACTTAAGAACTGCTTCGGCAGTACAGGGAGGTGTTAGATAAAGTTAGGAGGAAGGGAGGCATAGGCCTACCTGTAGTACACAGTATCTTGCCAAGGAGAGGGGTCAGGAAGGAATGGTCTTCCAGGGTAATTGGTATAAATTGTCGGCTGGAAAAATACTGCAATGAAAATGCTATACCATTCCTCAATAACTGGACCCAATTCTATGGTAAGAACCAGTTGTACGCACTGGACGGGGTTCATCTTTCTTGGCTAGGGTGGCAAATTTAGCTAGGTCAATAGATAGGATGGTCGCGGGGTTTCGCTGAAAATAAAGCCTGAGAATATGAGTAAGAATAAGTGTCTAGATAGGGTTAATTGTTGTGCCGGTCCATCAGATAAGAATAGAATGATATTTCAGGCATAGGATATTAATTATATCAGCGTTGCTAGTAAATGCATTGATGGTAGTATAAATACTGCTAGTAGAAATATTGAAGGCGTTACGGAAGATTGGAATTCAGTTAGAAATAAAGGCAAATTCAATACCAATAAAAGAAATACAGTAAACCCTCGCTATTTTGGACTAATTGGGGGAACACCCTGTCCGAAATGTCCGAAAATCCGAGATGTCCGAGGTCTGGCTGTGTCCGATCTAAAAGAGGACAAAAAACCGATCTGAAAGAAAAAATCCGACGAAAAAAAAAAAAAAATAGTGAAACGAGAACAAACTTCAACGTTGATTAAATAGGGAAACGGGAACGAACTTCATGTATGTGAATAAATGCAACCTCAGAAGAAGGGAAACGTGAACGAACTTCATGCACCCATGACAACGAATAGGCCTAGGCTAGGCTAGGCTACTTTTGGCTAGGCTACACTATTCGTACTTAGGTTAATATACTGTACAGTAATAGCACATATAGTAATGAATATGAAACAATAAGTTTAGTTGATGGTCGAAAAATATGAATCAACACTCACCGCTTCATTGCAGGTCCACCCCTTCACCTCACTTCACCTCTCTCCACTTCTCCACCTCACTCCACTTCTCCACCTCACTCTACTTCTCCACCTCACTCTCCTTGACCATCTCACTTCCCTTCTCCATTTCAAGTGATATCGAGGTCACCTTACGCTTTGGGGGGCATGATAACACGGGAATATATGCGGAGGAGGTAACAATCACACAAGATGGCTACCCATTCAAACATACTGACGCCTGTGACGTCACTTCTCGTCCAAGCGGGTGACTCAGAGCCCAGCCTGTATATTGGCGGTCCGACGGATCCCCGTTTTGACGGACATTCACCGGGGATGGGAGTGCGTAATCCGACAACGTCGGAGACTTTCGGAACGATGACGGAAATGTCCGAAAAACGGAAGTACGTGTCCGAGACGTGACGGCGATCCGGCTAGTACGGGTTTCCGACAATTAGAGGTCCGAAATGGCGAGGGGTTACTGTACATTGCAATTATATTATACAAACTGTGGGAGTTTATGAAACAACTTAGAGCACTTGTTAGCAATGAAAATATAGACATAATAGCGCTAACTGAAACGTGGATTAATACAGAATCAAGGCATTTTTTAGAAGAATTTCATATACCAGACTCGGATTGAGGGTGTAATAAATAGGCGGTTAGACTAGTACCCTTGTTGGATTCCTCATCCTTACCCCTTTCTTTAGTTTGTTTAAATATGACCAATCAAGTAGGAGGGGCGGCAGAATAGCAGTGTTTGTCAGGAGTTCATTAACCGGCAAGTCGATCGCCTCGAAACCATGGCAACTTCTAACCTTTTGATGTAATGGGTCCATGGCAACGCCAAAGGGGTACAGATTCATCTTTACATTTGTAGAAATGTATTCTAAATACGTCATCGCTTGCCAAGCCAAGGAACACAATGCCTTTGCCATTGCAGAAGCCCTACTTCAACACATATTTCCATACTTTGGATTACCACAGGCCATCCACTCCGACAACGCCCCCTAGTTCACCGGCCAAGTATGGAGACAGGTCTCAGAAGTCTTCGGTTTCAAGATCAGCCACTCTTCTCCTTACTGGCCTAAAGGCAACTCCCTATGTGAAAGGAGTCACTGCACCATAGCGAACCAGATCAGAACACGCTTGCAACAAATGAACTCCACAGACTGGTCGAGCCAAGTCATGATAGTCCAGTGGTTCATCAACACCTGTCCATGAGAAAACGGCATCACCCCCCACGAGATGATCTTCGGAGAACCACCACACCTTCTTCCGCTTCGCCACCTAGCTGCCCCATCCGAGTCTTCACCTGCCCTTAATACGAACCTCATCCACCTCTGCAACCGCCTGAGACAACTCCAATACCTACAAGATCTGCAACCCAACGAGACCCCCAAATCTAGCCCCCATCAAGTCGGAGACCTCGTCATGGTGGCCCAACTACCAGTGCCATCAAAACTAAAACCAAGATAAAAAGGACCGTTCGAGATACTGAAGATTCCAAACTGCTACCAGTTCATTGTAAACTATCACAGAAAGTCAAGTACATATAAAAATAGGTATGTACGACGATTTCAGCCACTTGACAGAAACACCATCATTTTGGATGACCAACCTGACATAAATGTAAACCCCACAACTAATCTTGACCCTACCCTTCTTCCCCAACAGAGATCTTTACACACACCCCTCCCTATCTACATCCCCCTGCCTCCACCTCCCCTTCCTCCCTTTCTTCCGCCTCAACCTAAACTTCCAAAACCTCAACCAAAACCCCCTCAACCCCCCACCCCCACCCCATCTATACCACCAGGGTTCCCACCCCTCACCCCTACCCATGCCCCTGTCACCCACAGAAAACCAGTCACCCCTATCTCATCCGCCGCCAAAATGCCGTCACCCATCTCCACATTCCCCTCTTATAACCACTCAACCCCCCCTCACCCATTCCACCTAGTGTCCATACATACCACCCCTGCTCAGTCACCTTCCCCCCCACCGAAAACCACCCATAAACCACACCTACCCAACCTCCCATCCTATTAAAACCATTGAGACAAATTTAAGCTGGTGTGCGGGAATACAGCTGGAAGTGGGACACAGAAAATTTGCAATATTTTGTGTTTACTTACCGTATCAGTGTGCAGAAAATAAAGAACTTTATTTGGAAAAGTTAGGGGAGCTTGGTGGCCTAATTTCTGAATTAGAGATAACGTGTTACTCAGTGGTAGGTGATTGGAATGCTACCCCTCACGAGTTGGGTGGTTCCATGTTTGCTAAACATATGTTAAGGTTTTGTGAGGAGCAAGGTTTAATTTTGTCCTCCAAAAACCTGCTTCCAGAAAATAGCTATACATATGTTAGTGAAGCATGGGAGACCAGGTCGTGGCTTGATCATGCAATCTCTAGCTCTGACTTTCATGACTCTATCTCAGAAATGGCCATAAGATACGACATTACGGATGACGACCACATACCTATAGAATTAACAATCCAAATTAATAAAGCACCGGAAATAACAGAAACTAGCAATAGCATCAAGGCAAAAGTTCCATGGAATGTAATCTCAAATGAAGAGTGCCAAATGTACTGTGATAAAACCAAGGACTTATTAAATAGGGTGCAATATGATGGTAATGGTGTAGCACAATGCAGGGATCCAAAATGTAGTGATGCACAACACAGAAAGGACATTATTAAATTTTACAATAGTATAATAGATTCTTTATCAAAAGCGGGGGAAAGTATTTTTAATAGCCGTAAATATATGTCCTCATTCAATAAGCCAGGTTGGCAAGACTATGTGGCTGACCTGTATCAGGCCTCCAGAGATGCTAGGTCTCATTGGCTTGAAGTAGGTCAGCCTAGACAGGGGCCTATATTTGAACTTCACAAAAGAGCAAAGGCTAGGACCAAATATGCCATTAGATTTATTAAGCAAAATGAAAACCAATTAAGGAAGGAAGCCCTTGCAAAGAGTCTGGCAGAAAAGGATACTAACTGTTTTTGGAAGGACATCAGATCCATGCAAAATTGTAACACACCATTACCTGTCAGTGTTGAGGGGGTTACGGGTCCCAGTAGCACTTGCTAGTGTGGTGAGTAAGGTAGTTGAAATGATAATGCTAGAAAGAATGTCTGCATATATTGTCACCAGCAACAATCAGTTTGGCTTTAAGAAAAATCACGGCACAGACCAATGCATATATGTGCTGAAAGAAGTGATTGATACATACAACAAACTAAATAGCTCAATTTTCTCTTGTTTTCTTGATGCAAGTAAGGCTTTTGATAGGGTGTGTCACAAAACCTTATTTGAAAAATTAGTTAACAGGGGAGTGCCTAGCTATATTGTTAGGATACTTATTTTCTGGTATGCTAATCAAAAAATGTGTGTAAGATGGGGCAACATCCTGTCAGGCTCTTTCGCCGTAACCAATGGTGTTAGGCAGGGGGGGATATTGTCTCCGTATCTTTTCAACGTCTACATGGATGATCTTAGTCTGGAGCTGAACAAGACTCGCACTGGGTGCTGTATTGGCAGCACCATTGTAAATCATCTCATGTATGCTGATGACCTAGCCTTAATCGCGCCCTCTGGAGCAGGACTGGATAAATTATTAAGAGTATGTGAAAAATTTGGAATCGAACATTCAGTCAAATTTAATCCTATAAAGAGCAATATCATAATATTTAAATCTAACCTTCTATTGAAATCAAAGCTACCTAAATTCCATTTGTATGAAGAAATTATAGAAGAAGTAATTAAAGTAAAGTATCTAGGACACTATATTTCATGTGATCGCTCAGATGATGAGGATATGGGTCGTCAGCGAAGGCAACTTTACATGCAGGGAAATTCAATATTAAGAAAATTTCATATGTGCACATGGGATACAAAAATAACATTGTTCAACTCCTACTGCTCACCAATGTATACAGCACAACTATGGTGGAACTATAAGAAAATTACAGTGAATAGACTAAGTATCTCATATCACAATATCATGAAAATGTTTCTGGGGCTCTCAAAATATGAGAGTACAAGTACGCTATGTGCCTATATGAACTTACACTGTTACAAATCACTCATTAGAAAGCTAACATATAAATTCATTCAGCGCCTTAACACTTCTGAGAACAGAATCATTAAAATGCTACAAACTCCAAGCATAGTGTACACCTCCAGGATCCAGGCACACTGGAGGAAGTTGCTCTATATTTAACCTTAAGTAATGTTTTCAGGTCTGCTACTCTACAGAATTAGCATACCGGTACTGATCCTCATAGTGCAGTACAGTACCGATATTCCTATACTGTACTGTAGCAACATACTGTACCGGAAGCTAAATGATGTGAGGCATGGTACTGTACACAATTAGGACAGTGGTTTTGGTAACACAGTAGTTTGATGACCACTGTTTTTGGTTGAGGCAGTGCTGTGAACTACATGATAGCAAGCTGGGTATTATTTAATTTCTTTTTATTTTATGTAGCCTATGTACAGTAGCTTATATATATTTATATATATTTATGTTACTGTAAGGTATATATGGACCCCAGTATGGTCCCCTCTGTACTGTGTGAGTCTGAAATAAAGTATTATTATTATTATTATTATTATTATCATTCACCAACCTCACCTCAACCTAACCCGCAATGCATTTCTTCCTCACCTGTACCCACCCAAACCTCACCTAAACCACCACCATCATCCAACCTTCCAGCCACCTCACCTCGTCCTATCCCTCAAGCTAACCCCCCGGATGTTACCTCCGGAAAACCTCCCTCCTCAACCACACCAACCCTGCAATCCATTCTGCAATTACCTAAACCACTATACCAACCTCTAAACCTGCTACCTCTCCCATACCCAAACCCACACCCTCTATCCCCACAACTACCTTACCTCTCATACACTATTACCTAAACGCCGTTTCCGACCTTCACCACCAATAACTCCATCTCCACCCCCTCCCAGGCATCCAGTTTTCTCTCGTTCCGGCCGCCCTCTACGACGCCCGAATAGATGGGAACCCCAGCTTATGACGCTCAAACGGAGAAAAGCCACACCCAGGACCACCCCCAAAATCAACCCAGTCCGACCTGTGGCCGCCCCCAAAATACCTCCGACAAGGGCGCCAACAAACACACCTGAGCCTCCACCAGCCGCACCTCCAAGCACACCTAGCCAGTTGACCTCACCCACACCTGGGACTTCAGCGTCCGCACAAGCCGACAAAATACCGCGGACCTCAGATTACAACATCACTCTCACCCCAGCCACCACCGAGCCAACACCTACCCAACCTCCACTAGCCGACACCACCACCGCAGACATGAAGGTTGATAAAATATCCATGATCCAAGACGGTATCCGCCACAACGTTAAATCACCTAGGCACCTCATCAAAACCCTCATGCCCTCCAAAACACTGGTGATCCTGAAGATAACATGTAATGCAGGAGCACCAACCAACACTGCAGCGCGCATCTGGCATTTCTTCCTTCGCCACCTTCACCCTTATCACCACAACGTCGCCTCTTACGAGTACCACCTTCAGCCCTGGGGTCGGGATTTTTTTTGGAAGGCGATGGTGAATGCGCCCTGACAAAGAAGAAGCAACAACCAGCCTCCAGCCATTCAACTCATCAAGCAACAAAGCAGGACCAGTGGCTCGAGTTGCTTGCATAAAAACAATACTTTTTTCTTGGGCAGCATCGAGCCTACCGCTTCTGGTATCAAACCTATTGTTAGTTTGGGCAGCTCACTTGAGAGCAAGTGAGTTTGCTGTGTACATACACATAGCATTCACCTTATGATTGGAAATTAGAATACAAAAAGTAGGAGACAGAGAAGGGACTGCTGCTAGTCACTTCAGACACCTGAGTCTCGGCGAGGAAATGAAGATTAGGTTTGCTATAGGAGAGGTGGGGTTCAACAGATGGGAAGTTAAATGAAAAGCCACGAATATTGCAAAAGTTAATAGAAAGCATAAAATGATGTGGTCCAGGACATTTTGAGGGGTCGTTAGACGAGGAACGTTCTAAGGGAGCATTTATGGTCCCCTCCCCCACAATGGGGACTCTGAGGCTGGGTTATGAGTCATCATCATTATTTTGTTTTTGCTTTATTTGTATTCATGTTTTGTGTATGTAAACAAGTATAGTGTACTCGTGTGATCTAGTGTTAAAGGGCATAACTCATGAAATATCCGATTCCATTTTATCATTGTCTAAAACATGTTCAAGCATCATTGATACTGCACAGTTGTCTTGGTTTGCCATAATGTTAATAAATCTAAAATAGTAAATGAAGTGACGGGACCCAAAGAAGAACCGCACAGAGTACCCGTGGTCAGAGAATCAAGGGAGAGCAGAAGGAAGGGATTTAGAAATCAAAAGAAGAAAGGAGTAATGGACAACATTTCCCATTCTCCAGAGAACGGGAAACTCAAGAACAGGAAATTCAAAATCGGGAAATTTGACCCGTGGACCCATTCTCCAATTCCCGGGCAAACAGATGAGTTGCCCCCGAAATGCAGGTCAAGCCCCATCAATCATCACCTCGCACGGCCCCACCAATCACAGCGCGGGGCTCAAACAACCAAGGCAAAGTTATCCCCTGAATACTACGATGAAAAAGTGCATATGCAAGCTACGCATAAAGAGCCCTGGGAATATTTAAATCGTTGGGGCTCTTCACCCTCAAGAAGCTATCATACGAGAAGAGAAGAGAAATGGTGATAGGAAGTGCCGCATAAGTAAATCATTGCATAAACAATCCAAATAGTCAACACAGTTAGTGAACAGAAAATCACGAATTACATCATCATGCTAGATAGTAGATATAAGAAACAGAGGTCAAAAGGACAAGAACCTCAGTGCGATATTATTAAGCACCAACATATATTTTTCATGTAATTATTATCCTGGACATAGCCACTTTTTATGTATTTACTATGCCCCTGTTAACCCGGGAGCTGCCGGGAGACTCTTAAGAGTTCCCCCGGCGCACTGCGGGTAGACTCTTAAGAGCAGAGACTTTGAACACGTACCAAAACCGCGCGTTTATAGCCAGGCGGCTGAAAATTGGTGTGGGTATAGTACTACATGTCAACTCTCGATACCACTCCGCCAAACGCTCGCCCCGCACTCGTGCAAGCACCACCGCGCCAGTAACCACGCACTAGTCATGGAGCCTACACGTCCCTCACGCTCGCTCCCTGATGACACAACCAGCCCTCCTTCTGGTGGTGTTAGCCGCCGTGGAAGGCAGAGGGTGGCTGCCAAAGACCCTAGCTACCAGTACGACACGCCCTACAGCTCAGAGGACGAATCACCAGCACCAAAAGCACGTAAAACACGTGCAAGCAGGGCAATGGCACAGAGGTCATTGGTCTTTCGGGACACTGCCACCACGACCCAGGCCACTGCAACAACCACTACCACCACCACTGCCACCACTGCCACCCCTGCCACCCCTGCCACCGGTACCAGCGACGCAGGAGGCCGCCCTAGGGTTGCATTACCTGCGGGGGCAGGAAAAATGAAAGGCACGGGCGTAGGGAAAAGAACCCGTACGCCAGCCACAGTGCCCCTACCACCACCAACACCACCAGCCGCCCCTGGCCCGGCTGCCCCTGCCGCCCCTGCTGCCCCTGCCGCCCCTGCCGCCCCTGCTGCCCCTGCCGCCCCTGCCGCC
This sequence comes from Paralithodes platypus, assembly GCA_032716605.1. NCBI lineage: Eukaryota > Metazoa > Arthropoda > Malacostraca > Decapoda > Lithodidae > Paralithodes > Paralithodes platypus. The sequence goes on from CM064545.1 coordinate 17,083,890, forward strand.
CCTGCCCAAGGAACAGGGAAGGGGAAGGGGAAAGGGAGAGGGAAAGCGACTGGGAAAGCGACTGCTGGCCCTGGTGTCCCTGCCGGCCCTGCTGCCCCTGCCGCCCCTGCCGCCCCTGCTGCCCCTGCCGCCCCTGCCGCCCCTGCCGCCCCTGCCCAAGGAACAGGGAAGGGGAAGGGGAAAGGGAGAGGGAAAGCGACTGGGAAAGCGACTGCTGGCCCTGGTGTCCCTGCCGGCCCTGCTGCCCCTGCCGCCCCTGCTGCCCCTGCCGCCCCTGCCGCCCCTGCCGCCCCTGCCCAAGGAACAGAGAGAAGGGCGACAGGCACCACCATCATCTTGCCATCAAGGCCACGCACCACTGCTGCCCCTGCCGCCGCCGCCCCTGCCGCCGCCGCCCCTGCCGCCGCCCCTGCCACCACCTCTGCTGTCCCTGTCCATAAGACTCCCGCACGTGCCAAAGTGACCCGGAAAACTCTTACACCATCTAAGTATGCCGCCCTGCTGTTTGATGGTGATTCGCAGGACATTGGCAGCCCGGGTTTCGACGACGAAGCCCTAGCACGGGACCAAGGGTGGGGGGATTTGGGAGTGGACAGTGGGAGTGAGTCCGACGTCGGTGACGAAAACGAGGAAGGGCATCGTCTGTCGAGTGAAGAGGAGGGTAATGATGATGAAGTGCTGTATCGCGACCATGGAAGCGATATTTCAGACGCAGAAGAAGACGCAGACGACATTCCGATCCCTGGCATGCCTTCGTTCGATTGGTCTGACGGGGTCAATTTTGTACCTGACGTGCCCCAGTTCAATCCTGGGACGTCAGGAACAACTGACGACTGGCCCTGTGATGATCAAGCGAACGAAAGCGACTTCTTCCTCGCTTTTTTCGACATGGAGGTAATGACGTACATCGTTGCCCAAACAAACGCCTACTACAGGTGGGTGTTTGGCAGATTGGACGTCCTTTCTCCAAAAGCGAGAATACGAGGCTGGGTGGATACGACTGTGGCAGAATTTCTGACGTTCTTTGCCTTGTTGTTCCTCATGCCTCTGATCAAGAAGCATGTGTTGCAACACTACTGGAAGCACGACCCTCTCATCGCCACCCCAACTTTCAATAAGTTCATGACTCGTGACAGATTTTTGTTGCTGCTAAGATTTATGCACTTTGCAGACAACGAAAATCCTAACAGGATTGACAGGATATGGAAAGTTCGGGAGGTGTTCACCATGTTGTTGGAGAGGTATAGGAAATACTTTTACCCCTTCCTCAATTTGGTGATTGATGAGTCGCTCGTGCTCTTCAAAGGACGTCTTGTTTTCAAGCAGTATATCCCCTTGAAGAGGCATAGGTTCGGAATCAAGCTCTTCGTGTTGTGCGACTGTGAAACTGGAATAGTGCTTGACATGATCGTGTATACAGGAACTGACATTGACGTACCGAAAGCCGCTGCCAATGACCCCATGGGCATGTCAGGTGCCATCGTCAGGAAAATGTTGGCACCTTACCTGGGCAAAGGCCACATCATCTACACTGACAACTGGTATACTTCTCCTGCTCTCTGCCAGTTTCTTTATGACAACCAAACGGGGTCATGTGGGACTGTCAGAAAGACAAGAAAGTTTATGCCAAAGTTCACAGGTGATGTCATTCCTCTCACAGATGCCTCCTCCAGTGACACACCTTCAGAAGACGACCTGGCCCAGGAACACCGTGAGAGGCATGTGCGAAGAAGGCGACGAAAGGGGCAGAAATACAAGCAGCTCGAGAAGTGTGGGAAACTGATAGCCCTGAAGTGGAAGGATAAGCGAGACGTCCACCTGCTTTCCACCGTCCACACAGGTGCCCAGGTGGATTCTGGCAAAATCCACTACCGAACCAGGAAGACAATCTACAAGCCCGACATGGTAGTGGACTACACCAAAAACATGCGCCTGGTGGACAAGTCTGACTGTCAGCTGTCAGGTGTTGAGTGTCTGAGGAAGACTGTGAAGTGGTATCACAAGCTCTTCCTCCACCTAGTTGACATAACGATGCTGAACGCCTACAACTTGTGGTTGGTGAAGAAGGATATGGCCCCAAACCAGAAGCTGAAATTCCGGGAGTTCGTGTACAACGTCTCCTACCAACTCCTGGAGAAGTATGCCACCACCACTCACAGACGTACGGCATGGCGTGGGGATCACGTTCCTGACCGCATCCAGCTGGGTGTCGAAAGACACTACACAACCAACACCGAGCTGATTGGCACTCGTCACAGGCAGGTGCAGTGCACCGTCTGCAGCTCCAGTGTGAGGAAACCCCATGTGACCAAAAGAGTCACCTCAATGTGCACCGAGTGCAAAGTTGCACTCTGCCTGGGTGAGTGCTTCAGGGACTACCACACCTTCAAGAACTACTGAGTGTCGGCCCCTGCCCTGCCCTGCCCTGCCCTGGACTCGCCCCGTGCCCTGCCCTGGACTCGCCTCCTGCCCTGCCCTGCCCTGGACTCGCGCCCTACCTTACCTGACCTGACCTAATTGATCACGCTACCTCATAATGTAACATATATATTATATAATGTATAAGTTCCAAAGATGTCCCTGTGATATAGCTTTTACATTATATAATTGTATGTTTCATTATTTAGTTTATAAGTTTCAAAGATTTACATGTAATATGCCTTATTTTTTTAGTATATCAATATATATGTTTGTTATTAGCCTAAGTAATGTGTATATAATTATTTTCTTACCTCAAATGAATTGTACAAAAATAAATATGTTTCAATAAATCATGTCAAACCTACTATGATAATAAAATAAAACAATAACAAAAAAAAAAAGAAAACAAGGTCATGTCATTGTATTCTTACAATATGATATATTCTATGAATATTTCATATTGTTTGAATACAATGGCATGATCTTGTAAAAAAAAAATTTATAAAATTGTTTCTAGACAATATAAAACCTTCCCCATAACCCCCTCCTGGATTCGATCCCACTACCCTACGACACTTTGAGTTTTCCAGTCCGCGACCTTACCAACCATGCCACAGGAGCTCATACCAAATATCACTCAAAACTTCGTGTCTACAATCGAAATGACAATATACAAAAAAAAATGAATTATCCCACCAATTTACGTTTGTAAATTGATGGGATTATCAATTATATCATGCCAAGGTTTATAATAGTTTGTCTCTGTCAAGAATTAGTAATTATATAACTTTATTCTGTCAAAAATTGCCCAAACACTCAGCAAAATTGCCCCTCTCAGTGTGACTCCACTCATTTTCACACGGTCAGGCGGTCACGAGGTGACCCTTGCCGATCCTTGATTCTCCAGCTACAGCAGCTCTGTCTGGGAACAAAATTGGTATAAATACAATAATGGATAAAATACTCTTCACAAATACATTTGTATTGTATAATATTGTAAATAAAAATGAATAATAACTGTGTGGGTGTCGAAAATTGCTCAACCAGCTTTCTTATGTCTCGCCTACGCGCGTATATTGGATTATACATAGTCATGACTGTCATACAAATAATTGCAGTAGGTCTCGAATATACATTTAGATTGCATATTACTTCGAAATAAATAAGTAAACGTTTCTCTGGTGGCAATCTACCCTTTCGCAGGTGTAAGGAGACACCAGTCTATATTTAGCCCTCTATCACAACAGGCAATCTGCCTGTGTTGACTCAGCACCGTCGCTGGTGGTCTATAAATATAGTACTTTATTTACAGTCAATGGCCTACATGTTTCTGTGGTACTTCACATGTGTCTAAAATGCAATGTCTGCTTGCATAAAAATGCAATTCTGAAGTCCATTTATATGTACGACATACGCATGTCTCAGTTTCTCTCTCTCTCTCTCTCTCTCTCTCTCTCTCCATTCCTGACTCATGTTATTGTAGACCTGTTGATGGCAACGAACACCAGCCATCTGGTAGACATAAGGGTCAAAATACCAAACATCAATACGCCTGGGGCGCCTCCACAATTATCACTAAGCTGGTTATCTATCTAGAGATCTGCCTGACTTCCATCTCTCCACGACTCACTCACTCACTCACTGCACCCCTGCATGCCTCCCTCCCACCCACCCACCCACCCCCAACCCCCCCTTTCAGGCTTCCGTCTGCTAGAAACACATTCACAATTTGCGTAAATATCGCATCAATTGGGCTATATGCGGTATATTCCTTGTTATATGGGACGCCTACATATGTACACGTCTTTATTATAGAATGAGAGTGCTCTAAATACAAGATTGACGTGATATTTATGGCGTAACACACCCTCTCCCCCTTTCATTCCCACCACAACTCACTCACACCTTGGTTCACGCATAGAAACTCATTGATAATGTGCGTAAATATCGCATGAATTGGTTTATATGCGGTATATATTTTGATATATGGCACGTATACATACGTACAAGTCTGTATTATAGCGTGACAGTGCTCTACGTACAAGATATACGTGATATGTATGGCGTAAACCACACTCTCAGCTCATAAATTGCCGCCAAACCTCCAACACATCTTCATTCCCGCCTAAATATTCTCTTATAATTCCCTTATATATTGCAATTTTTGGTCACTATGAGGCATATTCATTGTTATATGGGTGCCCTACACATGTATACATACTCTAAATAGCCTAAAAGGGCTCGAAAAAGGAGATATACGTGATAATACGCGGTAACCCACCCCCTCCTCCCTCTCCTTCTATCCCCTGCGCGCGTAAATATTCGGCAGGGAAATCTCGCCGCTCGATGACAATCTAGCCGTGCGGTGCCATTCGCTCCACATTTTTCAACTACGGACCGTTCCCCTACCCCCCCCAGACATTTTTGGGGGGGTCAAATATATATGGGCCGATGCACGCAAACATTCCCTACACGATGATGTACTTTTTATCGAAATTGGCAATAGGTCCCAAAATCATCATAGGTGCGCACAGTCTTACCCTGTAGAAAACCCCCTGTGCGCCGCGGAGAGGTTAATGTGAGATCATGCAACCTGACCAAGAGAAATAACCCAAATATGGCCTGACTGAAATTATAGGAAGTCAGTTCACACTCAGTAGGTTGCTCTGTCTGGATTATATTGTCTGGGAGTATTAACTGCCTACTAGCGCTCCGTCTGGATTATATTGTCCGGGAGTCGTTCACCCTAGCTATCTGTCTGGATTATATTGTCCGGGAGTCGTTCACCACCCCCCCTGACGAAGTGGTCCCCTGATGTCCAGCCGCCGTACCCGGAGGTCTACGACGCCCTGACCTTCGTACTTGGCCCTTCCCCCCCCCCCCCCCCACGCTATCCTAAGTGTTATGCGTATCTCAATTTTTGGCTATTGTTGAAGGTAAGGTAGAATATGCGAGTATTCCGGAAGTGTTGATAAGTTGATCTGTGCCAAGGTTCTGTGTAATTAATTGCTCTAATACCAAATTGTGTACACGTTACATAGTCATTTATCCTCCCATAAATATTGATCTGTACAAGTGATTTCATAGTACCAGATATTGCTCAGTGAATCCTTTAACCCTTGTCTAGCGGGGGGTTTTGGGCTTATTTGGGCATATTCAGGCCCTCCTGAATGATCCATCAAGTATCTGCATGAAAAGAAATGTATTCAGCAAAAAACTAGACGCTAAAAGCTTCAAAATGAGACCAGAACGAGCTACGTAGCACTCGTCGTTCTCACGCAGTGGTACCACCATGGGAGTTTAGCGTATAGCGGCATATTTTTTCCAGCTACGCTCACTACTGGCTACACTGCCGGCCTCTCGAGAACAGAGGGAGCGTGAGTCAGTGGGCGGCGGTAAGCCCTGGGTGTCGGACGTGTGGCCTGCTGCGCTCCCGGCCATTTGCACTCGATTTTAACCCTTTAAAAGCCTTAATAATGCTCCTAACTTTCTGCAAATTGGAGCCCGACTTAAGGCGGGCCCCGCCAGTTAAGGGTTAAAATGTAACTCTTATCTTATTATTATAATTCATAATTGTACACACGTTATATAAACTTACCTCTATTCAGATTTCACCTTTATGTGTTATTGATTCTTTTGTGTATCAAAGTTGAGGCGAAAGTGTATACCGTGAAGATATTCTCTATTTTACCAGCATTGACCTAGGACCTATGCCCAAATTTTAATCTATCTATCTTTCCATATCGAAAAGTCAAGAACCCCCCCCCCCCCCCCGTTGAGTTAAGCTCAGTTAACCTTAATTCAAATATTCAAGTTATCTAATTTATCTAGTGCTTGTGAATTAATCTAGTCTACATGTTCGGGTGGCTCGTAATTCTTTTCACACCATTATAGTAACTCTTATTCAAGTTATTTTATTTGTTACACCATATTGTTTAGGTGACCGATTTTCTTTTAATTTACTATTGTCAAAGTAAATATTTTATTACATCTTATGTTATGTAATCCGCTCTACTTCGTATCTTTGATTCGCGTATTGCTTTTAGGGATTTGTTAATATATTCAAATTACCTTTTCATGCTACAATCGTAGTATTTTATCCAGTACAACTTCGTTGTGTATGCCCTAGTTCATTCAAAACTCTAATTTACTGTAATTTACAGTCGCATCTTAATCGAGTGTATTTTAACTCTTTTTAGTATTAATTTGCATTTATTCCAAAACCTTGTTATAGTTATTCATTGATCTTAATTTGAATTGAATTCTATATACGTGTGATTAGATCTCATGCCCGGTCTATAATTATTTTTCGTACCTCGTGTGTAGATTCTTTCACAAAACCGCTTAGACAATCTAGTTCGAATTTAAACTACCTTGCCTCTAAGATCCTTCTTGTATCTCTAACTTTCATTTGTGATTTATAATCACACTAAAGAGAATTCACAAATAAGCAGTCCATCTGACCTAGGGCCAGTGCACTCCACCTGCTTATCTTACCTGGGTGACCCCTTGCTAATCCCCTTGATAGCCGCTCGCCCGTGAACGCTCTTTCAAGCAGGTTCACTTTAATTTCAGAAGTCTTCACGTTAGACGCTTCGCTCACATACTTATTATTATCTTGTTGAAATACTATTTACACGTATAAACTTAATTTTCTTGCATACTCATATTACTGATACTGTGTGTGTAACGTGACTTATAATATTTAATTTATCATTATGGACTATTCTATTCTGATACGTCACTGATTCCAATTACCTTCTGCCGAATATGACAGATAGGTATAATTGATTTACCATTCCATGCAATTGAATAAATAAGAGTGTAAAGTAACCTGTGTTCTTATTGTATGAATGCTGCCTTAGTGTGAGAAGTTATTGCAAGATTTATAAAGCTAGACGTGACTCTGTCGAGCATATTCTATCTCACTATTTCCTATTACAGGATTGTTAACGAGGTAATACAAAGTCGAGTTGAAATACCAACCCGACATTTCAGTAAACAAATCCATGTAAGATGTTTTAAGCTTAAATAGGTGATGGCAAGCCCTGTCGCTTCTCTCTTGCGCTAGTGGTAGACCACGGATTTCGAATCTGTTTTGATATTACCTTGATCTAGCTTACCCTGATATATTTAGTACATGATGAAGTAATGAGAAGGCAGGATTTTATATCTATATCACATGAGTGTAAAATTTGTCTATCCTTATGTATCTATCGGTGCAATTATTCATATTTTGGTATCGTTAATCATAAATAAATATGTATTGGCAGTTCAATCTATATGGCAATACTAATGGTACCGACCTTAATGGTAAATAGGTCTGTTTGTAAATAGCGTACAGACAACATATCAAAATATTCCCTCTTGATTTTCAATTTCAAAGTGCATTATTCGATAGCTTGCCATTATTTCTACACTTAATTATTAAGCTTATGCTACTCATACAATTACTCATACCTCTCTTGAAATATCTGTCCATCTTTGTAATTGCTTTGACAGCATGGAGTGGTTATCAGAGCTACTGAGAATCAAATTGGTGGCCAGTGACCTGACTCCTGAAACTCTTTGATCGATTGTGTTATTCTATGGGTACCCCAATGCCTCTCTATACATCTTGACAGGTCGGAAATGCCTCTCCTCACCACCATCCACAACACTAATTTATTTATATATACATTTATAAGAAACTCGGACTACAATCATTGCACAAGGAGGTATACTGTACACTAAAATTTATGATAATGAGGATAGCTAACCTCATGAACTATGCCCTTTAATTAAAGAGAGACATTGTTTGTGAGAGTTAGCTGGATTACTCTGTATATCTGGGTTCTAGACAACTGCTCCTGGACAATTGCCCCTGTAAGATATTTGCCACCCGAAAAACTCAATATATTTATGAACAAATCTGAACAAGCCAAAGTTTGACCATGTTTACCTAACTTATACAAATCTACCTTATCCTATCTTTTCCTTACCTAATGTATCCTAGCTTAACCCTTCGCATAGGACGCAATTTGCGCCCTTTCTGGGATACTTAAAAGCCTTTGTGACCATCAAGGGTGTTTAGAAATCTTTAGTTTAGTTACTTCAACCTCTGCAGTTGTCTTTGAGTGAGCTGTGGCAGAAAACTTATTTTGGAGAAGTAATTTTGAAATTGAGATAACTCTATTTCTGAATGCTAAACGGCAACCCCCAAGTCCACAGGAAAGCGAGAGGGTTAATTGTGAGCTTGTGCATAATTATACCTTTAACTGTCTTGATAGTGTAATGGTTAGTGTGCTGAATTTTGGTGTGAGTATCCTAGGTTCGAATCCTTGGAGTATCACATGTATTTGTTAGTTTCATTGATATCATTAATTAGGTTTATTTGTGAGTTAATTGGTGGGTTGGTGCTAATATTAATTTAACCTAACCAAAGCTAACTAAGCCTTATCTAACCTCACTTTAGCTAAACTAGCTGAATTGAAAATTGAAGTGAGACACCTGTTAAATTCCATTAGGAAAACAATGCACATGACTCTGTCCTTGTCATCCCCTATTAAACTCGTAAAATGCGATAGACATGTTTCTGACAGGTCCGCCAGTGCGGCTGGTTTACGCTCGATTTGGAAAGAATATATTATATTTACCATGTAAAGCAATAATACTGCACCATATGCATATATTTTACTTGTCAAATGAACATGTGAACATTGAAGAAACAGAAAATAGGTGTAAAGTGCAAATATCCAGTGAAAAAACGTATTATTGCGACATTGTGGTGATGAGTGCATACGAGGCAGAGCAACATATGTCTGTTCTCTGGAGGCTTTAGCCACACTGACGGCTTCAGTGGTTGTCTCATGCATGTATGAGGGAGAGGGGAGGTAGGGGATGCATAGAGGAGGATGACAGAATGTATTTGAGGCAGGAGGGAGGTAGTATATGGAGTGGTGGAGGGAAAAAGTAGAATATAGGAGGGGGGAAGTTGAGGGAGAAAGGAAGCGAGGAGAGGGAGGGGGTGGTGAGACACATGTAAGGGGAAGAGAGGAGGTGGTGCTTCCATTTCACCGGCACTGGTGCGTTTATTGTTGTTGTTCTTAAGTGTCAGATTCCGAAAGGAACATCGCATTCGCCCAGTAAAACATTCCGAGAGTAACGTCGCCATTCTTGGATTAATATTCTTAATGTTATATTTGGACACTCTGGCGTCAACATAGCTAAAGCTATTCGATAGTTGGATGAAATTAGACACCCCAACATCCGTCTTGAAACTATTTCTGCTAAAGTGATTTTGATAAGTTATCCATCCTACGCTGTGAAGTCAAGCCGGGCATAGAAGGAAAACGCATATTCAGTTAAGAAGCACAGGCAAACTAAGATAAATTGTGCAATAATTAGTATAAAAAAACTACCAGACTCCAATTTAGTAATGAGACCATTTCCATGATCTATAATTGTGCAATTTTATAGTAATAATATTGTTCTACATAATATAAATGGTTGTTAGATTTTAAGAACTCGCATTAAGATATATATCCATACTTGCGCCAAATCCAGATCCAGTGTAATACAGAAGAAAAGAAAAACGTCAGGAGAAAGAGAAGAAGGAAAACAAGGAGAACAGAAGAGAGAAGGAAAGAGACAGCGGAAGGAGAGAAGGAAGGAAAACAACGCGACCCCACCCAAGACAGGAATGTCCAGCACAACACTACCTACCGCGACCCTCAGGAACGGCCGGGTCGCCACAGTCACGGAAGCATGCCCGATCACACCGGGAAAAAGAATTTGCCTCGGGGTGAAACCTTCCACAACATGGAGACGGGTCATATTCTCCCAGAAGTTTTAAGAACAAGAAATGATAAACAAATGTACATGTATAATATTAAGGATATCATAATAAACAAATTTAAAAACATTATGTAAAGAGTATGTATTAATTTTAGCATATAATATGTCATAAGAGAGATTCACTATGTTACCAAGATAGTGATCATATGAAAGAAACATGTTGAAGGACTTCGTCATGATACGAAAGTCCTAAATCATCTCACCGAGATGCTTCTATCTTTTAAAGAAATAATAAACACGTCTTCTCAACTATTACCATTATTCTATTTTTCAAACAAACCACATGTACTTCCTTCCTACTTTGGAGAGTCGCGGGCCAACAAACTTTTGCCCCACAGATAACAAAAGTGACCACCAAGGGTACCAACAGAAGTTCACCAGCCAGGACCAATATAAATTCTGTAGATCTGTTCTTATATAGTTTTCCATTTTAGAAACTATCAGTATTACCTTTGTTAACTAATTCTAGCGTGACCAGCTATCTATGTGACCCATATTAACCGCTGTAGGCCCTTGTCTGCAAATCTACAACTTCACATCCATGAGGCAAACAGACGCGTGACACGGCTGACCTTCAGTATTGCCAATTCAGCCTCCACGCATGAGAGTCTTAACTCCTATAAACATGTTATTTTGTATACCTAAAGCCTAGAAACAATCAAGGTTAACACTACCAAGAAAACCTAACATTATCAGCTATTGCTATGATTAATATTCAAGACAACAGGTCTCGTCTGAAAAAGTATGAAAACGTAGGCAAGCGAGGCTAGTGATACAAGCACCCTTCCGTTGACCCCAGAGTTGCCAACATAACCCCATGCCCGGCCGGCATTTACATATGTACAAAACGAAATATTCTCAATATACAACAACTAAATAATTATCAGTATTAACTCTAAAAAGAAAAGCTAACATTCTCCTATAACTCTGCCCAATATTACCAGTGACAGACTCTTGTAGACATAAATAATATCCACGACGCAGCGGAAACACCACGTACACTACCCCTTTGAACTCTCACGCTCAGAGGTCACCTAAAAGCATCCTCGAAACTCTGCACAAAAGTTCAAATATATCCTTTCCCCCTTAGCTCTCACAGTAACCTATAAAGACGAATAAAACCTTGACTTACCTAACATCTGACCATCATATTATTTCGATTTACTCTTCAAGTATTGTAGAGTAGTATCATAAAGTAAATTAGATTCACCTCCCCTAGGACAAGAAGGACTTCTTGTCCTACTAGAAAATACATACGCACACCCTTACTATCCTTCCACAGAGGATGGGTACCCTCCAGTAGTGGTGCACATTAGGCCAAGGAAGTCTGAAGGAAATCAAGTACCTCTAAGGTTTCTCAATTGTCGGCACCCCGCTTGAGAAATATTATTTTTACCCTTCCTAACAGTCTGGATGTACGGCACCCCGAAGTCCTTATACTGTTTTTTTTTTTTTTTTTTTTTTTTTTTTTTTAAGAGACAATGAACGGAGGAAGGAAAAACACAGATAAAACAAAAAGGTCCATGTGCCTAAAGGCATCCTCCATTCATAAAATGTTTGTAACAACCGGATTTAAACTTTTGTAGATTGTAAGTTTGTGGAAAGCAACTCGAGGGAAGTGAATTCCAAAGAGTAGTAGTTCTAGGGATAAATGAATTTTGATAAGCAGAAGTTCTGCATTGTGGAGGAGAAAGTGTAAATTGATGGGTTTTCTCAGCTGCCCTAGTTCTACGGGGAAAGATGTGGAGAGGCGGCACAATTGAAGCAAGTTCCTCGGAACAATTGCTGTGAAAATATCTGTAGAATAATGCAAGGGATGCAACGTTTCTTCGTATGGATAATGTAGGAAGGTCCTGTGTGATTGCAGGGTTATTGATTAATCTAATAGCTTTATTTTGAATTTTGTCCAACTGCCTCAATGCAACCACTCCACTTCCACTCCACAGAGGTGAACAGTAATCCATCTGAGAACGCACATGACTTTTATATATTACGGCCAACTGCTTCTCAGTGAAGACTTCTCGAACTCTGTACAGGAGTCCCAGTTTTTTAGAGGCATTCTTAGCAATGCTTCTAACATAATGTGTCCAGCTCAAGTTAGTAGTTAATGTTACACCGAGAATGTCAATACTAGGGGAAGTGGGAATATTTACATCATTAAAAAATATATGGGAGTCAGTGAGATTCTGTCGGTTAGAAAATTGAATGTACTTGGTTTTCTGTACATTAAAGGAAACTAGATTCTTTTGTCCCCATTCATTAATTCTAGAAAGGTCCTGGTTCAGAGAAATTGCAGTGTTTATTTTTGAATTTATAAGATCGGGTTGGGTGAAAGAATTGGTAAATGTGAAGGAACTGTGGAGTGTTGAGTCATCTGCGTAGGAATGTATTGGATTATGAGTGGTAGATATGAGATCATTGATATGAATGAGGAACAGAGTTGGGGCCAAAACTGATCCCTGGGGAACACCAGCATTTATTGAGTGAAATTGAGAATAAAGGCCATCTACCATTACACATATTTTTCTGTTATGAAGATAAGAAGAAATTAGTGGAACTAATGATGCAAGGCCGTAGTGTGACATCTTCGACAATAAGGATTGATGCCAGACTCTATCAAATGCCTTTGATATAATTATCCAGTGCTATTGTATGTGTTTCACCATATTGGTCTGTAGCTTGGTTGATTTGATGCGTAAGAAGGCAAAGAATGTCTGCAATTGATCGACATCGTCTAAAACCATATTGCCTATCACTGATTAATTTATTATTCTCAAGATGCTTAATTATGTGATCATTTAATATAATTTCAAAGACTTTACCAAGAGTGGAAGTTATAGCTATTGGTCTGTAGTTTGATGGATCTGAAGAGGCACCTTTTTTAGGAACTGGATGGATGTTTGCTTCTTTCCAGGGTACTGGGAAGCATTAGGTATGAGGTACACAGACGGACAAAAATTGCCAATACAGGAGCGAGCACCAAGGAGCAATTCTTAAGTACTATTGGAGGAATTTCATCTGGACCAGGAGCCTTATCTACTGAGAGATTCTGCAAAATAGTTTTGACATGTCTGGTGTGGATCTTAAGTGAGGGAATTTCAGGCGAATTAAAATTAAGTACAGGGACAACTTGATTTATTTCATCAAAGGTTAAGTTGGTGGAGAAAATATCCGCAAGAAGGTTAGCTTTACCTCGTGGGTCACTTACAAAATTGCCAGATTTTAATGGTGGAATGGATGAAGCAGTAGTGAAGTTGGATTTGAATGAGTTAAGAGTAGACCAAAATATTTTGTTATCATTTGGATTATTTAGAAGTTTATTTGCCTGCTTGTGGAGAAAGTTTGATTTAGTTAGGTTTAATACAGTTTTGGCATGATTTCTGATATTTCTAAAGTAATTAAAGGCTTCATGTGTTTTTGATCTTGTGTATGCATTGTAGGCTATTGCTTTTTGTTCAGTTACTCTAGCACAATTATGGTCAAACCATTTAGGTGAATTAGATCTTTTGCTGTACTTTTGATGAGGAATAAAAGTTTCCATTCCAATTTTTACAAAATCTTGTATGTGGGTCAAGGTGGTGTGTGCATCATTAGAAAAGAAAGAGGTCCAGGGAATATCAATAAAGAAACCTTGAAGACCCTCCCAGTCTGCCCTATCGTAATGCCATTTAGTCACCAAAACAGGTTCAGAGTGGGAAGGTGTGGTAGGTGATAGACAGGTGGCCTGTATCAGACAGTGATCAGAAGATCCAAGCGGGGACCTCACTGTAACATCATAATTGTCTGAATTGGTTGTTAAAAATAAGTCCAGTAGGTGGGAATTATGATTAGGATTATCTGGTACACGGGTGAGTTGGTCTGTGAATAAGAAATCTTACTATAGGATCTTTGTTAATTGTGGCAACCCAATCATTTAACAAAGAGATCTCTAATAGGCTGTATCTACAATATTAAAGTCTGAAGTGTTTAGGCACCCCTCCACTATAAATTTTAATGTTGTTATTACAGCAATTGTGACCTATATATAAGTAACTTTATTATTTCTGGCACCCCAGGAATTAATATAATTATTTTCGTTAGGTTATATTTCTTTATAGTTAAAAGTTGAAAGACACAGGCATCCCTACCTTTCAACATTTCACTATTGGAAATTACACGACCATTACTCACAGATCTAAGTTCTAAAACGATCTTTTGTGTTATAAGGGTTTAGCGAGACACCCTCACAGGGACTCTGCATATATAAATCCTAGGCGCATTTTGTCTGTGGCACCCCACCAGAATTTGTAACTAAAAGGTTAACACCGCCCTGAGTTCATTGACCCTCTTACAACGGTTAGTGACAGTCAAGAAGAGCAATACCTAAACTCTTCTTGCGTTCGTCCGATATTGTGTTATTACATCATCACTGAGACACAATATTTAAAACTCTACTACAAGAGTACCTTAACAGAACTTCATCACTGGTTAATATAAAGGTCAGGATAGTCGAGTATATTTGATAAAGGTATAGGCTTAAATACTCGCGTTATTCCGATATGGTGCCCAACTGTTTCATTACAAGTTACGGACCCATATTTTAGACCCCACGCCCATTAACCCACCTGTAGCTTAACTTCACATGACCGGCCAACCTGGACGGCCCACGGAGCATCAGAAGACATCATCAACTAGTGTATATATATTCAAGGAAAACAAAGAATATAGAAACTACCAAAATCAGTATCAGTGACGAGGTACAAAAGAAGTTAGAGTTCAAAAGTGGTAAAAATAAACAGAGTACCTACTACCGTACCTCTTAATGGTGACTGGATGACTCGGCCCATGGGACAACTCGGCTCGGACAGCTCGGCCCACTTTTGGACAACTCAGCCACGACGGCGAGACAACTCGGCCCATTATTTTGAGACAGCTCGGCCCCATGTTTTGCTATGGGGCAATTTGACGAGACCAGTCAGGATATAGGATGGGGAGAGCTAAGTGGAGGGTTTATGGTGTGTGTGTAATGTGGGCGAAATGTTAGTTTATTGTATAATTATGTCATAGGCTAGTGGTCTCGATTCATAATGTGTAGGTTAGGTTATTTTAGGTTAGGTTAGTTTAGGGTAGGTTAGGTTTTCACTGGGCCGAGCTGTCTCGCCGTGGGCCGAGCTGTCCTGGCCGAGCTGTCCCGTGGGCCAAGTAGTCTAGCATTCCCTCTTAATTAGTGAAAAGTTCGTAAAAGTGTTCAACTAAGTTAATCCATGGAAACAGATTACTATTATGTATGTACTAGTGATAACTATATTTACAGATTACTATTATGTATGTACTAGTGATAACTATATTTACAGATTACTATTATGTATGTACTAGTGATAACTATATTTACAGATTACTATTATGTATGTACTAGTGATAACTATATTTAGTACACCTTTGTAACTCAAAGAATAACTAATATCCAAAATAAGACGGATTTTGAGCATCAACTAACTCTGCCATATTTCCGCCAAGTGATAAAAATAAACAGTCCATCACCCCTAAATTTTGAGTTGAAAGATTAAAGTGTTCCATTAACCTAATCTATAGAAACAGATTAATAATATGCGTGCACAGTAATAAATACGTATCGAATACTTTTTAACTTATACCAAATAAGAGGGTTTTGCACACATTAACGAACTCTGAAAATAATCTCAACAAGTATAAAATATTTTAGAGTCCACAAACTTGAACTCAAACTAAAGAAGTCCATCAGTGTATAAGCTGCCATATTCCGCGCCAGGAAATATAGTGAACTTATGTAACCTCTTCCAGTATTATTCACGAACTAAATCCAAGTCAAGATATATTGTGAATTTTAATATAACCTGATTCAGTATTTTTTTAATAAGCTTTCAACAAGAGAATAGTGCGTATGATTCTCCAGAAGAAGATTCAATGTCTAAGTTGTATTGAATATACCTGATCTTCATCTAGATCTGCGATCGTGCTGGGAGAATTTAAATTGAGTTGTGCCACTTATGTTCCCGTGTTTTTTTTTTTAGTGATTCTGATTATCCATATTGTAAATAGTGATTAAGTGAATAAAGCTGTACTATAAATTATATTTCGATATTATACATATCCTCTATTTGCTTACTTATATGTATTTGTATGAACTCAGATATTCCAGTCTCGAAAGAACTCACCCTAACTAAACCTGAATAAAATCAGGGCATAACAGTATCAAAGTTTAAGAACTCACCAAACTACTTGCCATAATTATTGTATTGCCCTCGCAAAAATCCTGCAACCCCAATACTGTACTGCCCGAGTTGACGTCTGGAATAGCGTAAAATAGTCGTTGATGGCAAAGTCTAATAAACCCATCACGTGAATCACCACGAGACTGTCACCTGGTTCTTTCAAGGAGAACTAAGGTTGCTATTCTATTGTACGTCCGTGGTAGTACAAAGGGTTAGCGCGCGGGTCTGGTTGGCCTACTGAGGGAGGTCACTAACTCGGGTTCGAACCCCACGCCAGGCATCTCAAAACTTGGGGAGTTTCGGGAGGGATAAAATCCCTCCAGGGTTCGAACCCCGCGCCAGGCATCTCAAAAAAAAACCTGGGGAGTTTTCGGGAGGGTTTAATTTCCTTCGTTCACCCAGCATTTCACTTATGTTATATAAAGTGAAGATTGCAGTGTTACTTATGATATCTGATTATTGATATATGTATGTATAACATCTCGATTTGAGATATATTATATGTGTGTAAATATACCGCTATCTTATACTATTTGTATAACTTACCTTGTGTTTATGTTGTATATGTGTTTGAACTCCTGATTTCTCCCCGTTAGAAGAATCCACAGTACTTGTTTCGTCTAGCTGCAAACAGGCCTACCAATTAAAGATACTCTAGTCTTCGTATAGCCTACAAGCTCTCTGTACTACATGAAACAAAAACAAAGAAAACGACCGAGACCCTTCCAAAGCTGAATACATCCGTCAAATGTTAGCTAGAATAATAGTTCTAGATAGATTATTTGATAGAAGAATATTGAAACAAATGTTGGCAACTGTACTTAAAACACCAATAATTAGTCCCTTTTTAAAGTACAATGACAAGTAAATTAATGTTTTGTACTACTTATAGCCTACCAATACTTACAAGTATAAGTTCTTCCACTGCCAGCACAACACTCTCAAGCTACAACCCTCTGACTAATGGTAAAGTTTGAAGGACGCTAGCTCAGTTCAGTTGTTGGACGGGAAGGTAGGCCTTGTCAACGGCGCCTCCCTTTTGTCGTGCTCTTTTACTTCTCAATGATCAGTAATATACTGTAAGTTATGTACTTCTCAATGATCAGTAATATACTGTAAGTTATGTACTTCTCAATGATCAGTAATATACTGTAAGTTATGTACTTCTCAATGATCAGTAATATACTGTATGTTATGTACTTCTCAATGATCAGTAATATACTGTAAGTTATGTACTTCTCAATGATCAGTAATATACTGTATGTTATGTACTTCTCAATGATCAGTAATATACTGTAAGTTATGTACTTCTCAATGATCAGTAATATACTGTATGTTATGTACTTCTCAATGATCAGTAATATACTGTAAGTTATGTACTTCTCAATGATCAGTAATATACTGTATGTTATGTACTTCTCAATGATCAGTAATATACTGTAAGTTATGTACTTCTCAATGATCAGTAATATACTGTAAGTTATGTACTTCTCAATGATCAGTAATATACTGTAAGTTATGTACTTCTCAATGATCAGTAATATACTGTATGTTATGTACTTCTCAATGATCAGTAATATACTGTAAGTTATGTACTTCTCAATGATCAGTAATATACTGTAAGTTATGTACTTCTCAATGATCAGTAATATACTGTATGTTATGTACTTCTCAATGATCAGTAATATACTGTAAGTTATGTACTTCTCAATGATCAGTAATATACTGTAAGTTATGTACTTCTCAATGATCAGTAATATACTGTAAGTTATGTACTTCTCAATGATCAGTAATATACTGTAAGTTATGTACTTCTCAATGATCAGTAATATACTGTAAGTTATGTACTTCTCAATGATCAGTAATATACTGTAAGTTATGTACTTCTCAATGATCAGTAATATACTGTATGTTATGTACTTCTCAATGATCAGTAATACTGTAAGTTATGTACTTCTCAATGATCAGTAATATACTGTAAGTTATGTACTTCTCAATGATCAGTAATATACTGTAAGTTATGTACTTCTCAATGATCAGTAATATACTGTAAGTTATGTACTTCTCAATGATCAGTAATATACTGTATGTTATGTACTTCTCAATGATCAGTAATATACTGTATGTTATGTACTTCTCAATGATCAGTAATATACTGTATGTTATGTACTTCTCAATGATCAGTAATATACTGTATGTTATGTACTTCTCAATGATCAGTAATATACTGTATGTTATGTACTTCTCAATGATCAGTAATATACTGTATGTTATGTACTTCTCAATGATCAGTAATATACTGTATGTTATGTACTTCTCAATGATCAGTAATATACTGTATGTTATGTACTTCTCAATGATCAGTAATATACTGTATGTTATGTACTTCTCTTCTGTATTATTCCCTCTTCTTCTTTTTGGTTAGTCTATTTTCTTCCTGGTTCCTCTTCTTTCTTATTATTTATTCTTCTTAGATATTATTTTCTTTATTTGTTACTTCTTCAGTTGTAATTCTTTATATATGTTATTAGCAGGGTAACCAAATCAAATTACTAAATATCGCTATATCTGGTCTCAAAAGTCCCTAGATAGTAGACTATATAAATGCTGAAAATCGCTAGAATAATGCCACAATATCTAGAACATCGCTCAAATGGCTAATATTTCCAGAATGTTGTTAGAATTCATGTCATCAGGTATAAGATGTTGCTACTAGATCGAAGTATATACTTCTAGATAAAGAGGGAAATGAGTTAAAATGGTAACACTGGACTTATCAGCTCTCGTCACTCCACAACATCCGCTTGAATGACAACAGCCGAGTGCACATGTACTGATAATAACATGACCTTGGGACACATATTGTGTGAGGCTTACCATATTATATTCTCTCACTATTATGTTTTCTGTTTGAAGATGAATTTATAAGCTTATTCTATTGCAATGACCGTTATGCGAGGCACAAATTAGTATAATCAAGTTCTTTTGAACAGGGAGAACAAGTAATATTCAATGTACATTCACAAAGGAAATGCAATTATAATGATGATGATGATGTTGAGGGATAGCCTTAAGTATCGGCCCAAAGTCAATCAGTCAGGCAGTAGCCGAACTTGCACTACATTAACCCCTTCAGTACCGGCGCAGGTCTGTTAACTTTATTATGGCTATTATTAGATGGTTTTATTCTGTATAAATAAGGCCTCCAGCAATTAACAGGCTTCGAACTATCTCACTTGATCCTTTTGACTTCCACAGATCCTTCTTAAGCTGCACAAAATTTTATAGATATAGCTAAATTAGAATATAGAAGACGTAGCCGGTACAGAAGGGGTTAAAGGGGTAAGGACGATCAACAAAAACATCGGAAATGGAACAGAGTTGACGGGGAAGAATACATTTAATAGATGCCAGCGAAAAGCAGGCACTCATTAATTCACCAACCCCCTAAATTATTGGCTTCTGTAATGATTAGAGTGTTTAAAATCTGTGTGTGGTAACCCAGGTTCAAATCTGTGTGTGGTAACCCAGGTTCAAATCTGTGTGTGGTAACCCAGGTTCAAATCTGTGTGTGGTAACCCAGGTTCAAATCTGTGTGTGGTAACCCAGGTTCAAATCTGTGTGTGGTAACCCAGGTTCAAATCTGTGTGTGGTAACCCAGGTTCAAATCTGTGTGTGGTAACCCAGGTTCAAATCTGTGTGTGGTAACCCAGGTTCAAATCTGTGTGTGGTAACCCAGGTTCAAATCTGTGTGTGGTAACCCAAGTTCAAATCTGTGTGTGGTAACCCAGGTTCAAATCTGTGTGTGGTAACCCAGGTTCGAATCCCGGTGGATTACATGCGTCATGCTATCATTAATTTCATTGGGAGGTCTTTGGTGTTGGAGTGAAATCAACGGTCGGTCTATATGATCTGTGCCCCATGAATATCCGTTCCTCTCACTTAACCATATTCATAGTGTGCACGGGTTAAGTTCCGACTTCTCTCACCAGACAGCGCGGCATGTCATGGCCGTTGTCCCGAGTAAATAAACACGTTGAACTATATGCGATTGAATCGGTTTCTACTTTATATGCTCGTTGTTATGCCCTGATTTTATGCAGGATTAACGATTGATTAAGGTGAGTTCTTCGAGACTGGAATATTGGATTTCATGCAAATACATATAAGGAATCAATAGAAGGCATATTATAATTTCCGAATGTGGTTTATAATACAGCTTTATTTAGGTAGCACTTATTAGTATAGAAAAAGAATAAATTCACTTAGAAAACATGGGTGGGCAAAAGAGTCAGTATCACTATTGGTCTTCTAATTCTTCTAGCACGATCGCGGATCTGGATGGAGTGCTCACTACTACTTTCAACACTCAGGTATTGTTCTTCTGAGACGAGTATACTAGGAATATTATTGAATTTCACCTTGGGGGCACTTACTTATATTCAGAAGGATCGTATGAGATTAATTGCGTTTACTCTGTGTTCTGTTATTTCTTTAGACACATAGATATCTTCCGGTATTTATTTTCACGAAATACGGACTGTTAATCATGGGACAAAATGATGTATTTTGGTCGACTGGTCAGGCACGGTATATGGATTCGTCACTGAGATTATTTATTTCACGACCTATCCCACAAGCACTCGGGATCACACAATATCTATACCGTAGTCTAAATAGGGAAGACTTATTACACTGCTTAGGGTAAATACTGTCGCTACAATTATCTCTTAGTATCTTGGCACTAATACTGAATTCATTGGTAATGCACAGGGAACACTTTTAACATAATCTGATCGCTCGTCGCTGATAACAAATAACTTATGGGGCACAGGTAAACAATCGATCGTATAGTATGGTATCTCTGCACTGATACTGAATAATTAATAAGGCGCTGTTGAGTTATCTTCTTGGTATATCGATGCACTGTCGTTGAGGGTTTCTTGGCTGCTCCGTGGGCCGTCCAGGGTATCCGGTCGTGTGAAGAAGTTACAGTTGGGTTAATGGGTTTTGGGTCTTAAATATGGTTCCGTAACTATCAGGAGTACAGTTGGTCACCATATCGAACTAACGCAAGTATTCTAGGCATGTAGCTTTTGAACGAATACTTGACTATTCTGACCTTTAACACTTAAAGAGCGGGGCCCGACTTAAGTCTGTATCTAAAAAGCAGCAAGTTAGGAACATTATTAAGGCTTTTAAAGGGTTAAAATCGAGTGCAAATGGCAGGGAGCGCAGCAGGCCACACGGCCGACACCCAGGGCTTACCGCCGCCCACTGACTCACGCTCCCTCTGTTCTCGAGAGGCCGGCAGTGTAGCCAGTAGTGAGAGTAGCTGGAAAAAATATGCCGCTATACGCTAAACTCCCATGTTAGTGGTAGCACTGCATGAAAACGACGAGTGCTACGTAGCTCGTTCTGGTCTCATTTTGAAGCTTGTAGCGCCTAGTTTTTTGCTGAATACATTTCTTTTCATGCAGATACTTTATTGATCATTCAGGATGGCCTGAATATGCCCAAAATAGCCCAAAAAAAACCCGCTAGACGAGGGTTAATATTAACCAGTGATGAAGTTCTGTTCAGGTACTCTTGAACTAGGATTTTAAATGTTATATTTCAGGCAGGGGCCGGATTAACAAAACATCGGACAAACGCAAGAGGAGTCGGGACAAGTAACTCTTCTTGACAGTCTCTAATCATTTTAAGAGGTTCAAAGAACTTGGGCGGTGTTTAACCTTTTAGTCACAAATCCTGGTGGGTTGCCACAGACAATTTGCACCTAGGATCTATATTATGCTAAGTGCTCCTAAGAGTATCTCGCATAGACCCTTTTAACACAAAAGATCTTTCTATCCTAGATCTCTGTGAGTTAATGCTAGTATAATGTCTAACGAATAAATGTATCGAAAGGTAGGGTTGCCTGCGTCTTTCAATATTTTTATTAGACTAGAAATTAAGCTAATATGAATAACTATATTAAATTCTGGGTTGCCAGAATGTTGCACTATATAAATGATTAGAAACCCAAGTGGAAGAGGTCATACCAACAATGAGTTTTTAATACACTTATTTGATATATACTGTATATATATATATATAGGTATATTATTAAAGGTCGCTATATTAACCGATGGGTGGCCACAATTAATAAAGATCCTAAAACAGGTTTATATATATTTCACAGATAGTATATAGACTTCGGGCTGCCGTTTATCAATAACTAGTCTTGAGTTGGGTATAAAATAGTCTTCTATCAGAGCGGGGTGCCGATCGTACAGAAGCGATATTTCTACGTGCCTGGACTCCCTTCTCCTAGGGTTAATATATCATTTGTCAGTGATGGGGTAGAAGGGGGAGGGGGGGGGGGGGGGCACTCGGTGTTGTCGAGTCTGATGACGGTTTTGTTTACTATTATATCAGCGGCTCGCTTGGTGTAGTGACTAGCGTCTCGGACTTCCACCCAGAAGGCCCGGGTTCGCGCCCACGCTCGGCGCATTAAAGATTTTTCACAAGCACTGAGTCGTTACCATCCCTCATGAGCAAAGGGATGGGGTAGTAGTACAGGACCCCAATGGAAATACGCCTAATCGGCCTTATTGAGCTATCCTTAGCTAGCTTAGCATGCGCTAGCTTTAAGAACTATTATTATTATTATTATTATAAGAGGGTTTATGGATTGGAGAAGTAAGGTTTATCTCCACACATGATGCTCTATATTATTGCTTACTTTATTGGGTAATGGTTAATAGTAGTCCTAAAAATTACTTATTGGTGGATATAGCAGGACTTCAGGTATGGCAAGCTTTCTTAGGTGTGGAGAAGGTCAGGGCTGGGGTGTTGTCTGATTTTTTAAAGCGGTTTACTTTACTTTTAGGTGTTTGGGGACAGTGAGGCTTGAAGACTGATTGTCTGAGAATTGTATTCGTTATTATTGGTATTATGGAGTATATAGCATAGTTGAACTTAACTAGATAGCATATATGTACACTTTATTGATTTGCTTTTTGGCAATAGTTTTTGCTGGGTTGCGCTCGGGGTCAAAGGGGGAGCGTGCGTCGCTAGTTTGGTTGACAGGGGGGAGGTATGGGTTTTCCCGGACTTGATGTTGACGTCCACCTGAATTATATCGAATTATATTTCATATCGAAAGGCTTTACTTAGGTGAACATGAATTATAGATTTCTTTGCTTCTAGCTGGATAGTACATTTACCTACCATTGTCATTCCTGATGGTGTAGGTAGCACTTAGTGAGAGGGGCTTCCCTTAGTTTATAGGTTAGGGGGGAAGGGTGATCTTCAGGGGGGTCTTGAAGGTCCACACCTTACTACTCTCGCACGGCCGCACCTGCACGTGTCGGGAACTGCGAAGGTAGTGATGCTTACTAGGAAAGTTTTCTTAAGTATTCTTTAGCAAATGGATGCTTCTGGACCTTAGGGAATAACATATCTATTTGTCGTAGTGGTTCATGATGGGACGAGTTGATTTAGGAGTTTCCTCCTTCATACTATCGTGGGACCTCGGGTGAGGCTACTTGGGTCACTCAGGGACGGATGACCTGAGGGGGTCGTGAAGGCCCGCACCTTAATAATCTCGCACGGTCGCACATGCACATGTCGGGAATTGCGAAAGTAGTGATGCTTACTAGGAAAGTGTTGTAGTGTTCTTTAGCAAATGAATGTTGCCGGACTCTAGGGAATAACATATCGATTTGTCGTAGTGGTTCATGATGGTACGAGTTGATTTATGAGTTTCTTTTGCTATACCATCGTGGGACCTCGAGTGAGGCTACTTGGGTCACTCGCTGTCTTGCCTCGTTGAGTTTTAGAAGTTAGGTATCTAAGGTCATAGGTCTGGAATGGCTATCAATGCTCTATGATTGTTGTGATGGCTGTACGTATATACTTTCTTCGATTTTATATGATACAGGAACTATCATTCCTGTTGTTTCTGTAATTTAGTTTGTGATGGTTGAACTTTGTAGCAAGTTTGAAAAGGTTACCTTGGGTTATTCCTTTGATCTCAGTAGCAGGTATAGAGGTGAGAATCGCTTACAGTTGGGAAAGAAGGAAATGTGGTTTGTGTGAGTTTAATTGGAGGAGGTACAGGGGTGTTCAAAAAGGCATGTACAGACTTGTTCATATAGTTATCAAGCATCTCTCTGAGATGGTTGTATTTGGATTCTCATAATTTATAAGATATAATTATATTTATTCATATAGTTTATGGGTCCCTCTTTCTGTAATGTTTATTTGTATGGGAATGATGTCTTACTTGTATGAGGTTTTCTGTTTCAAGGCGTTTTATTTTATTCTTATTTATTTGGTTACATGGTATATTTACATCTGTATAGGATATTTATGTTTGCCTAAAAAGGTTGGAAATATAGCACCTTCTTGTGGGTGGTTTGTCAGAGTTCTTTTTCCGCTAGTTTGGGGTCCTTTGTCTCTATATTGGCGAGGCGGCGGTAGTCCTTTGGTGTTTGTTTCTTTGGCCTTGACCCTGCTATCAACACGGTGTGCTTGTCTCTCTTCTTTAGTCCTTTCAGGTCCTGGTTCTTTCTCTTCTGATTGCCTTTGTCCTTCGTGGTTTTTCTTTTCTTCTGTATTTCACTTCCCTCCCCTTCATGGTAGGCGCGTCCTCGTGCCTCAAGGGCGAAGGTAAGAGAGACTCCCTGGTGGCTGGTCATGGGCAGGGTATGCAAGAATGTCCACCATTCGGTGGAACGCTTATCTGGAGTCTTACACGAGTCAATGGTGACGAGAAGAGAGGTGTCCGTGGTGTTTATGAGAGCTGCTGTAATAGCTTCATGGGTGTGTCAGATTCTGGCAGTGTTCGGAATCAGTGGAGACTTTGATTCTCTTAATGAATGGTGTGGACGACATGACGGCAGGCGGTTGAGGGGGGCTGGAGCAGGAGGTGGCTATGGTCGTGGTGAGGGATGTCAGGCAAGTGTTTTTCTTACCCGTTTGTTGCGGCAGGTCATACCCTTGTGCGGACGTAGGTGTAGCAGGGATTATTATTGATGGGCGGGGTGTGAAAAGGTGAGAGGCAGGTTGGGATACTGGGCTGGTTATTTCGGCTATTCTAAGTGTAGGAATGTTGGTTGTGTATGTTGGGTGGTTTGTTGATTGTTTTTGTTTATTGGCCATGTTTGCGGTGTTGGCAATGTTAAAAATAGGCGAAAAACGTTCAGGTCTTGTTATCAAACGTCCAGATTTTGTTCTTACATTTTGTCTGATGGGGGGGTCTGGACTAGACTCCATAGAGGAGGGTTTGTACTGTGGGGGTTTGGGGTTGGGGATATGGGGCGGTGTTGATTTTGGACTTATGGAAGGTTTGGTGGGTGTGGTTGAGGTATGTACTTTTTCATTATGGGTGATTTTTGGGGATAAGGTAGAAGGGAATGGGGATAATGCAGGGGGTGCAAGACGGGTAGGGAGAGCAAACGGGACGACGTTAGTTGACATTTTTGAGGTACTAGGTACTGTGATATTTGAAGGCGGTTGTGCACTACTGGATGGTTTTTGTTCGATACTTTGATATTTGGTAGCGTAATCATGATCAGTATGCTGAGGGATTTCTTCTGGACAGGACGAAGTTGGGGATGACGAGTTTTCAGGGTGGACACGAGGACTGGGGGTGGAGTTTGGAGGTGAAGTAGATTGGGGGGATGAAATGTTTGAGGATGTGAATACTGGTCTGGGAAGAGATCGTTTACGAATAAGGGGAGAACTAGCTGGTGAAGGAGATTTGGTCATGTGGGAACTGGTTTTTCTCAGGCGTTTTATTCGACGCGCTGTTGGGAGTGTTAACTTTGATGAAGTTTTTTATCGTAATGCATAACGACATGCTGTACTGGGAACAGTTTTTACGTGTGGTCAAGGTTTTGTTGGAGGTGGTGTCAGAAGGAGAGGAAATGGTGACATGTGGAGGTGGGGTGACTCCGGGTGATATTATGGATGGTTGTGGTGTCCTAGGGGTGTGTTGGCGAAAAGTTATGGGTGGCGGTGTGTGTTTTTATTTGTGGGGCCCCGGGTGGATCAGCTGTAGGGTAAGGTTTTAGTTGAGCAGGTACTGTTAAGTCGGGTGTGGCGACTGTTGTTGGCGGCAAGGAAAATGTTACTGCAATGTTGTTGTCGGGTACTTGGTTGGGTTGAGTGGATAGATTGGTAATCGGTTTATATATCCGTACAAAACGGTTCCTATACGTCCGGGTTTCTCCGTGATAGTTGATGGAGGTTTGGTAGGAATTTGGAATATGGGATACTGTATATGGTCCTACATAACGTGGACCTAGCTTATTAATGACTGGAAGTTTGGCTACCATAACGGTATCATGAATGGCGAAAGGACTTTTATCATTTGCGGTGTCATGCTTGGTGTCCTGGCAAACTTGGGCGGTATGAAGGGTGTTTTTTAATTGTTGCAAGGGATCAATGTTGAACTTTGTGGTGGAAAGCTGAGCTTGGTGATGAAAAGGTAGCAAAAGTGGAGCTACCCCATAGACTCTTTCGTGAGGGGAAATGCCATCTTCCTTTGAACAGGTGTACATTCCCCATTGGATCATTTTAACTTGTGACGGCCAATCTGAGGTGTTTAAGGCTATCATTCTAGTACGTAACTGGTTGTTGATGGTGCGATGACTTCGTTCGCAAACTGCGTTACCCTGAGGCCAGTATGGGGATGAATGTTTAATCTTTGTACCACATTGTTTGGAAAATTCTTCCCAAACTTGTCCACGGAATTCTGGGGCGTTGTCGGATAAGAGTGAAATGGGTAACCCGAATACAGGTAAAATCTCGGTGGCTAATAATGTTGCAACTGTGGACGCATTATGATCTTTAGTGGGACATGCTATCAGAAATTTTGGATATACGTCGACAAACGTGACTATGTACCGTTTGTCGCCGCTAACTGGGAAAGGTCCCATGATGTCAAGTGAAAGAGTTTGGAATGGTTTTTGGGCGGAAATGGTGCCAGCTGGTCCTGCTGTGCGACACCTGTCTTTCCCAAGCGCACATGGCTTGCAAGCTTCGGTTACCTGCTTAGCAATGCCGGAATGATTCGGTGTCCAGTATTGATCTTGGAAAAAAAAAAAATCTTTGACCTACTGTAAGTGAATTCCATTTCCTTCATGAATGGCAATCATTTATTCTTGAGCGACTGTTGGTTCGACGACTATGTGTCCGGATTCGGTGGTTAATTGATCACCCCAACGAGTGAGTTGAGAGAAAATATGCTTGGGGATCCATTTTGGCTTGAGTTTTCTCTCCCATGATTGTAGCAGGGTAGGTTGAAAAGGTGAGGAGTCCTTGAGGATTGAGGTATTGATGAGATCCGTCTGTTGCAAGGCTGCTAGATTTGTGGGGATGTTTTCTGGTACAGGGAGATGAGAGAGAGCGTCGGCGTTGGTGTGGAGTTTTCCTGGACGGTAGTGGATGATGAAGTCATATTCTTCTAATGTTTCTCTCCAGCGTACTAACAACGTGGAATTAGTTTCGCATTGTTATGCCCTGTTTTTCTACAGGATTAACTTGGGTAATGTGGGCTCTATCTGACTGGGTATATAAGGCTGCATGCACAATACAAGGTATGAGGAATAGAGAACACAAAATAAACACACGGTAACACGACACACGATAACGTTTATTTAAATAGGTGAATAAAGAGCATAGAAAGATAGTAATACTCGTACAAAACAAATAATAGAAGGGAACTGCTAGCATTAGCGGATCTGGATGGAGCCTAGTCTCCCACTTCCAACGTTCAGGTATACTCTTCTGATCACGGTTTTCTGTTAGCAAGGTTTATTATACTGGAAGACCTCAATGTATTTATGTATTCAATTTCACTAATTAGATTTCTTACTGGCAGGTCGCGTGCCCAAGTAGCAGCTCACAGTTAGAATTAGATACGCGTATATTTCTGAACACGGAAATTCTAGTAACCTCAAGGGGGTACTGATCTAAGATTTATATTCTTATGGCAGAAATACGTAGAACACAAATCAGTGGGCGAACGTTAGATATCACTAGGGTTTTAATATCTGAATAAGGTAATTACGAGAGTCAATGTCGCCTGTTAATTAATGAACACTGATACGCTTAGTACGTCCCAAATGGAATGGTTAAATATGAGTTACACTGGGCAAGTTATAGCCACTTCATAGAAAAGTTAATAAGTGAATGTCGAACTGGTACCAGGGGGGGGGACCATAAATGCCCCCTCACCCGACCGACCATCCCCTGACGACCCCACACAATTACCTGGACCTCGGCCTGTTACTCTTTCTATTAATTTCTGCAACATTCGCGGACTTTCCTCTAACTTTCACTCTGTTGAGCACCATCTCTCCTCCTACAAACCTGATCTTCTCTTCCTCACCGAAACTCAGGTGTCTGTAGCAACATCCAGCAACCCCTTCTCTGTATCCTCCTACTTTCTCTATCCTAGTTTCAAAGCCAAAGGCGGATGTTGTGCATATGTGCACAACAAACTCACTTGCTCTCGTGTTCCCGATTTCGACTCCTCTGAATTCTCAACTTTATGGCTCAAACTTTCCTGTCATTCTCTTACTAAATATTTCTGTGCTGTCTATCTTTCCCCTAACTCTACCAACTTTCCCAAATTCTTTGACTATCTAAACTCTACAGTGGAACACATTCTATCCATTTCTCCTTTCTCAGAAATCTCCATCTTAGGAGATTTCAACGTTCACCACCGCCATTGGCTCTCCTCTCACACTACTGATCCCCCTGGTGAACAAGCCTACGTCTTTTCTATCCTAAATGACCTAGAGCAGTTAGTTCAGCAACCCACCCGTATCCCGGATCGCATCGGAGATCGGCCCAACATTCTTGACCTGTTTCTAACTTCTAACCCTTCTTCTTATACTGTCGATCTTTTCTCTCCTTTGGGCTCCTCCGACCATAAACTTATCTCTGTCACCTGTCCTATCTCTCCAGTACAGCCACCCGATCCTCCTAGCCGGCGGCGCTTGTGGCACTTTGGCGCTGCCGACTGGGAGGCTCTTCGGCAGTACTTCTTTGATTTCCCATGGAATGATTTCTGCTTCCATGGCCGAGGACCCTCGGAGAGTGCTGAACGCATTACCGAGGTAATCCTATCGGGCATGGAAGCATACATTCCATTCTCTTTCTCTCAGACTAATGCTAAAAAATCTTGGTTTACTCACGCCTGTTCTACTGCTGTCCGTAATAAGGAGGAAGCATTCAAACGGTACCGACGCCTTAAAACTCAAGACTCTCATTCTTCATATGTTCTGCCCGGAATCAAGCCAAATCTGTTCTTCGACTTGCCAAACACTCTTTCATCAATAATAAATGCACTGAACTATCCAACTCTAGCTCTTCCCAAGCTTTCTGGCATCTAGCCAAAAACCTCTCCAACAATTTCTCTTCCTCGTCTTTCCCTCCCCTTTCCCACTCTGATGGCACAACCATCACTTCTTCCTCTGACAAAGCTAAACTCTTCGCTCAAACTTTTGCTAGAAACTCCACCTTGGATGATTCCGGTGCTATTCCTCCTTCTCCGCCCTCCTCTCTCTTACTTATGCCTAATATCCTAATCTCTTCTAAAGATGTACTTTCTACCCTCTCTGGGCTTAACACTAATAAGGCGTACGGTCCGGACGGTGTTCCTCCTGTTGTTCTCAAAAACTGTGCTTCCGTGCTGACTCCCTGCCTAGGCAAACTCTTTCGTCTCTGTCTATCCTCTAACGTCTTCCCTTCATGCTGGAAGTTTGCTCACATTCACCTGTCCCAAAGAAGGGTGACCGCTCTCAACCCTCCAACTATCGTCCAATTGCTCTTATCTCTTGTCTTTCTAAAGTTTTTGAAACTATTCTTGCTTCCAAATTTCTTAAGCATTTCTCTTCTCATAATCTGCTCTCAGATCGCCAGTATGGCTTCCTTAAGGGTCGCTCTACTGGTGATCTTCTTTCATATCTTACTAACTCTTGGTCATCCTCCTTTCGGGACTTCGGTGAGACTTTTTCTATTGCACTAGACATATCGAAAGCCTTCGATAGAGTCTGGCATAAATCTTTAATTTCTAAACTACCCTCCTTCGGTTTCTATCCCTCCATCTGTGCCTTTGTCTCTAATTTCCTTTCCGGCCGTTCCATAGCCGCGGTTGTGGACGGCCATTGTTCACTTCCTCACTCTATAAACTCCGGTGTTCCTCAGGGCTCTGTCCTATCTCCTATTCTCTTTCTAATTTTTATAAATGATCTCCTTAACTGTACCTTAATTCCCATCCATTCATACGCAGACGACTCAACCTTGCACTACTCCATTAGTTTTTCAGAACGCCCCAGCCGACAAACGTAATGAAGCCATAGAACTCTTAAATTCTGATCTAAATACTATTTCCAATTGGGGCAGAGAAAACCTTGTTAACTTTAATGCTTCCAAAACCCAATTTCTCCATCTATCTACCCGTCAGGATCTCCCAGCGGACTATCCCTTATTCTTCAACAATACAAAAATCAACCCTTCATCTTCTCTCAATATTCTTGGTGTCTCTTTTCTTCTGCTCTCATTTGGAAGGACCATATTACCAGTCTTGCTAAGGCAGCAGCATCCCAGAAGCTGGGTGTGCTCAACCGCCTTAGGGGGTTCTTTTCCCCTGCACAGCTTCTTGCTCTGTACAGGGGCATAGTGCGCCCTTGTATTGAGTATTGTTCACATGTGTGGGGAGGTTCCTCTCACACTGCTCTCCTAGACAAAGTTGAAAGGAAGGCCTTTCGTATCATTAACTCCCGTCCACTCACCAACTCTCTGCAATCTCTCTCTCTCTCCGCCGCAATGTTGCATCTCTCTCGCTATTTCGCTATTATAATCAGTGTTCCTCTCAGAGCTATCCCAGTGCACTCCACCCGCTTTACGTAGGGCACGTGGTACCCGTCTTGCACTTCAATCCCACCCCTACTCTGTGCAACTCTCCAACCCAAGAGTGAAACGTTACTCTCAAACTTTCTTCTACTCAACAGCTGAGCTCTGGAACTCTCTCCCAGAATCAGTCTTTCCCTCTTCCTATGACTTAAATTGCTTCAAACTCCGTGTGTCCAGGCATTTTGGCTCGAACGTCCCTTGATTTTGGCCCTGTCACTCTTTCAACTATGGGGGAGGCACTCGCTATAGGCAGTTATGCCTTTTGCCTCCCTCAATCACATAGAAAAAAAAAAAAAAAAAAAAAAATAACACTTAGTACTAGTAACATGAATCTTGAATAGTATTTGTTGGTCTGGTTCTGGTTATCTTGCTTCCGGTGATGTTGGGGGCTAACGACTGGTTCCTCGGCCGTCCAGGTGGTCCAAAATGTAGGAAGTTCTCAAGTCGGATCTCTTGGCGATCGGTGCTGGCTACACACTTATATACCCACTAATTTGTGTGAAGGTTATAAGGTGCACGTTGGTACTTGTACATGGACAGATCTTCTATTTAACTTCTGCCATGGAGTCTGCCGGCTCGGGAATCTCTCAACTCAGGAACAACACAAGGGCAGAGCTAGAGGTTAACTTCAGGGTAGTGACCACTGGTTGGTGTCTAACTTTCAACTGATTTGACTGGGGGCGGGAGCTAGGTTTATAGGCTCGGTTCTGGACCCTGTAGGCAATAGGGATCTCGAGTCTTATGGACTTATTTGAGCTCTCAATAGATATGGGGACTAGGTAAGATGGTGATTACTGTTGTGGCACATGGCTATGGAAGCCTTCATTTTGTGATATAACTGAGCCTTAGTAAAAGGTACTATTTTGGCTATACTGGAAGTATTTATGGGAGGGAGACTGTATCTACTTTGCGGGGAGGACTGGGACAGCTGTGATAGGGGCGTCTCTCTTATATTACTCAGTCTTCGTTCTATTGCATAGCTGAGGTGATAATTTGACTATCCGAGTATGCAAAACAGGTGAATGGGTTATTGTGGGTAAAGAGAGGTGAGTAAGGGGGTTAGACATGCATGGTTAGTTCATTGATAGGAAGAATTCCTAGGCTACCTGGCAATGACCCGGAAGTCAAACAGGGGTCAGGTATACCTCCGAGGGGGTGGGGATCTCCCTCCTCGGGTGGGTAAAAAAGGGGTAGCCGGGCGCTCTCTCTCTGTGATGGTCGTCCGGCGGCTGTGGCTAGGGGCTTGCCATATCACCAGTGTTTGTAATAACCCTCTGTTTATGAGACAGATGTGAGTCTTCTTAATATCCAAACCGAAGGTGCCTTGGCTAGCTGGTTTTAATCGGATGGTTGTTAATCGTATGGTTTGCTGGATGTGGTGGCGACTGGTTGCTAACTCTGCCACATTTATCTGGAAGTATGGCAATAGAAGTTAGTTACTGGTGAGGCGGCTAGCCTCGCACCGACGACCATTGGGTGCAGGGTTGTGAATAGGTTGTAAGAGAATAGATGGCATGCAAGGGGTTAGTAAAGTTCTAATGTTGTTCTGGCCTACTAAGGGAAGGCAGGCTGGATAGGAGTATATATATAAAAGGTTGGAGAGCGTTAGCAACGGAAAAATCAAGGATCTTCAAGAGGTATGAGAGAGAGGCTAGGTCGGACAAGAGTCGAGAAGCGCGGGGTATTTTTAATGAGAGGGGAGGAGTTCAGGGGGGAAATTTTACCCTAAGGTCTCTGGGCGTGGGGGTGGCATTAGGCTGCAGTTGATATTGGAGTTTGAAAAGGCAGTGAAAGTACGTTAGCCGAATGCTACCGGGGAATGCAACTATGGGGTGGTATATGAGTCTGGAAAAGATAGAATTATGTGGACTGTGGGGCTGGGGGGGGGGAGAAGGAGGTGAACTGTAGTGTGTGCTTGACTGTGGGGAAAAACATGGTGTATTATTCCTCGTCAGTACGAGGGGTTATGGATACTATTAGTTGGCACGAGCTTTTGCATGTCTAGTTGTCCCTGGGAACTGCGTTTTCTATGAAATATATACCAAGAAAAGCGGCAGTTCGTAGGGGTACTTCGTTATTGTTTCGAGGTACTTATGACAGACAATGGTAACAAAGGTTATCTATACAATCTCTGGTTGGGGTAAGAATTGGAGTTACTGCATGGTGGCTAACATCTTCAGTCATTATCTCTGTCTAGGTCTTACAGGAACAATGGTTATATACACAATGGTGTACCCGTGGGTATCATAGTTTCTTATCAATTAGGACATGGGGTTTTAATCTACTACTTCTCGGATGGAAGAACATACATAGATTTATGGCTGTCTGACGGGTTGGCATTGGCTCAACCTTAGGGACAGGGCATGGGTGTTTTAATATGAATGTGTATTCCTGTTCATCATCATGTAGGTAGAGTCGGGCGGGTAAGAGGTGTAAGACACGAAGCAAATTGGAGTAGTGTGGACTGTGGATACGAAGGAGGTAAGTGGAAGACGTATGACAATTGTGGAAAAGTAAATGGAAAAAGGTGAACACAATGGCGGATAAAGATACTTAACCTAAGGATTGAATACATAGATTTTATGGGCGATGAGTCTTCAGAAACTTAGTCTGGCAAGACAAGATATGTTAGGGAATGTTAATATTAATACTTAAACTAAGGATTGAATACATAGATTTATGGGGGCGATGGGTCTTCAGAAACTTAGTCTGGCAAGACAAGATATGTTAGGGAATGTTAATATTAATACGTAACCTAAGGATTGAATACATCGATGAACGACGACATTATAGTCGTCGTCCTAATAAGGTGATGAAACCTGGTTGATCTGCACTTGGCACAATACGACACAAGGACAGTGCCGCTATGTCGTATCAATACTGGTGGCAGTTAATATTATAGAGACACTTAGTTACTAGAGGAACAATGCAAGGGGCGACTGAGCACGGGTTACATATATCTATACTCGTTATGGAAAATGATATACGAGGTCTAGGGACAGGCGTGGGTATTTTAACTTCTAAGATATATAACATCTACTTATCGGATGTAAGAACATACATAGATATATGGCTGTCTGATTTGTTGGCCTTGGCTCAACCTAGGGACAGGGCATGGGTGTTTTTAATATGAATGTATATTCCTGTTCATCATCATTGTAGTTAGAAGTGTAGGACACGAGGGGGTAGTGTACGTGAGGTGTGGAAAATGGTCAGTTTAGAATGGGTAGGGAGGTGCGGCCTGGAGCTGCTTAGCCCTGCGGGCTTGGGCCTGTCTGAATTGGCTGGCTCGGTCAGCTGGTCCTTTCGTTCTGTGGACCTTTCTTTCGGGTGTTTCTGTGTGGTGTTCGCTCGTGGCTTCTGTGGTGGGCTTCTCGTTCTGGGGCATTTTACTTCCCTCTCCTTCATTATAGGCTCGTCCCCGAGCCTCAAAGGTGAAGTAAAAAGAAGCATAGTTATGGTGAGTCATTTTGAGGGTATTTAGAAGGTTCCACCAAGCAAGAGAGCGATGGTCAGGTTTCTTTTGTAGGTCAATGTATACCTGTAAGAATGTGTCCTCTGTGTTGTGACGGGCGGTTGCCCGGGCTTGATGTGGGCGTTGTAGACGTAAGTGTCCAGTGGGGTTTTTTACTTTAACCTTTCGTATGAATGGTTTGTAGCTTTCCCCCGCGGGGGTCGGAGTGAGGTATGTGGGACTGACAGGAGGTCTGTTTAGTGTGGTGAATGGGTTACTAAACAACGGGGGATTAACGCATGACAACAGAGCTGGGGATGAAGGGGGAACATGAGTCTGGGTTTTTTGGGGTTTTCTTGGGTGGTGTTGTAGGCTGGAAAAATCTAGTGAGGCAATGCGCAAGATAGGTTTAGGTAAGGGGGGTGAAGGAGGTGTGTGAGAAGGAAGGGGTGTGTGTGTTGTGTGGCTTGGGTCTTTAGTGTCGGAACGGGGTGTTATTTTTATCTCCCCGTCTTTAAATCTGATGGGTCTGTTGATTATTCTACCTCGGGCGGTTCTGGTGGGAAGGTAGAAGTTTGTCGTGGGACTTGAGTCGCTCGACGGTGTTTTATATTGAGGGGAGGAACGTTTTACAGGTGAAGGGCATGTATTGGGGCGAGGTCGAGGGTTATTTGAGAGGTAGATGTGTGTGGAGGATTTTGTTGGGTGAGGGTGGTAGGTGAATTGGAAGAGGGTTTGGTGGGAGTATGTGTGGGGGTTCTCTCAGGGCTGATCTTTGTGGGGGGTTGGTTGGGGGTTCGGTGATGTGAGGAGGTTGGTCGATGTGTGGGTGGGGTGGTGGGGATCGTGGAGGGGAAAGGGGCGGATGCGGGGGGGGGCTAGACGGGTGGGTAGGGAGTGTAGATTTAAGTTGGGGGGTTGGGGGTAGGGACGGGTGTGGGGTGTGTCGTTTGGTGAGGTTGGTGATTTGCTGGTGGTGGAAGTAGGTGGTTTTATGGGTGTTTGGTGGGGGTTGAGAGGGGATGAGGTTGAAGAGGAAGGTATGTGTTTTCTTGCGGGGGTGGGGTTTGTTACTTCTGGACTATAGTTAGAGGGTTTATGGTGTTTAGGGGTGATTATTCGTCTTCTTTCCCTTTGTGGAGGAGAAGTCGACGAAGAAGAAGAGGAGGAGGTTAGTGGTCTGGCAGCCCTACGGAATTTGGTTAGCAGGGTGTGTTTCCTGGAGGTTTTAAATTTGTTTTGTCGTGGGCGTAGGTTGTAGCGTGAGGTTACTGAGGTAGATTGTGTGGTGTGTTTGGGTGTGTACTTGGTTTTGGGTGGGGTGTGTGGTTTTCTTAGTGTGGTGCCTGGGGAAGGTATGTCAGGGCTAGACGGCAGAATTTCTGTTGTGGGGGGAGGCTTTCGTATTTGGATAAGCGGGGGAGGTACTTGATTATCAGAAGTGAACGAAGGTGTCATGGTGGAGGAGGGTGTGATAGTGGGGGCTTGGGGTTTGTGGAGGTTAGTTTCGGGGGTATGTTGAGGAATGATCTGTCTGTTCGGTGTCGGAGGGCTTAGGTCCTTAGGGGTTTGTGTGGGGATTTTCATAGCTGGAGTGTACGGTTTAGTAGGGGTGTTTAATTCTGGTTCAGCCGTGTGGGGTGGGGTATGGTCTTGTGGTTGGAGTGGTTTAAACGCTCGGACGAATCTAGTTCGGAACGTGCGAGTCACGCCGTGATAGTCGATGGTGACTTGATAGGCGTTTGGGACTTGTGTGATGGTGTAGGGCCCGACATAGCGAGGGCCTAATTTGTTGGTGATAGGGAGGTTGGCTACCATTACGGTGTCATGGATGGCGAAAGGGTTTTTGTCATTGGTGTTATCAGTTTTGGTGTCCTGACAGGTTTGGGCGGTATGGAGGGTGTTTTGCAGATGTTGCAATGGGTCAATTGTGGAGGTGGTGGAGGGAAGGTGAGCGTGGTGGTGGAACGGCAGTAACAGGGGGGTACGCCGTAAACACGTTCATGAGGGGAAATACCGTCTTCTCGGGGACAGGTGTTCATGCCCCATTGTATCATTTTTAGTTGTGATGGCCAGTCCTGTGGTGTTAAGAGCAATCATTTTTGTTCGCAACTGATTGTTGATGGTGCGATGGCTGCGTTCGCATATAGCATTTCCTTGAGGCCAGTATGGGGATGAGTGTTTAATCTTAATGCCACATTGTTGGGTGAACTGTTGCCAAACGTGTCCACTAAACTCGGGGGCATTGTCGGATAGAAGAGCAAGGGGCAGACCGAATATAGGGAATACTTCTGTGGCAAGCAGTGTGGCGACTGTGGTGGCTGTGTGGTCTTTAGCTGGGCAGGCTATTACAAATTTTGAATAGACGTCCACAAATGTGATATAGCGCTTGCCAGCGTAAGGAGGAAACGGGCCCATGATGTCGAGGGATAGGACTTGGAACGGTTTGGTAGCCGACAAGGTACCAGCTGGGCCTGGGGTGCGTGATCTAACCTTTCCCAATAAACACGGTTTGCAGGATTCTGTCACTCGTTGTGCAATTTTGGAGGGGTTGGGGGTCCAGTATTGGTCTGTGAAGATCTTTAACATCTTCTTTTGTCCAAGGTGTATGCCGTTTCCCTCGTGGATGGCAATCATGTAGTCATGGGTAATGGTGGGGTCCAAGATTATGTGACCAGTGTCTGTGGCAAGTTGATCTCCCCAGCGAGTCAGTCCCCTGAAGACATTTAACAGTATCCAGGAGGGTCTGATTCTTGCTTCCCAAGATTGAATTAGGGAGGGGGCTGAGGGGGCATTATGTCGGGGGGTGGGGGTAGATACCAACTCAGTGTTTTGTAAGGCGGCGAGGTTGGTGGGGGGGTC
Organism: Paralithodes platypus; assembly: GCA_032716605.1. Classification (NCBI taxonomy): domain Eukaryota; kingdom Metazoa; phylum Arthropoda; class Malacostraca; order Decapoda; family Lithodidae; genus Paralithodes; species Paralithodes platypus. The sequence continues at coordinate 17,121,609 of CM064545.1, forward strand.
TTTTGGTACTGGCAAACGTGACAGGGCATCTGCATTGGTATGGAGTTTGCCTGGACGATATTGTATGGTAAAGTCGTAGTCCTCTAGTGTCTCCCTCCAACGTACCAAAATGGCTGAGTTGGTTTCGCACCTACGCAGCCATTGTAAAGATTGATGGTCGGTGATTATGTCGAGTTTTGCGCCCAACACAAATGACCGGAAGTGGCTGAGTGCCCAAATGATCCCTAAGCACTCTCTCTTGGTGGCTGCATAATTCTGCTGTGTTTGGTTGAGGGTGGAGCTGGCATACGCTATCACATGTTCCTCTCCGTCTCTGACTTGAGCTAAAACTGCACCCATGGCGTACAGAGATACGTCGGTATAAAGACGGAAAGGTTTTTGGTAGTCAGGGAAAGCGACAATTAGCTTTGGATTAGCTTTTGCTTCAAAGTGTTAAACGCGAGGTCTCTTTCAGGTGTCCAGGTGAACTTTGTGGGTGAGTTGGTGGAGGGGTTTGGCTATGGTGGCAAAGTTGGGGACGAAACGTCTGTAGTATGTGGCTAAACCTAGAAACGAACGTACTCCTTTAACAGTGGTGGGTGGGGGTTGGTTTTGTATGGCTTGAAGTTTCTTTGGGTCTGGCGCAATACCATGTTCAGATATCACGTGTCCGAGGAAATCTACCTTATTTCGGGCAAATCTCGCACTTTGAGGGTTTTAATTTCAACCCGGTGGCTCGGATTCTTTGAAGGACTTGTCTCAACCTAAGGAGGTGCTCTTCCCAGGTTGGTGAGTACACAATAATATCGTCCAGATAGGCTAGGCAGGTTTCCCAGGTTAGGCCATGTAATACCGCTTCCATCAAACGGGAGAAAGTGGCGGGTCCGTTACAGAGGCCAAAAGGTAGGACGTTAAATTCATAGTGATGGCCACCACTAGTGGAAAATGCTGTTTTCTTTTGGTCCTCGGCCTTGATAGGCACTTGCCAATACCCTGCTTGCAAGTCGAGGGTCGTGAACCATTTAGATCCGTGTAGGGAGTCAAGGGAATCGTCTATTCGGGGTAAGGGCGTAGCGTCTTTAATGGTTACGTCATTTAACCTCCTGTAATCGACGCAAAAACGGGTTGTCCCATCTTTCTTTTTGACTAGGACAACAGGGGAAGACCAGGGACTAATGGACGGGGTGGCAATCCCGGCCTCTAACATTTCCTGGACTTGGCGTTCCTCTTCCTGACGTTGTATGGGGTTCTTTCTACGGGATGGTTGTCGTATGGGGGGGCCTGTGGTGTTAATGATGTGTTGTTCTACATCAGTCTGTCCGATTTCGGTGGGTTGTTGGGCAAACACGTCACTGAATTCCAGCAGTAGGTCATACATGCCGTTCTTTTGGTGGTCAGATAATGTCTCAGGGAGAGGGGGCAATTGGAGGCTGGTAGGGGTGTCGTTACAATCTATGGGGAGGTCATCGAAAGTTTCGAGGTCCTCCTATAATGAGACCTTTTGGTAATGTCAGGGATTCCTCTGAGATATTTGCCACGAGAATGTGGTTGATGCGAGCGGAAATGATGGCGGGTTGTAAGAGGCAACGATGGGGGTTGGGGGACGTGGTAGTGGGGGAAAATATCATGTGAGTTTGGGGTATGGGCCGCAGGTTCACCCATTTTTGATGGTGGGGGGAATTTGGCATTTATCCTGAACTACAGCTGGGCTAATGATGGTGGGGGATTGACTGGCGAGCAGGTGCTTGGTACTTATAAGGGGGGCAAGGTCACTTTGGTGGGGGTCACGCGTGAGGGGGGATTAACGGCGCGTGTGGGAGGATCAGTGGGGCGCGGTGTGAGGGGGTTAGAAAACGGGATTTGTTGGAGGAACTGCGGAGGGTTGGTGGGGGAAGCGTGAGGTATAGAAGATGGGTTATTGGTGGGGGACTGATGTAAGGATTTGTGGTTGTTAGAAGGACGAATTTGGGGAGCGTTGTCGGTGGCAGTGACGGTTTGTTTGGAGTTTATATGGATTTGGTGGTTTTGTTTGTCATGAGAGGGCGAGTCAAGTGTGGGGTTGTGAAGTTTTCTAGGGGTGTGAATTGTGTGGGGGTGGAAGGGAGCTACTGACGGAAAACTGTCACAAGGGGAATTGGGGTGGGTGTGGAATAGCTGGGCATTTCTGGGGGCATGGTGGGAACATGGTTGTGTCCCTCGGTCGGCACGCGTGAGGGGGGGATTAACGGCGCGTGCGGGCGGTTCAGAGTGGTGAGAGGTGAGCGAGTTAGAAAACGGGATTTGTTGGGGGGACTGTGTAGGGTTGGTGGGGAAAAAGTTAGGTGTAGAACATGGGTTATTGGTGGAGGACTGGTGTATTGATTTGGGGTTGTTAATAGGACGAACGTGGGGAACTTTCTTGGTGGCAGTCAAGGTCTGGTTAAAAGTGAGGGGGGGGGGGTGGGTTTGTTTGTCATGAGAGGGTGAGTCAAGTGTGGGGTTGTGAATTTTTCTAGGGGTGTGAATTGTGTGGGGGTCAAGGGAGCTACTGACGGAAAATTGTCACAAGGGAATTGTTGTGGGTTGTGGGATAGCTGAACATTTCTGGGGGCATGGGGGAAACATTGTTGGGTACATTGATCGGCATTTTCCCTGGAAACATGTGTACATAAACATTTGATGGAATTATGGTTACATATATCAGAGTCTGTCCTGAAACATGGGAGGATTTATCCGGGACAGAATTACGAGACTGGAGGGGATTACCGAGAGGGAGTTGCTTGGACTTGTCTTCTTTCGTTTGTTGAGGCATTTGGTTACTGAATGGGGTGAGATTTTGAGGCGACTCAGGGCAAGGGGAGGGTTTAGGAGTCACCTTAGTGCTAGCTGCAATTTGGTAACCCTGACTCAGGGTTTGTTGAGGGGGAAGGTGTTTTTTTTTTTTATGAATGGGTTTCTGCGTGATGGGTTTGTCAGAGGCTTTTGGTTGGAATTTTTTGAATTATATCAGCCTTTGGCCGCAGTCGACCTGGGCCTGGAGTTTTTGAAGGAGGTCAAGTCCAAGGAAACCATCGTAATGTTTACAGTTGGAGGAAAATACTGTGAATGTGTGATAGCAACGAGCATGGGGGCAGGAGTAGCTACTGATAGGGGCAAAGTGTCTCCTAGGAGATTTAAGTAAGTATCAGCAGCTGAGATTAGTTCTGCTTTGGTGGTTAACCAAGGGCCAATAGTGTGGTGTTGATCATAGTAATTTGTAGACCGATAGTTTCAGTATGTGCTGTTGGGTAGTGCTCGGAGATTCGTCATTTGGTAAATGTAGGTTAGTCCAGTGGTCCTTCGCTTTGTCTCCTGCACCATCTTTCTCTCCAGCTCTTCCCCATTACGTGCTCCGCGTTATGTACGAAATGGGAGGCTTAGTCGGTGGTGTTGATCATAGTATTGACAAACATGACTTGGCAGCTCCCGTGTAACGCCAGGAATGTCCTGATTTTGGCCATGTAATAAATGGGGCAGTGTGGTCAGTTATGGCGTCCCCGCCGAGGCCATCTTGCTTTAAAAATCCTGGGGTATCTACCTCCCTCCAGGGTTTCCTTCTGTAGGTCATGTTAGGGGCTATTTTCCAGTGTGTCTTTCTTCCTCTTGTCCCAACTCCTCTTCATTTACAGAAATGCGAGGGTAAAGGGGCGAGGTTTGGCAGAGTCACGAACTTGGATGGCTGAGCATTACAGGCAGGGAATTCATAGGGTTGATAATTAAGGTAGGGTTTTTTTGGTAGGTGTTGTAGTTCCTGTTCCGGTTTGAAGATTCTGCGTGGCTTGGTAGGTTGGAACCCGGTCTACTGGGTTGGGGCTTGCCGGAAGGGTAGGTGGGTCTGTTGTGGAAGGATGAGGCTGGGTAGGCATTCTTGGAGTTTTGGTGGTCGGGTTGCTGCGGGTGCGTGGGAAACCTCTTGATTGCAGCGATTTGGGTGGGTGCTTCTGTGCGCACGGCCAAAATACGTCGGATCGTGATGAGATCTTTTGGTATCCGACGAAATCGTGCACACGGAAATGGTCTTTTACTGCTGAGGGCAATATAGACACAAGGTTGACCAGAATTTGCTGTTCTTGTTGGATTCTGGTCACCGTGGGGAAAGAAACTTTTATGTGTTGGGCAATCTTATTCACTGTGGCATCTAAATCACCTTCGAATTTAGTGTCTTGGATACGGGTGTGGGCCACGAAAACGCCCAACGAAGGCTTAATGGCTTCTATCACTATTGGGCGAAATTCGTCCCAGGTGAGAGCAGGGTGCACTTCATAGGCAACCAGGGAAACGGCTTTTCCCAGGTGCGTTAATGTTACAGCTATTTTTTCTGCGTCCGTGGTATAAACTAGGTCAAGTACGGGTTTCACTATGTCCATGAATGTTTCGATCTCATAAGTTTCTCCATCATAATGGGGGATGGGAATGTGAGAACGGTGCGCCATGATGTTATCGTGTTCTGGCTGTTCCAAAACTTGCAATGTAATGCAACCTTTTATCCGAATCAAGAACCACCGCTGCCGCCAATGTTATGCCCCTGTTTTTCTACAGGATTAACTTGGGTAATGTGGGCTCTATCTGACTGGGTATATAAGGCTGCATGCACAATACAAGGTATGAGGAATAGAGAACACAAAATAAACACACGGTAACACGACACACGATAACGTTTATTTAAATAGGTGAATAAAGAGCATAGAAAGATAGTAATACTCGTACAAAACAAATAAGAGAAGGGAACTGCTAGCATTAGCGGATCTGGATGGAGCCTAGTCTCCCACTTCCAACGTTCAGGTATACTCTTCTGATCACGGTTTTCTGTTAGCAAGGTTTATTATACTGGAAGACCTCAATGTATTTATGTATTCAATTTCACTAATTAGTTTCTTACTGGCAGGTCGCGTGCCCAAGTAGCAGCTCACAGTTAGAATTAGATACGCGTATATTTCTGAACACGGAAATTCTAGTAACCTCAAGGGGGTACTGATCTAAGATTTATATTCTTATGGCAGAAATACGTAGAAAACAAATCAGTGGGCGAACGTTAGATATCACTAGGGTTTTAATATCTGATAAGGTTATTACGAGAGTGATGTCGCCTGTTAATTAATGAACACTGATACGCTTAGTACGTCCCAAATGGAATGGTTAAATAATGAGTTTACACTGGGCAAGTTATAGCCACTTCATAGAAAAGTTAATAAGTGAATGTCGAACTGGTACTATAACACTTAGTACTAGTAACGTGAATCTTGAATAGTATTTGTTGGTCTGGTCCTGGTTATCTTGCTTCCGGTGATGTTGGGGGCTAACGACTGGTTCCTCGGCCGTCCAGGTGGTCCAAAATGTAGGAAGTTCTCAAGTCGGATCTCTTGGCGATCGGTGCTGGCTACACACTTATATACCCACTAATTTGTGTGAAGGTTATAAGGTGCACGTTGGTACTTGTACATGGACAGATCTTCTATTTAACTTCTGCCATGGAGTCTACCGGCTCGGGAATCTCTCAACTCAGGAACAACACAAGGGCAGAGCTAGAGGTTAACTTCATGGTAGTGACCACTGGTTGGTGTCTAACTTTCAACTGATTTTGACTGGGGGCGGGAGCTAGGTTTATAGGCTCGGTTCTGGACCCTGTAGGCAATAGGGATCTCGAGTCTTATGGACTTATTTGAGCTCTCAATAGATTATGGGGACTAGGTAAGATGGTGATTACTGTTGTGGCACATGGCTATGGAAGCCTTCATTTTGTGATATAACTGAGCCTTAGTAAAAGGTACTATTTTGGCTATACTGGAAGTATTTATGGGAGGGAGACTGTATCTACTTTGCGGGGAGGACTGGGACAGCTGTGATAGGGGCGTCTCTCTTTTATTAACTCAGTCTTCGTTCTATTGCATAGCTGAGGTGATAATTTTGACTATCCGAGTATGCAAAACAGGTGAATGGGTTATTGTGGGTAAAGAGAGGTGAGTAAGGGGGTTAGACATGCATGGTTAGTTCATTGATAGGAAGAATTCCTAGGCTACCTGGCAATGACCCGGAAGTCAAACAGGGGTCAGGTATACCTCCGGGGTGGGGGGTCTCCCTCCTCGGGTGGGTAAAAAGGGGTAGCCGGGCGCTCTCTCTCTGTGATGGTCGTCCGGCGGCTGTGGCTAGGGGCTTGCCATATCACCAGTGTTTGTAATAACCCTCTGTTTATGAGACAGATGTGAGTCTTCTTAATATCCAAACCGAAGGTGCCTTGGCTAGCTGGTTTTAATCGGATGGTTGTTAATCTTATTGTTTGCTGGATGTGGTGGCGACTGGTTGCTAACTCTGCCACATTTATCTGGAAGTATGGCAATAGAAGTTAGTTACTGGTGAGGGGCTAGCCTCGCACCGACGACCATTGGGTGCAGGGTTGTGAATAGGTTGTAAGAGAATAGATGGCATGCAAGGGTTAGTAAGTTCTAATGTTGTTTCTGGCCTACTAAGGGAAGGCAGGCTGGATAGGGAGTATATATATAAAAGGTTGGAGAGCGTTAGCAACGGAAAAATCAAGGATCTTCCAGAGGTATGAGAGAGAGGCTAGGTCGGACAAGAGTCGAGAACCGCGGGGTATTTTTAATGAGAGGAGGAGTTCAGGGGGGGCAATAGGGAAATTTGCCCCTAGGGGCTCTGGGCGTGGGGGTGGCATTAGGCTGCAGTTTGATATTGGAGTTTGAAAGGCCGTGAAAGTACGTTAGCCGAATGCTACCGGGGAATGCACATGGGGTGGTGTATGGAACGAGTCTATGTGGAAACTGTGGGCTTGGGGGGTGTGAGGAGGTGAACTGGGGGGGGGAGTGTAGTTTTACTGTGTGTTGTGGGAAAACTGTCATGGGGGGGAAAACATGTCTGTGATCTATTGTATTTGGCACTTATGGATACTTTAGTTGGCACGAGCTTTTGCACGTCTTTGTTCCCTAGGACTGAACTTCTGTTTGTATTATGAAATACCAGAAAAAACTTATTCGTAGGGTACTTCGATTTATTATTGGCCTCCTCTGCATCACTGACGAACATGCCTATTAACATAGGCATTCCCCTTCAAACACTAATCCGCCCGTAGTTTGAATCTATCCTCGCATTCTATTAAAAACTGAGGAGCCTTCATCATGAGCGCACGCAACCTCACTCATGGCTCAGTCATTATGAATTGGGTTCTCACTACGAAAAACTTCTTCGTAAAAAATTAAAACAAAAAGAAATAAGAATAACTATCCAATAAGCTTTCCATCATATCGTGGATGTACTTGGTGTTTCTGACCAAGACGCTGATTCAGGCGTCATTCCTCCTTCTCTCTGTGCTCAGCCGGCCCTGTCCTGTCTCCCCACGCTCCGCGGGTTCCGCATTTTGTTGCGTCCTAGTGAGTTTTTTTCTATTGGTTTACTCCGGGATGTAACGAGTAAGGTTTAGGATGCGTAGCAGGAGTGTCCTGGGCTGCCCGCAGTGCAGTGTATTTGTTTGGGTGGGCATCTATTTCGATGTACCCCTCGGTCCTGTTGTGGACAATTTTTTGTTCACAGTTAAGCTAGCTTTGTGATGCAGGCGGTTTTCATTACGCGTTTTTGCTTCCTTTTATCTTTCTGTTGAGGTAGCGTATTTTTGCTGTCGTTCCCAGCGTATTTTTCTTCACTTAGTGAAGTTTTTTCTGGGTCCCGAGTCAGTTCTTCCCTTTGCCGGAAGTGTTTGCTACAGTGGTGTGTTGGCGGTGGTTCCTGTTGTGATATAATTCAGTGCTTTTTGTTTATATTCCGACATGTTACTGTTATCGCTCTGCCTAGGCCTAGCCAGCCTCTCGTAGCTATATCTCATTTACAAGTGTTATTGATTTATTTTCTAAATATGTTCTACTGTGTCATGTGTATCCTGGTTTAGTTGTGTATTGGCTAATTCCACGGACTATTTATGTGTCCTGGGTTAGTTGTGTTTTGGCTAATTCCACGGACTATATTGGGCCGGCGTTAGTTGTGTTTTAGCTACGCCTCGGTCCGGTGTTGCGTTCAGATGGTATCTGGACGGGGTGGGTTTTTCCGGCGGTTTTCTCTCGGTTCACCTTGATAACCCCGGCTGGTTGCCTAGTTTTGGCCACGCGTGGTTTAAAACAGGCTTGTTTCCCCGGCGAGTGGGTGTCTGTGGCTCCCCAGGTCTGCGTCTCTGGGGTGCCCTTGCCTATATAGGCTGTATATTTCCTTAAAACTACCTATGTAGCACGGCCTCAAAGAAGTGGGGATAGGAACAATTGGGGTTAACTTTTAAACTTTAATTCACCCGGTGGGTGCAACCTGGAAGGTTGGGATGACCGAATTTTTGCAAAATTCAGTTTAGTTGACCAGTCAATTGAGGGATGCTTTGTGTATCGCCTCCTTCAACATACGGCGCTTTAGGGCACATTTGGGGTTAACGTTTTTTAAACTATTATTCACACCCGGCGGGTGTTTTCTTGACGGATGAGAATAACGAAATTACAATTCGTAAAGTTAACCAGACATTTGAGGGATACGTTTTGTATCGCCGCCTTCAACATACGGCGATCTAAAAGATACTTCGGCAGAAGTTAGATCTCGTATATTTGTCAGGCTTCCCAGTTTTTTATCTACGAGATAATTCGGGGGCCGGCGTCTTTTTTAGGGTTTTTTTTTCCAATATTTAATATGGAAACAAACACCACCGGAAAGACTTAATCACTTATAAACGCCATGATGGTCTTTATATATTATGTCAGAGGGTATTCATAAATCTTTTGGACAAATTAAGATATTCTGAAATCTTTTACTTAGGAAACCCCACCGCGTGGCGAGCTGTGGTCGTTGAGTATTACGTCTCGTTACCCGGCGGGTTATTTAACACCTGTGTGCGAACATGAGTGGGTTAACCTTATGAGCATTAATTCCTGGAAATTTTAAATTTTCCAGAGCTGGGTCCCGGCGGGTCTATGCAGAACCTGGAGTAGTTTCCCTCCAGTCTCTGTCATGGCTACCTTTGCCCCGGTTTTTGCTGTATGCATTACGCCCTCCTGTTCAGGTATCCCTATTTTTTGCGCACACACTTTGTATAAAATGTGTTAAAATGTCTCGTTTGGTGGGGGTTACCTTTCCGGCGTTTTTCTCGTTGCTCCGAGAACACCGTTTTGGTTTACCGAGTTTTAGTCAGGATGGCTAAAAAAGGTAAGTTACCCCGACGAGTTTGGTCGCTTGAGGGCTCATCAGAAACTGCGTTTTTCTGTGGTCGAGCCTGGGATCAGGCTTCCTGTGTTATTCATTGCTTTATGCATTACGCCCTCCTGTTATGTCTCGTTTGGTGTGGGTTACCTTTCCGGCGTTTTTTCTCGTTGCTCCGAGAACACCGTTTTTGGTTACCGAGTTTTAGTCAGGATGGCTAAAATAGGTAAGTTACCCCGACGAGTTTGGTCGCTTGAGGGCTCATCAGAAACTGCGTTTTCTGTGGTCAAGCCTGGGATCAGGCTTCCTGTGTTATTCCCGGTGAGGGGGGCTCCACACAGTTATTTTGTTTGGTCTTTCCCTCCCGGCGACCTTTTTTACAAAGAGGTCTGGGGCAGGTATAAGTGGTTTGACAATGCCTATAAAACCCGGCGGTTGTTTTTAAACTTTAATTCACCCGGTGGGTGCAACCTGGAAGGTTGGGATGACCGAATTTGCAAAATTCAGTTTAGTTGACCAGTCTATTGAGGGATGCTTTGTGTATCGCCTCCTTCAACATACGGCGCTTTAGGGCACATTTGGGGTTAACGTTTTTTAAACTATTATTCACACCCGGCGGGTGTTTCTTGCACGGATGAGAATAACTAATTTACAATTCAGTTAGTTAACCAGACATTTGAGGGATACGTTTTGTATCGCCGCCTTCAACATACGGCGATCTAAAAGATACTTCGGCAGAAGTTAGATCGCGTATATTTGTCAGGCTTCCCAGTTTTTTATCTACGAGATAATTCGGGGGCCGGCGTCTTTTTTAGGGGTTTTTTTTCCAATATTTAATATGGAAACAAACACCACCGGAAAGACTTAATCACTTATAAACGCCATGATGGTCTTTATATATTATGTCAGAGGGTATTCATAAATCTTTTGGACAAATTAAGATATTCTGAAATCTTTTACTTAGGAAACCCCACCGCGTGGCGAGCTGTGGTCGTTGAGTATTACGTCTCGTTACCCGGCGGGTTATTTAACACCTGTGTGCGAACATGAGTGGGTTAACCTTATGAGCATTAATTCCTGGAAATTTTAAATTTTCCAGAGCTGGGTCCCGGCGGGTCTATGCAGAACCTGGAGTAGTTTCCCTCCAGTCTCTGTCATGGCTACCTTTGCCCCGGTTTTTGCTGTATGCATTACGCCCTCCTGTTCAGGTATCCCTATTTTTGCGCACACACTTTGTATAAAATGTGTTAAAATGTCTCGTTTGGTGGGGGTTACCTTTCCGGCGTTTTTCTCGTTGCTCCGAGAACACCGTTTTGGTTTACCGAGTTTTAGTCAGGATGGCTAAAATAGGTAAGTTACCCCGACGAGTTTGGTCGCTTGAGGGCTCATCAGAAACTGCGTTTTTCTGTGGTCGAGCCTGGGATCAGGCTTCCTGTGTTATTCATTGCTTTATGCATTACGCCCTCCTGTTATGTCTCGTTTGGTGTGGGTTACCTTTCCGGCGTTTTTTCTCGTTGCTCCGAGAACACCGTTTTTGGTTACCGAGTTTTAGTCAGGATGGCTAAAATAGGTAAGTTACCCCAACGAGTTTGGTCGCTTGAGGGTTCGGTGAGACTTTTTCTATTGCACTAGACGTATCGAAAGCCTTCGATAGAGTCTGGCATAAATCTTTAATTTCTAAACTACCCTCCTTCGGTTTCTATCCCTCCATCTGTGCCTTTGTCTCTAATTTCCTTTCCGGCCGTTCCATAGCTGCGGTTGTGGACGGCCATTGTTCACTTCCTCACCCTATAAACTCCGGTGTTCCTCAGGGCTCTGTCCTATCTCCTATTCTCTTTCTAATTTTTATAAATGATCTCCTTAACTGTACCTTAATCCCATCCATTCATACGCAGACGACTCAACCTTACACTACTCCATTAGTTTTTCAGAACGCCCCAGCCAGCAATCCCTCAACGACAAACGTAATGAAGCCATAGAACTCTTAAATTCTGATCTAAATACTATTTCCAATTGGGGCAGAGAAAACCTTGTTAACTTTAATGCTTCCAAAACCCAATTTCTCCATCTATCTACCCGTCAGGATCTCCCAGCGGACTATCCCTTATAAACATACAAAATCAACCCTTCATCTTTTATGGTGTGTCTCTTTTCTTCTGCTCTCATTTGGAAGGACCATATTACCAGTCTTGCTAAGGCAGCCTCCCAGAAGCTGGGTGTGCTCAACCGCCTTAGGGGGTTCTTTTTCCCCTGCACAGCTTCTTGCTCTGTACAGGGGCATAGTGCGCCCTTGTATTGAGTATTGTTCCTCTGGGTAGTTTCAAGTTGATTTTACATTCTCCTAGACAAAGTTGAAAGGGCCGTTTCACATTAACTCCCTGCAACTCTCTGCAATCTCTCCGCCGCAATGTTGCATCTCTCTCGTATTCTATCGCCGCTATAATAATAATCAGTGTTCCTCAGACTATCCCAGTGCATACCACCTCCTTTACGTAGGACACGTGGTACCCGTCTTGCAACTCAATCCCACCCTACTCTGTGCAACTCTCCAACCCAAGAGTGAAACGTTACTCTCAAACTTTCTTCTACTCAACATCTGAGCTCTGGAACTCTCTCCCAGAATCAGTCTTTCCCTCTTCCTATGACTTAAATTGCTTCAAACTCCGTGTGTCCAGGCATTTTGGCTCGAACGTCCCTTGATTTTGGCCCTGTCACTCTTTCAACTATGGGGGAGGCACTCGCTATAGGCAGTTATGCCTTTTGCCTCCCTCAATCACATAGAAAAAAAAAAAAAAAAAAAATCAGAAACTGCGTTTTCTGTGGTCAAGCCTGGGATCAGGCTTCCTGTGTTATTCCCGGTGAGGGGGGCTCCACACAGTTATTTTGTTTGGTCTTTCCCTCCCGGCGACCTTTTTTACAAAGAGGTCTGGGGCAGGTATAAGTGGTTTGACATTGCATATAAAACCCGGCGGTTGTACCTTCGGGTGGTTATATTAACGAATTTGCGATTCGCGATAATTTGCCAAACAATTGATTGATACAATAGGGTATCACGGCCGTCAAGACGGCGATCTATGAGGGCTTCTGGCAGAAGCCGGATTAGAGATTAAGATAGGCTTAGACTTTTTATGGGATAAAAAGATGCCTGAATCTTACTAGTGTTTCAAGTGTAAAGGGATACTTGAAGGACTTCATCTTTAATAAAGATATGTTTCATCTTTATGAGGATTCAGAAGTTATGCTTAATTCTTTCGAACAGGTAAAAGATATGCTGAAATCCTTAATAAACAATTGGAACAATGTTGTTTGTTTGTTTTAGTCTTTCTCTCCCGGCGACCTTTTTACAAAAAAGGTCTGGGGCAGGTACAATTGGTTTGACATTGCATATAAAACCCGGCGGTTATACCTTCGGGTGGTTATATTAACTGATTAGCAATTCGCGATCATTTGCCAAACAATTGATTGATACAATAGGGTATCACGGCCTTCAAGACGGCGATCTATGAGGGCTTCTGGGAGAAGCCAGATTAGAGATTAGGATAGGCTTAGACTTTTTATGGGATAAAAAGATGCCGGAATCTTACTAATGTTTCAAGTGTAAAGGATACTTGAAAGACTTCATCTTTAATAAAGATATACTTCATCTTTATGAGGATTCAAAAGATATGCTTAAAAATCTTCTGGACAGGTAAATATATCCTGAAATCTTTAATATGAAACTAAAGGAAAACGAAAAGTAGTGGTGGAGTGCTACGGTTCGTTGACCGGCGGTCTTGTGACACATATTTTGTACCATTTTTTGGGTGTAACCCTATGAGCATTAATCCCCGGAAAATTCTCTTTCCAGGGCGGAGTACCGGTGTTGCACCAGGTGACCAGGTAGTTCCCGGGGGCGGGGTAGTTTTCCCCCAGTCTCTGCCATGTCGGCACTTGAACCTCTCATTGCTGTATGTTCAACGCCGTTAAGATCAGGTATCCCTATATATTATTTCATTTGTTAATGAAATAATTTAATCACTGAATAATAATAACCATATATATTTTCTATGATTATATTAGGATAATATTGTGTTTATTTATAGTAATTTATTTTAATACAATTAAATATAAATTAAATTAATTAGTATACTTTATGATTTTGCTCACCAGCTCTGCTTTCAATGTGTTAATGAGCTATGGGAGCTTTTAATTATCATAAACCTTTACAGGGCTCTCTTTTAGAGAGTATACCGAGCTCGCAAGCGAGGGACAGCCACAGCCAAGGTGTATGGCGATACTCACAGTCCTGGCAGGACAGAACACATCCCTTTGTGACTCAACTAGTGCTGACGTCCACGGGATGCCGATGTACCATCTTCTACCCCAGTTTTAACATGGCAACATGTGGAGGTCCCGGCTTCGGCGGGATCTTCCCATGATAAGCCAGACTTAACGGATGAAGAACAACGATCTCTGGTCTCAGAGATGGAGGTTGAAGAGTCCAGTCACCTTTTAGGCGACTCTCAGGGTACTGTCGAATCTCCACGGAGTTCGTCATCGGCTAGGTATGTACCGGCGGAAGAGATTGATGGACTACTATTGAATGCACTTAATAGGTTCTTGGGCCCTACGCCGGAAACTCCTCCTGATACGGGAGATCCCGCGATGTCGACGAATGTGCGACCTCTGGCTACATCCTTTGCTTTAGCGAAAATACCTAGCCATCCGCTTGTGTCAGGCCCAATTTCCAATGTGCCAGGCACAACAGCTCTCACTACTTCCACTGAATGCAGTTCACTGTATTCAGAAACAAGGGTCAACGAGGTCAAGGAAGTTGCTACTCGTGTCGGAAGAGATTTTTGTTCTAGCCAGCAGTCTAGATATTTATCTTCACGCATCTTATCTCCCAGGCGTAGCGAACGTCTGGGCAGACGCTCTGTCCCGGAGACAGAGCACGACAGTAGAATGGGAGCTCAAGCAACCCATTTTCGACCTAATGATTTCGGAGCTCTCTCATCCACAAGTGGATCTTTTTGCGTCCGAGGAGACTCACAAGCTCCCTCTATACCTCACCCGCCGGGCGATAACGCCGGCAGGGGGGCCAGACGCCCTAGTGACAGACTGGAACAGATGGAGCTCCATCTATCTGTTTCCGCCACCAGATGCGTCACTAATGTGCCACGTAGTGAACAAACTACGAGTTTATCGAGGCTTAGTCTCGCTAATCGCGCCCCTGTGGCCGGCGCAGGTGTGGTACCAGCAATTAATAATGTGGTGCCCGGACCCGGTATCGCTCCCGGTCGGGTACTTCCACTTAGACACGATTGGCAACCTAGCGACCTCGCTGACTTTTGCATTATGGACATTCAGGAGGCCAAGTGGCTAGCACCATACGGTAGGGATGTGACCAATAAATTGCTCAATCAATATACTCAGTCTACTAAGCGACAATATCAATCACATTGGAAAGCTTTTACTTCTTGGATTGTTAGAACGGAACAAACTGTACCCTCAGTGGCATTGGTTTTTAATTACTTGAACTATCTGTTTGAGCAGAAACGTTTATCTGTGGTAACTTTGAAGAATCACTTAACTGCGATTAGAGTGCCCTTTTTCGACCTTACAGGTCTATCCATACCGGTGGCGGAGGAAACAGGATTTATGAGAGCGTGTTTTAAACTCCGCCCACCTCCCCGTCAGCTCATGCCTACTTGGTCTCTGGACAAAGCTTTGTCTTTACTTCATTCTCGTCTGTATCAAAATACTGCAGACTTTGCTTTAATCTTAAAGAAGGCAGTTTTCCTTTTGGCTTTGGCCACCGGAAACAGAGTGTCTGAGCTGGCGGCGATGAGCAACACACCTAATTGTCTTAGGTTTGGTAGACTTAATGATTCAATTTCCATTGCACCCTCCCCGGCGTTTGTAGCCAAGAATGAGCATAGTGCACACGTGTTTTCTGAGTTCACGGTGCCGGCGTTAAAAAGGGGAAAGGTGCATCATAATTTATGTCCAGTGCAAGCTCTAACCAAATATTTGAGAATAGCTCCTCAAAACCCCCAAGGTGCTTTATGGGTAGCGAGTACGGGTAAACGCTTACTTAAACGGCGATTAGCCTCTCTTCTGGTAGAAGTCATTAAAGAGAGTAATCCCGGCGTTGTGGGTAGGGCCCACGATTTACGCAAGTGGGCGGCCTCTTTACGTTTCCTGAAAAACTTTTCAGTTGAAGATATTGCGTCCACACAGTTGTGGGCGTCTAATCATACGTTTCTCTCTAGATACTTGTCAGTTGCTCTAGACAAACCTTCCTTACCATGTATAGCTTTAAGGCAGAGGGTCTAGGTGGCCCTGCAGTCACTTATGTTTACTTTCACGGAAGGGGGGGGGGGGGGTGCAGTCAGTTGACATAGGACACCCTAGACCCCGCCGGAGTATGAGAGCTGTGATACAATTTAAGGTTAAAATGTGATATGAAAATTTCTCTGCGAGAAATTGTGCTAGTACAAGGTTTAGTACAAAACAACGGTGTTGTTATAGTAGTTTTAGCTGCGAAAGCAATGTAATATTAGTTCAATGGAGTTCATTTGCAATTGATCTCCACATGTATTTTGGGGTTTATGATGTGCACATATAAACTTATAACTTATTATTTTTGTCACCACTCGTTGAGCGGGGTGCCTTTTGTAACTACAGATCTGTGTTCAGAATCTTCAGGGTTACCCATTTTTGTCGGGCAGGCTTCTTTGAAGCACGCACCTGGCTGAACCCCTTTTTCTTGTATATTTCCGGCCTACGCCGTATTAAATACATTTTTCAAAAGTAAGAATACTATGTGGTTGTTTTTATTATCTGCTTTTCTAGAGTTATGATATGATTACGAATGTCCCCCTCCAGTCTTAGATATCAGGCATGTTCGTCAATGATGGAGGGGCCACTAATAAATTATAGGTTTGACTCCTGCAAGGAGATAAAGAAAACCTAATATTTAGTAGTGGCCCCGTAATCATTGACGACTGGGGCCCTCCCGACCGTCCCCTTCCCATTCGTTGATGTATTAAGGATTTTAGTTTACTTGATATGTCAGTGAAGGAGGAATGACGCCTGAATCAGCGTCTGGTCAGAAATCCACACAAGTACATCCACGATATGATGGAAAGCTTATTGGATAGTTATTCTTATTTTCTTTTTGTTTTTATTTTTTACGAAGTTTTTTCGTAGTGAGAACCCAATTCATAATGACTGAAGCCATGAGTGAGGTCGCGTGCGCTCATGATGAAGGCTCCTCAGTTTTTAAATGCTCTGCGCGGTAGATTCAAACTACGGCGGATTAGTGTTTGAAGAGGATGCCTTATGTAATAGGCATGTTCGTCAATGATTACGGGGCCACTACTAAATATTAGGTTTTCTTTATCTCCTTACAGGAGTCAAACCTATATTATTGTTTCGAGGTACTTATGACAGACAATGGTAACAAAGGTTATCTATACAATCTCTGGTTGGGGTAAGAATTGGAGTTACTGCATGGTGGCTAACATCTTCAGTCATTATCTCTGTCTAGGTCTTACAGGAACAATGGTTATATACACAATGGTGTACCCGTGGGTATCATAGTTTCTTATCAATTAGGACATGGGGTTTTAATCTACTACTTCTCGTATGGAAGAACATACATAGATTTATGGCTGTCTGACGGGTTGGCATTGGCTCAACCTTAGGGACAGGGCATGGGTGTTTTAATATGAATGTGTATTCCTGTTCATCATCATGTAGGTAGAGTCGGGCGGGTAAGAGGTGTAAGACACGAAGCAAATTGGAGTAGTGTGGACTGTGGATACGAAGGAGGTAAGTGGAAGACGTATGACAATTGTGGAAAAGTAAATGGAAAAAGGTGAACACAATGGCGGATAAAGATACTTAACCTAAGGATTGAATACATAGATTTTATGGGTGATGAGTCTTCAGAAACTTAGTCTGGCAAGACAAGATATGTTAGGGAATGTTAATATTAATACTTAAACTAAGGATTGAATACATAGATTGATGGGGGCGATGGGTCTTCAGAAACTTAGTCTGGCAAGACAAGATATGTTAGGGAATGTTAATATTAATACGTAACCTAAGGATTGAATACATCGATGAACGACGACATTATAGTCGTCGTCCTAATAAGGTGATGAAACCTGGTTGATCTGCACTTGGCACAATACGACACAAGGACAGTGCCACTATGTCGTATCAATACTGGTGGCAGTTAATATTATAGAGACACTTAGTTACTAGAGGAACAATGCAAGGGGCGACTGAGCACGGGTTACATATATCTATACTCGTTATGGGAAATGATATACGAGGTCTAGGGACAGGCGTGGGTGTTTTAACTTCTAAGATATATAACATCTACTTCTCGGATGTAAGAACATACATAGATATATGGATGTCTGATTTGTTGGCCTTGGCTCAACCTAGGGACAGGGCATGGGTGTTTTTAATATGAATGTATATTCCTGTTCATCATCATTGTAGTTAGAAGTGTAGGACACGAGGGGGTAGTGTACGTGAGGTGTGGAAAATGGTCAGTTTAGAAGGGGTAGGTAGGTGCGGCCTGGAGCTGCTTAGCCCTGCGGGCTTGGGCCTGTCTGAATTGGCTGGCTCGGTCAGCTGGTCCTTTCGTTCTGTGGACCTTTCGTTCTGTGGACCTTTCTTTCGGGTGTTTCTGTGTGGTGTTCGCTCGTGGCTTCTCGTTCTGGGGCATTTTACGCATCTTCTAAGCCATTGCAAAGATTGATGGTCCGTGATGATATCTAATTTGGCACCCAGCACGAAAGAGCGAAAGTGATTTAAGGCCCAAATTATCCCGAGACATTCACGTTTTGTGGCTGCGTAATTCTGTTGTGCAACATTTAATGTGGAGCTAGCATTATAGGTTTGACTCCTGCAAGGAGATAAAGAAAACCTAATATTTAGTAGTGGCCCCTCCATCATTGACGATTATGCCTATTACATAAGGCTACCTCTTCAAACGCTCATAAGCGTAGTTTGAATCTTCCGCTGCAGAGCACCGAGGACCTTCATCATAAGCACACGCAAAATCACTCATGGTTCGTCTTTATGATTGGGTTCTCACTACGAAAAAACTTTGTAACAAATAAAAATAAAAATAAAATAAGAATAACTATTCATAAGCTTTCCATATTCCGTGGATGTACTTCTGTGGATTCTTGGACCAGACGCTGACTAGCGCATTTTTCCGTCTTCACTGACATATCAAGTATAACAAAATCCTTAATACATCAACGAATGGGAAGGGGATGGTCGGGAGGGCCCCAGTCGTCAATGATTACGGGGCCACTACTAAATATTAGGTTTTCTTTATCTCCTTGCAGGAGTCAAACCTATAATTTATTAGTGGCCCCTCCATCATTGACGATTATGCCTGATATCTAAGACTGGAGGGGGACATTCGTAATCATATCATAACCATTGCAAATAGAATAGGCAGATAATCAAACAACCACATAGTATTCTTACTTTGTAAAAATTATATATTTATGTATAAACTTTATACAACATATAAAAAGGGGTACAAGCAGGGGCGTGCTTAAAGAAGCCTGCTTGAGGAAAAAAGGTAACTATGAGAATCTGTTCACAGATCTGAAAGTTAAAGGCACCCTACTTAAATTAAGTGGTGAAAAATAAAACTTTATGTTTACATGTGCACATATAAACCCCATTATTCTAATGTGTATATTCCTTAAAATTAGACACAAAAAATAGAATAAATTCTTGTACTATCGCAGATGTACTTACTAAAATGCTACTCGTAGTTGCAACTACCGAGAACTCTTAAAATTAAATTGCTTCAACAGTGTACCCCACTTAAAGAAACAATTGTTGTACTACATCCATTGTACCTCAACAACATTTCCCGTAGTCAGAGAAATTTTAATCACAACACTTATACATTGTATCACAGCTCGTATACTCTGTACATATCCTTCGGCGGGGTCTAGGGTGTCTTATGTTTCACTGACTGCACCCCCTAACGTGTTCTTTTCCGTCCTGTACTTGAGCTAGGACAGCACCAATGGCATACAAAGAAACATCGGTGTATAGACGGAAAGGTTGTTTGTAGTCTGGAAAAGAGACTGAGGGGGCTTGTACTAATTTGTCTTTAAGTTTTTCGAAAGCTAAGTGTCGTTCCGGGGTCCATGAAAACTCGGTGTCCTTGTGAGTGAGTTAGTGAAGTGGTCTGGCTATTTCGGCAAAATGTGGGACGAAACGTCTGTAATTAGTGGCTAGTCCTAGGAATGAGCGTACTCCTTTGACTGTAGTGGGGGGTTGCTGATTTTGGATTGCAGATAGTTTCTTGGGGTCAGGAGAGATGCCTTTGTCAGAGATTACATGGCCCAAAAATCCTACGGTATTTCTGGCCATCTCGCATTTAGAGGGCTTGAGTTTTAATCCTGCATTTCTGATTCTTTGCATTACCTGGCGTAGTCGGTGAAGATGTTCCTGCCATGTTCCTGAGTATACGATGACATCGTCCAAATAGGCGAGACAGGTTTCCCAAGTTAACCCTTTCAACACAGACTCCATGTGACGGGAAAAAGTGGCTGGACCGTTACATAAGCCAAATGGTAAGACATTAAACTCATATAGGTGCCCTCCGCTGGTGGAGAACGCTGTCTTCTGTTGGTGTTCGGGTTTAATAGGGACTTGCCAATATCCTGCTTGCAGATCCAAAGTGGTGAACCATTTTGATCCATGAAGGGAATCTAGTGAGTCATCGATCCTGGGTAATGGTGTTGCATCTTTGATAGTGGCGTCATTTAATCTACGGTAGTCAACACAGAATCTTGTTGAACCATCCTTTTTCTTCACGAGTACTACGGGTGATGACCAGGGACTGACGGAGGGCGTGGCAATTCTGGCGTCCAACATCTCTTGCACCTGTTGGTCTTCCTCCTGGCGTTGGAGTGGGTTTTTCCTGCGTGAGGGTTGGCGCAGTGGAGGTCCAGTGGTGTGTATAGCGTGTTTCTCCATGGTTGTTTGTCCTATTTCTGTGGGAGTCTGAGCGAATACATCACCAAACTCTTGCAGTAATTGGTGCATCTGTTGCTTTTGTATACATGATAAGGAGTCAGGAATGGTTGGTAAGATAAGATTTTCACTTGAATTTACAGGAGGAAGGGCAATTTCATCGAAGGTTTCTAGGTCGCCAATAATCAAACCTTTGGGTAACGTTAACACTTTCTCCGAAATGTTGGCAATTAATATTGTATTTTGCCGGGAAGATAAGATGGCAGGTTGAATAATACATCGGTCTTGGCTTACGGAGGTGCTTGTGGGGGTCAAAATCATGGCATTTTGGGGTATTTGTCTAATGGGCACCCATTTCTGATAGTGAGGGGGAATGGTGCTTCGGCTTTGGAGTATAGCGGGACTTATAATAGTGGGCGGAGGCAATTCCGTTTTCTGTTGAGTAGGGGTAGTGACAGAAGACGGAGTTTGGAGGGCGGACTGAGATATGTTACTGGCAGGTGATCCCGTTTTCTGTTGGATCAAGGTAGACACAGAAAATGGAACATCAAGGGGTAACAGAGACAGTTTGGGTGGATGAAACACAAGAGATTTATCGTTTCTTTTTAGCCTAGGGACAGGATTCTTAGAGTCAGCAGTAGGGAATAGGTTTAAGGAAGGGTGCACGGATTCAGTTTGTTCAAGGTGAGTCACATTTGAAGTGATTGATGTCATTTGGGAAAGGTGCACATGATTACTGGTAAATACATTATTTGGCAGAATAGGTGTACCGAAGGTTTCTTCGACACTGAAGAATTGTTGATCATGAACTTTATTTGGTGTCTGCCGAACAGATTTTTTAGAGGATAAGGGTTTTTTCTTTACGTTACTTTGGATAGAACTGGAAACATGGAGAGCAGATTGAGTTGTCGAGTTTGAGGTAGGTTGGTGGTTACTACATTGGAAATTGGCTTTTTCTGGATTGCATGATCGATGACAATCTTTTAGGCGAAGTTGTTTTGAGCTTGGCCGGGCGTGGTTTGTTTGACTGAGTTGACACAGGGGACAGATCGGAGGTTTGTTCAGGTTTGATCTTCATTTGGGATTTGAATGTCCGGTTTTGACATAACTGGGTTTTTTTTCTTTTGAATGTGATCAAGCATTGGCCACAGTCAACTTGGGTTTGCAGCTTGTGAAGGAGATCGAGTCCTAAGTACCCATCGTAGTGCCGGCAATCAGAGTCAAAAACTACGAATGAGTGATAGCAATTAGCTTGTGGAGGGGGTTGTTACGTGCAAGGGATTAGTTTCTCCCCGGATGTGTAAAGGGACGTCTCCGGCATTGATTAGTTTTTATTTCGTAGTTTGCACCTCGCCGAACTTCCTATAGTGTTTGTCATAAAATGAGTTAAAAATGCATGATCTGGAGGCGCCGGTATCTATCAATAGCCGGACAGGGATACCCTTGATTTTTGCAAGATGGTATATAGGGGGTGATCGGTCATTGGTGGAGTCCCCCGCCGAAGCCATCGTAGGCGGGGGAGGCTCTAAAAATCCTGGGGGTCTATTTCGGCCTCCTCCAGGACTTCTGTTCCATCACTAATTACGAGGTGAGCAATATCCTCGTTTTCTAGTTCTTCTACCTCTTCATTCTCAACAAATTCCTCTTCATTTACTGAAATGCGAGGTTGATTTGATCTCTATTTGGCTGAGTCTCTGATTTCATGAAGGGCACACTTGTGATTACACGCAGGGAAATCGTAAGGATTGATAATAACCAGAGTGGTGTTCTTACCTTTGTTGTTGTTGTAGGCCTGGTTTTTGTTGTACACTCGGCAGATTGGATTCTGGGCCTGCTGGGTTGAGATTTGCCGGAGTGATACGCTGGCTTAGAGGTTGCAGCTGGTTGTCGGTGGAATTGGCTGGACTCTCTATGTTGACCAGAGCTTTGAGGATGTGCGGTAAACCTCTTGATGGCGGCAATGGTGTTTACTTTCGTGGGTTGTATCGCGAGGATTCTCCTGATGGTGATCAGATCGCGTTGAAAACCAACAGGGTCATGTGTAACGGGAAGAAATTGTACTTTCCCTTTTGGTATATGTTGTAAGGTTTGACTTAACTGTAAGACTTTTTCCCCTTCATTCACTCTTCCCTATATTTAAGGGAAATGTATCGTTTAAGAAGGGTTACGTAACCCTTGTCTATGTAAAGAGGGAATTAGCCTAGATCAGGAGAACTAATATTCTCAAATCTATGTAAAATACTTTCAAGCCTAATTTATCCTTTTACCCCCTTTTGTTATCCCATGTAAAAATCCTTCCTTTTCGAATTTAGAGTAATGCCCCCTTGTGTAAAAAGACCGCCAATTCCTACCCAAGCGACGCCACCCTTTGTGGTCACCCTCCCCTTTTTTGGCGGGATCCCTGGCACTGGCCCTCGGCCCCTCACTGTCGTGACCCCAGGCCTACGAGAGAGACACCTACCCACCCCCCAGTCTCTGTCATCATTCCCTGCTTCTTCTCCGGACTTAGGCTTCCTTTCCCTCCATTCAGAGGTTCGTAATTAAGGTTTATAGTGTCATAAGGTATTGCTTATTCAGTTAAGTAAGTACTAGGTGTGTAATGTAGGAGATATTACTGTGGTTGACAAATTCGTGAACTCGAGCCTACCATCGGGTTGGTCGACAGGCACCCCTCACCTGCCAAGTGCCTACAACCATACAAATTCCCCCATTATCATTGTGTTCAGTAAAACTTAGTCTGTGCACCTTTGCTAAGTATTATTCTGATATTTTAGACTTTGTTATTCCAAATTAACGTCAAATTAACTTCGTGTGTAATAATTTCAGTCAGAGGGACGCCATTTGATGGCCTTCGAATTCTTGTGTTTTTCCATAATTCCCGACCAAACTTAGGCTAGCGTATTTTGCTAGTTTGTCTTTCACCGTTTTACATAATCCTGAGGTAGTGCGAGAACACCAGTTAAGAGTAGAATTGAGGACGATGAAGTTGATTAAAATGCTTTTGAAGCTTGACCGCCATTTTAGGATTTAGACCATCTCGCATTTCGGAGAGACGGCAAGGTTGAGTAAATTACTAATGTAGCAGTTGTATTGTATGTTTAGAACTTGTTCATTACTTTGAGTTTATAAAACCATGCATTTTGGTAAATATGATTGTATTTTAACGTGTAAATCAGGAAAGGACATTCGTTTGAGATAGTATCCTTGAGTTTTGTTTACCTTTCGTGTCTCCGACGTTCCAAAGTTAGGCCTATTCAGATAAGTATTTATAACTAACGTCTCCTAGGCCTGGTTATTGTTAATTTTAAATGTTTGGTCAATATTTACGAGTCACACCACAGCTGGAATCTCATTTCTAATGGTAGTTTTGGGTTCCTATCATTCTATGTTTCATTACTATATACTTTTTATCCACCGGAAAATATTATTTTTTCTTGTTTTTTTATTTTTATAGGCCTACCTATTTTTATTTTTTATTTTTTTTTAGCATTAACCTAACCTAAAAACCTAACCTAACCTAAATGTATTTGGGGGCTATTAGGTTAGGTTAGGTTAGGTTTTTTAGTTAGGTTAATGCAAAAAAAAAAAAAATAGCCAAGAAAAAAATATATTTTCCGGTGGATAAAAAGTATATAGCAATGAAGCATAGAATGGTAGGAACCCAAAACTACCGTTAATAATGAGATCCCAGCTGTGGTGTGACTCGTAAATATTGACCAAATGTTTTTACTGGGTTATAGTGTAAAGAGTTACTTGTTATCTTGATTTAGAGGTCCTCATTTCCCAACCCCAGTACCGTCAAATTTCGGACCCCCATTGGGTCGGGTTTATTTCAGATGATTATTTGTTCTTACCTATTGTTACTTAAAGTTAACTTGTGAAAAGGCCGAGTATAACTAAATAAGTTGGTCACCAATTATTTTGCAATATTTGAACACACATATGGATTTTATATGCTCTAAACATAATATGAAAATGTGTTTTAAGCCTCGGCAAAACCTAATAAAAATATATGGTACTAAAATGGAATTTTGTCGAAACATGGTTGTCAATACCTTCCTATAGACGGCACCGATTCGTACACACGCTATTTTCACCTGTCTCCCGAGGTCTGTCTACCAGCTTTTTAGTCCACTCCACCTGCCCATCTCTGTCGATAGGTTGGGTTGTTTGGTTAAGTTAATATACTAGGTCTCAGTAACAAGATTCGTAGTTGCGGTAGTATTTACGGTATCTGGACACTTCGAGCGAATTCATATTCGAGCGGAGGCGCATTTAGGTTAAGTTAGGTTAAGTTAAGTTAAGTTAGGTTAGGTTAGGTTAGGTTAGGTTAGGTTAGGTTAATTAGATTAGATTGAAGTTCCTCGCATTCGTATTTACAGATACGGCCGACTACCGGTAGGCTAATAAATGGGCGCCGGCCCAACCGCCATGTTGTATCCCACGTAGGCCTACTAGGTACTACGGACACATTGTAGGCGTTAGGTGTGGATTAGGCTTGTATCCAATGTACTAGGTCTATGTTACTGGATATTTATGATTTAAGCAAGTGCTACGTTTTCGATAAATCTTGTTATATGGCTTTGCAATTCGGGAAATCATGAGCCGATTTCCGACATTTAGTTAGTCTTTTTCGATTCTCAAAATACGATCAAAGTTTTGCCAAAAATTGGCTCGGGTTTTCCAAAATTATGCTTTTTGGGGTTTGCAATTTAGGGAAACATGAGCCAAAATTCTAAATTAGGTTACTGTAACTTGTTTACTCTTAAAATTCGCAAAATCCGAGCCAAGTTTTGCCAAAACTTTGCTCGGGTTTTCCAAAATTCGGGTTGAATGCCTTTGCAATTTCGGGAAACCTGAGCCAAATTTCTAAATGAGGTTACTGTCATTTTGTTGTCTACAAACTCTCAAAATCCGAGCCAGCTTTGGCCAAAACTTGGCTCGGGTTTTCGAAATATTGGGTTTTAGGCCTTAGAAATACCTTAAAACCCGAGCCAAGTTTTGCTAAAAATACGTTTTAATCGCCGTTTTACGCATTTAACCCCTCATTTTCCCTGTACTTCATAGCCCTCCCCACTATCGGGCGGCGTGTCATAAGATCGTTGTATAATGGGGAAAACGGTTTCGCCGAGGGTTGCAATTATTTCCAAACACTATATATTGATGAAAACTAACAGGGAAAAATAAAAAAATCCATGGGAAAATTGGTGACCATCTTATTTAGTTTTTCCAAAGGCCGTTTAGGTATGGGTACTTGCTGAATTATTATGGTAGGTTATATGATTTTACATTTTTAATTGGGCTACCTAACTTTCACCTAATTGGAAGTACAGTAGGCTATTATTAATTATTGTACATTTAGAGTGTATTATGAATATTGATTGCTATGATATAATTATGTTTGACATGGTCTAGTGAACAGAGTTGCCTTGCAAGGGATGGAACGCTGTAGTGAGATTCTGGGCAGCTGATTTCAGGGGATAAGTTACTCGAGTTACAGTAGAAATAACGTTTAGCTTTGTTTGAGCCTTGTATAGCACCCTCCGCATTGAGCAGTCCAACCTGTTAAGTTTGACCATGACAATTACCTTTGATTTAGGCCTATGCCATTATTGTATTGATTTGACTCCATAGATATGCTGTGTAATTATGTATTCCCAATTGTGTGTAGAGTACTGCTGAGTAACATATGTACCTGTACTTAATGAGAGGATCTTTGGATGCCTTAAGAGATTATTTCGGTACAGTACTGTAATGTCATAATTTGATCTGTCATTGTATTTCTGTACTTATATTAGCTCATCTATTTTTATACGTTAATAGGAATCCATGTATTTTTATATGTTTATATTAGCCTATATTTTTTATATGTATTTGTTTTAGTATTACTGTGTACCGTAATTAGGATATTGATTAACCCCATTATTAAGGGTTAGCTATATGTCAACCGAGGGTTAAGAATTATTCGAATTACCAGGGAACCAGTTTGGGACGGAGTTGATGTGATGCTGAATTGCTGATGGCGGAGAATCGGAGATTCACCCCTCCCATTGGCTGAGTGCAGGATGCTGAACTCGTGTACTGTACGAGGGTTCAAGGACCGCAGGAAGACGTATGATTACCCCCTATACCCCAGGATACGGTAGGCCGAAGAGACGTAAAGGCAAGCCTGGCCGATACCGGTATCTAGCGGAATTGGGATTTTAATACTGAGAGGAATGGGGTAGATACAGACAGCAAGGTTCGAGTCCTACTCCTAGGTTAAGAGACTGTCCCAGTACGGTAATGGATTGGTCCCAGGTTAATGGTATAGAGATAATTAGATACGGACCATACGGTACCAATGTTAAGAGTTGTAAACGGTAAAATGTTCCTTCTATTAATATCAAGCTTAAGATTACTGCAATATGTTTGTATCTATCCTCCCGTACCTATTTGGATCTAAATGTGTTGTCAGAAGGGTAAATCGGAGCTGTCAGTATTAAATTGGTCTAAGAATAGTACCAGTAGCCTAACCGAGAGTTAAAGTCTTGTCAGCCATCATTGAAGGTGAAGTTCTTGATTGGTCTTTGCTAGCCTCCAATTTATCCTACTGTCCTAATGTACCTGAATAATGAGCATGAGTCACGATTGCATAAAGAATAAGAAAACCATGGGGACGGCCAGTTCACCGGAAGGTGGGCGATCAAATAATTTGAATGAATTACCGTTCCCAAAAACATCATCCTTATGTGATATCTAGAAAGTAGAGAATATGCTAGGTCTCAGTGGGGTTTTTGTGGTTCTTTGGTCTTATCATCGTGTCGGAGTTGCAGCCTTTCCCCTTCCTCGAAGGATGTTGGATGTGGGTCAACCAAACAGGGTTGTCCTCTCGTTAATTAGAATGCAATAACGGGTTTGTCGTCATCTCTTCCTTTCTATCCTTGAGTACCTATTTTCCACCTTCGCAGCTTAATCTATCTTTTTCTGTCTCTCCCTCCCTCTCTCTCTCTCTTGTTCGCAGCAGAAGAAGGAAGTTGATAAAGAAAGAGAGATACTACCTTCCGACCCCCCCCCCCCCGTTACAGTGGTGGCAGCGGTGGGATTTCTTTAGGAGTCAATGGTTTGACATGCTCCTGTTCCGCGCAGGGCTCCTGAATTAATCCCGTACCCCCCGTAGAAGAGACTGTACAGTACTGGTTCTTATACTTTCGCTCGGGTGTTTAGAATCAGTGCGTTGCAGTTGTCATTTTTCACGCTACCAACCCGTGAAATAGTTACCACAAACAGTATTGGCCATGCTACCACATTTCAATACGGTTAGTGTAATATTTCAGGAAATCTTTAAGTGCAGCAGATACCAGCAAGAATCACAGTGACTGTGAAGGAACCGCAAAGTTGAGATAGCGGTGGTTAGTGTTTTCCGGTTATTAGTTGTCTATCAATTATCCTTCTTTCCTGTCCAAGATGGAGAATCCTGATCCAGAACCAAGGCACGAGGTGCAAGACGTTTTAGTCAGGAGGAATGAGGAACGCCAAGAGGCTATGTCCGTCGTGAAAGAGGTCCTGGAACAGACCTCACTGACCATGGCCAGGAAGTTTAGAGACGTGGCTAATCGGAACCGCCGGAATGAAAAGGTCAATGTGGACGACATGGTATGGATCAGGAACGAGAATCCACTACCCGGGACTAGTCAAAAGTTGAACGCAAAGTGGGTGGGTCCCTTTAGGGTTACGGAAGTAGTCCGAGACGGGGCTGCGTATAAGCTAGTAAATCCCTATACGGGTGTGTTTATGAAAAGGGCCGCTGAGAAAGTGAAACCGTTCGTGGGTGAGGAGTATTGACAGGTAGAGCAAGTTGAAATGCCGGTTGAGGAAGACTATCTACCTGAGATTTTAGCACCCAGAACCCGTCAGCCGGCCCGGCGTTATATAGAATCATGTTAGAGTGTACAGTAGAGTCCCTGTTGTGGTCGTCTTGTTGTGTACTCCCCTGTGGCCCCCGCATGGTTAATTAATCTTTCCGGTCAAACCCCCGTGCAGCGAAACTTTAAGAGACGTAGGTGCCTAGGTTATGTAGAACGTCATACAGGTGATTGAGACTAGGGTGGTGGCGTTCCCATCAGGACGTGCTGTTGGCTCTGAGTACCTTTATGGTTGACTGGGGTTATACTCCTTTCGTCCCGAGGCTCAGCCAGCGCACAGAGTGTGAAGGGACTCCCACGATACGGGCGTCCACGCTGCTCTCTAGTCTGGTCTCCTGGGGTTTTCCAAGCAATAAAGGGGTGGAGAGAGGCTGTCTCTACGGGGACACGATAGTGCCTGGTTGGCACTCTCCTGAAAAGGAGGGACACTTTATAGAGTGGTATAGTGATTTGTTGATGAAGGAAGGGACGCCCCACAGGCAGAGTACAGTACAGTGATGTGTCAGATTCTAAGACGTTGGGTATAGACTGCGAGCTCTGGGCATGGTAAGATGCCAGGCGGATCAGAAATTCTGCTGTAATAAGTTAAGGCTGGATTAATTGGTAACTGTATAATGTTTATGTTGTTGAAAGAGTGAATGAGGTAAAAAGTCTTCAAAGAAAAGGTAGAGCTGTGTAACGGGAAGAAATTGTACTTTCCCTTTTGGTATATGTTGTAAGGTTTGACTTAACTGTAAGACTTTTTCCCCTTCATTCACTCTTCCCTATATTTAAGGGAAAGTATCGTTTAAGAAGGGTTACGTAACCCTTGTCTATGTAAAGAGGGAATTAGCCTAGATCAGGAGGAGAACTAATATTCTCAAATCTATGTAAAATACTTTCAAGCCTAATTTATCCTTTTACCCCCATTTGTTATCCCATGTAAAAATCCTTCCTTTTCGAATTTAGAGTAATGCCCCCTTGTGTAAAAAGACCGCCAATTCCTACCCAAGCGACGCCACCCTTTGTGGTCACCCTCCCCTTTTTTGGCGGGATCCCTGGCACTGGCCCTCGGCCCCTCACTGTCGTGACCCCAGGCCTACGAGAGAGACACCTACCCACCCCCCAGTCTCTGTCATCATTCCCCGCTTCTCCGGACTTAGGCTTCCTTTCCCTCCATTCAGAGGTTCGTAATTAAGGTTTATAGTGTAATAAGGTATTGCTTATTCAGTTAAGTAAGTACTAGGTGTGTAATGTAGGAGATATTACTGTGGTTGACAAATTCGTGAACTCGAGCCTACCATCGGGTTGGTCGACAGGCACCCCTCACCTGCCAAGTGCCTACAACCATACAAATTCCCCCATTATCATTGTGTTCAGTAAAACTTAGTCTGTGCACCTTTGCTAAGTGTTATTCTGATATTTTAGACTTTGTTATTCCAAATTAACGTCAAATTAACTTCGTGTGTAATAATTTCAGTCAGAGGGACGCCATTTGATGGCCTTCGAATTCTTGTGTTTTTCCATAATTCCCGACCAAACTTAGGCTAGCCTATTTTGCTAGTTTGTCTTTCACCGTTTTACATAATCCTGAGGTAGTGCGAGAACACCAGTTAAGAGTAGAATTGAGGACGATGAAGTTGATTAAAATGCTTTTGAAGCTTGACCGCCATTTTAGGATTTAGACCATCTCGCATTTCGGAGAGACGACAAGGTTGAGTAAATTACTAATGTAGCAGTTGTATTGTATGTTTAGAACTTGTTCATTACTTTGAGTTTATAAAACCATGCATTTTGGTAAATATGATTGTATTTTAACGTGTAAATCAGGAAAGGACATTCGTTTGAGATACAGTAGTATCCTTGAGTTTTGTTTACCTTTCGTGTCTCCGACGTTCCAAAGTTAGGCCTATTCAGATAAGTATTTATAACTAACGTCTCCTAGGCCTGGTTATTGTTAATTTTAAATGTTTTTACTGGGTTATAGTGTAAAGAGTTACTTGTTATCTTGATTTAGAGGTCCTCATTTCCCAACCCCAGTACCGTCAAATTTCGGACCCCTATTGGGTCGGGTTTATTTCAGATGATTATTTGTTCTTACCTATTGTTACTTAAAGTTAACTTGTGAAAAGGCCGTTTAAGTATGGGTACTTGCTGAATTATTATGGTAGGTTATATGATTTTACATTTTTAATTGGGCTACCTAACTTTCACCTAATTGGAAGTACAGTAGGCTATTATTAATTATTGTGCATTTAGAGTGTATTATGAATATTGATTGCTATGATATAATTATGTTTGACATGGTCTAGTGAACAGAGTTGCCTTGCAAGGGATGGAACGCTGTAGTGAGATTCTGGGCAGCTGATTTCAGGGGATAAGTTACTCGAGTTACAGTAGAAATAACGTTTAGCTTTGTTTGAGCCTTGTATAGCACCCTCCGCATTGAGCAGTCCAACCTGTTAAGTTTGACCATGACAATTACCTTTGATTTAGGCCTATGCCATTATTGTATTGATTTGACTCCATAGATATGCTGTGTAATTATGTATTCCCAATTGTGTGTAGAGTACTGCTGAGTAACATATGTACCTGTACTTAATGAGAGGATCTTTGGATGCCTTAAGAGATTATTTCGGTACAGTACTGTAATGTCATAATTTGATCTGTCATTGTATTTCTGTACTTATATTAGCTCATCTATTTTTATACGTTAATAGGAATCCATGTATTTTTATATGTTTATATTAGCCTATATTTTTTATATGTATTTGTTTTAGTATTACTGTGTACCGTAATTAGGATATTGATTAACCCCATTATTAAGGGTTAGCTATATGTCAACCGAGGGTTAAGAATTATATTCGAATTACCAGGGAACCAGTTTGGGACGGAGTTGATGTGATGCTG
Organism: Paralithodes platypus; assembly: GCA_032716605.1. Lineage (NCBI taxonomy): Eukaryota > Metazoa > Arthropoda > Malacostraca > Decapoda > Lithodidae > Paralithodes > Paralithodes platypus. Next base: position 17,152,589 of record CM064545.1, read on the forward strand.
AATTGCTGATGGCGGAGAATCGGAGATTCACCCCTCCCATTGGCTGAGTGCAGGATGCTGAACTCGTGTACTGTACGAGGGTTCAAGGACCGCAGGAAGACGTATGATTACCCCCTATACCCCAGGATACGGTAGGCCGAAGAGACGTAAAGGCAAGCCTGGCCGATACCGGTATCTAGCGGAATTGGGATTTTAATACTGAGAGGAATGGGGTGGATACAGACAGCAAGGTTCGAGTCCTACTCCTAGGTTAAGAGACTGTCCCAGTACGGTAATGGATTGGTCCCAGGTTAATGGTATAGAGATAATTAGATACGGACCATACGGTACCAATGTTAAGAGTTGTAAACGGTAAAATGTTCCTTCTATTAATATCAAGCTTAAGATTAATGCAATATGTTTGTATCTATCCTCCCGTACCTATTTGGATCTAAATGTGTTGTCAGAAGGGTAAATCAGAGCTGTCAGTATTAAATTGGTCTAAGAGTAGTACCAGTAGCCTAACCGAGAGTTAAAGTCTTGTCAGCCATCATTGAAGGTGAAGTTCTTGATTGGTCTTTGCTAGCCTCCAATTTATCCTACTGTCCTAATGTACCTGAATAATGAGCATGAGTCACGATTGCATAAAGAATAAGAAAACCATGGGGACGGCCAGTTCACCGGAAGGTGGGCGATCAAATAATTTGAATGAATTACCGTTCCCAAAAACATCCTTATGTGATATCTAGAAAGTAGAGAATATGCTAGGTCTCAGTGGGGTTTTTGTGGTTCTTTGGTCTTATCATCGTGTCGGAGTTGCAGCCTTTCCCCTTCCTCGAAGGATGTTGGATGTGGGTCAACCAAACAGGGTTGTCCTCTCGTTAATTAGAATGCAATAACGGGTTTGTCGTCATCTCTTCCTTTCTATCCTTGAGTACCTATTTTCCACCTTCGCAGCTTAATCTATCTTTTTCTGTCTCTCCCTCCCTCTCTCTCTCTTGTTCGCAGCAGAAGAAGGAAGTTGATAAAGAAAGAGAGATACTACCTTCCCATCCCCCCCCCCGTTACACATGTACTGCGAAGTACTCACAAACTGCTGAGGGCAACACTTGAACAAGATTCACAAGAATGTGCTGGTCTTGTTGAATTTTAGGAAGAGTGGGAAAAGCAGATTTAATTTGTTGTGAAATAGAAGCTAATGTGGCGTCTAGATCACCTTCGTACTTGGTGTCCTTAATGCGGGCATGGGCGACGAAGATGCCTAATGAGGGTTTAATAGCCTCAATTACAATGGGCCTAAATTGGTCCCAAGTGAGTGCAGGGGTTACTTGCGAGGCAACAAGGGAAACGGCTTTTCCCAGGTGCGTTAACAGTACTGCAATTTTTTCTCGATCCGTATTATATGCCAAATCTAGCACTGGTTTCACAATGTCCATGTATGTTTCGATTTCATATGTTTCCCCATCATATTTAGGGATGGGAATGTGCGAGCGAGCTGCCATATTCGCGATGTTATAATGCTTCTATTGCTTGACAATATGAAATGCAATTAAATCTTCTATCCGAATCAAGAACCACCGCGAGCCGCCAATGTTATGCCCTGATTTTATACAAGATTAACGATTGATTAAGGTGAGTTCTTCGAGACTGGAATATTGGATTTCATGCAAATACATATAAGGAATCAATAGAAGGCATAATATAATTTCCGAATGTGGTTTATAATACAGCTTTATTTAGGTAGCACTTATTAGTATAGAAAAAGAATAAATTCACTTAGAAAACATGGGGGGGCAAAAGAGTCAGTATCACTATTGGTCTTCTAATTCTTCTAGCACGATCGCGAATCTGGATGGAGTGCTCACTACTACTTTCAACACTCAGGTATTGTTCTTCTGAGACGAGTATACTAGGAATATTATAGAATTTCACTCATGGGGGCACTTACTTATATTCAGAAGGATCGTATGAGATTAATTGCGTTTACTCTGTGTTCTGTTATTTCTTTAGACACATAGATATCTTCCGGTATTTATTTTCACGAAATACGGACTGTTAATCATGGGACAAAATTATGTATTTTGGTCGACTGGTCAGGCACGGTATATGGATTTGTCACCGAGATTATTTATTTCACGACCTATCCCACAAGCACTCAGGATCACACAATATCTATACCGTAGTCTAAATAGGGAAGACTTATTACACGGCTTAGGGTAAACACTGTCGCTACAACTATCTCTTAGTATCTTGGCACTGATACTGAATTCATTGGTAATGCACAGGGAACACTTTTAAATATGGTTCCGTAACTATCTGGAAGGATATTAAAAAAAATCATAATAGCTGCACACCTCTACCCGTTAGTGTTGTTGTTGTTGTTGTTCCCTAAGCTGCCTGGCCGAACAGCACCGAGTCCCTGAGGAAGGCCATGGCCACGATCGGGCCTTCCCACAGAGCTCTCATTGAGTGTAGATTGTGTTGTTGGCGTAAGTGGTTGTGTGAAATGCAGTCTTCTATGATGTGTTTAATGGTATGGGGTGCTGTGTTACATCCCGGGCAGGAGTCGACAACGGAGTCATCCAGTCTCTTCTGATAGCTCAGGAGAGCTGGATGGTGTCCGCATCTCAGCCTGGCCAGGTGGACTCTGTCCTTGCGAGGAAGGGAGGATTCGGAAGGATGGATTTCAGGAGGTCGTGCATGCAGCTGCGTGTTGTCTGTGAGTGAGTGGATGGATCGGTGAGAGATATGAGTATGGATGTGCTTCTAGAAGTTGGTTCGGGGTGGGCAGGGAGGGAGAGAGGACAATAATTGTGTGTGATACCGTGTGCTGGGTGTTGTTTTGATATTTCTTGGTGTCTGTGGGTGTGTTGCCATGTAGTTTAGTGGGTGGTCTTGGTTTGTAGAGGCTGCTGCCAGGAATTGAGTGCCTCTCATGTCCAGATGGTCTTTGACTTTGAGGATTTTGGTTTCTTGATGTAGGTGATCTGTGGGTGCAGTAGCTGTGCAGCCTGTAATGATCTTCAGGGCTTTGTTTTGAATAGTCTGTAAAGTCTTATGATGTGTTTCAGCTAGGTTAGAAGCCCAGGCTGGGCTTGCGTATTCCATCACTGATCTTATTGTTACGACTGGGGTTCAAATATATCAGGGCTCTTATTCATTGGACTAGTAATGGCATAAATGCTACAACGGAAAGCGCTAGATCCAACCTCTGATGTATATTCCCAGTGAACAAAGAACACAAATACTCTACAGAGTTCTATATGCAATAATAGGCTATCAAACTCTCAATAAATGTGCGTCTACTCTAGGCTTAATGTTATGTAAAACCAGCCTATTACTACCTATAACCGAAGGTGCTTGGTCATGGTATGCAAAGTATGGTGGTAAGAGAAGTTACAGCTTACGTTACTTTAATCAATAAATGTCAGGCACTCCTGCATGAAAGAAAGTGCACTAAAGTCCTTCAACACTAACAAGGAATCTTCTTTAAATGTTAGATGCTATAAAGATGCTCGTATCGGAAATGGAACCCAAAAAGGCAGGCAGCGGAACAATGCTCGTGCAGGCTATGCACACAAAAAGGCAGAATATATAATGCCGTCAGAGCCAAGAATATCCTAAACACTACAACAATAATAATAATCGCCCCGACAATGCAGTATTCCTATCAACAAAAAGAGCCTAAGTCGTTTGTGTCTCAATACATCAAACTAGGCTGCGAAATGCTTGTGTAATAATAAATGGGTATGCATAAAAAAAGTAATTAGGTTAATATACTTAATGTCTACTGTGACTGATAAAGTCTAGCTAGAGTCAATGATACGAGATACTGGTGCGCATGGCATGCCGCATAGCCTAGTGCAAATCTCAAGTCTGTGCGTCAAATATTACATTATAATGAAGGGTAGCTCTCTTGAGAAACCTTAATACCGAAGTATTAAGCGTTCTCCTGGCGTACCTCAAAGACAAACAACGAGCTTAGAACAGGGCAGAATGGTATAGGCAAAAAGCCCTCATTCGTGCATGCTCTACTCTCAATGGCACACAGACTAGAATTTACTCAATCAACTCCAGTTCTCCGGTATGTCGTGCAGCTTCTCATAGGAAACAATACCTTATAATATCAGACTCCTAGTCTAGCATTATCTAATCCAGCAGAACACTAATAATTATAGGACGCTAGGACGCGGTACTTAACCTCTGAAGTGCGCATGGGGGTAATTGGAAACGTCCCCCTGTGCTGACGTATTTGAGGTGTTTCCGCCACTAAAATATTCATTGTGCCATTAATAGCATTAATACTTATCCATATGCGCCTATTATGGGTTGATTATAAAGGTATTAACCTGAAACAACAATAAAACGAGTGAAAACAGCGTTTGGATGGTCAAAATCGGAGATATAGCCCGCGAGTTGTATAATGTATGGGTGAGGCAATCTGCTTTCCCGCCAATTTCCCCCAAGGCCACTGAGACACAGTCGATCGATACTCTCTCTCTCTCTCTTGCACTCGCTTGCTATCAGTGATGACCACACCCTCCAATCGGATTTCTAATGTTAGCACGAAAATATACCTCAGAATAAGGGAATAACAGGGAAAATAGGTGATAACTGAAGGAGAGGAGGAAAGTGGGGAAGGAGGGGAGGTAGAGGACTGAGATTTTGCATGGCCCAGGGGCCAAAAAAAAAATAAAAAATAAAAACAAAAAAATATAAAAAAAAAAAAATTTTTCGATGTCAAAAGTTGATTTTTATTTTCTCTGACTCTTAAGAGTCTCCCCGCAGTGCGCCGGGGGAACTCTTAAGAGTCTCCCCGCAGCTCCCGGGTTAAACAATATAAATGCCAACCAATGCTTCGTGATCCACTTATCTTAACAACTAACATACATGGGTTATATCAGACCTTAACGCACAATACAACTGGCCAGCATGAAGCTGATTTTGCAGAGTTAACCAGAGGGGGTATAATATTAATAAAAAGGTGGTGAAAGATATGAAAAAGAGAGAGGTAGGCAGAGGAAAAGATTCTCAGGTGCGGAGCAGGGGACAGCAAGGGAAAAAGATGGGTGCGTTCTAGAAACCAGATCTGAGGGAGAGAGTGGCGAGGAACTGTATATATACTCGCACTAGCTCGAGGCGCGTGGGAAAAAAAGCGGTTACAAGTCCTCTAGCCACTAGCAAGGGAGCTCAGCATGGTAAGGACCTCTCTCAACCAACCCCCACGAGGCAGCCAGCCGTGACGTCATCCAGCGGGACAAAAACACTGCGCGCTCCCTCTCACTCTGTTCTACTCTCTCTCTCTCTCCCAGATCCCATCATTACTAGTTAATGATAAAACATATACTTTACAATTATATATCTTATAAAGCCTTGACATGGGTGAAAACAAAGAGCCTTTCTGGACTGCCCATGACACAAGCTTTCATATGAAATAAAGCACACTCTAATACATAAACTGTAGCCCCATCCACTGCCCTGGCGATCCTAGCGAGTCACTGTAGGACAAGCCATGCGGTTCTAACGGAGTGGTTAACGTCACACCCCCCCCAAGATTTTTCTCAGAGGCCCCAAGGCTCACAAAAATCTGATGGTTAGAACCCATGCTATATCTCCACTTCCCATCACCCAGCGGCAGTAAAATATCTGGCACAGTTCTTCAAAAAAAAAAAAATCAAAATTATAACCCTCCCCAACACCATAGGTTAAATTATATGTAGTTATGCTCCTCAAGAGCGAGCTTCTCTAGCCCAGCATTCTGAGAGGAGTGCAACTCAGAATTACTGGTATAACATACTAAAAAAATCAACTATCAAAGAAAGCGTTTTTATTTGATTTTTATGTTTATAATTTGTTTATTTCGGCTGCACTATAGGGGCAAGCCTAGGTTTTTCTCTATACCAAACGCTCAACTCCTGCTTTACGACCCAATACGCTGGGCTACAACCGCGAGCCAACAAGCACCAAGCACAAAATACTATCCAAACTAAAGCAGGAGGCTACCCGTGTGTCAATCTACCCAGGATCATATACCCTTGAACGACCATCTGCAACCACGTTGTCACAACCGGCAATATGGCGTATGTCCAGGTTATATACCAGTAACCTTAGTGACCACCTGGTCAGCCTCATATTCCGATTGTGAAACTGGTCCAAGAACTTGAGAGGGTGATGATCTGGGTAAACTACAACGACCGGACCATAGGCTGGAACATAGACCTCGAATGCCCCAGCGCAAGCACAACCGCCAGCAGCTCCTCCTCGACAACAGAGCAGCTCCTCTGGGCCGAATTGTACTTCTCCGAGCAGAAACTAACAGGATGCTCCAGCCCATCATCGTCCTTTTCCACAAGGACGGCACCAACCCCCACACCACTAGCCTCCGTTGCTAGTTGGAAAGGTAGGCTAAAGTCAGGGGCCCTGAGGATTGGGTGAGTGCACAACAGGTGGTTTACTTCTCTAAACACCTTCTCACACTCAGGCGCCCATTTGAACTTATCCTTCCAGTTATCCTCCACCTGAGCTTGACTGTCCCGTTCTCCTTCTCCACCTTGACTGCTAAACGTCATCACAGGCACAGTGAGAGGCTCAGGGGGGTGCCTCCCATACTCCTTCATGGGATTAACATGACATAACTGATTGCGCTTCCGTCTGTCTGGAGTGGCTACCAAGTAATCCAGGTCTGATAGCTCCTCAACCACCCTATAAGGACCAGCGTACTTTGCGGATAAGGGGTGACCTACAAGGGGCAGTAGAATCAACACCTCCTGACCCACATGAAACTCCCGGAGTTTAACCTTGAGGTCGTACCTGTCCTTCCTGAGGGCCTGAGAGCTAGTCAAATTACGGCCAGCCAACTCCAGACTGTGCAACATCCGTTCTCGACTGTTGAGGACACACTTGAGCATAGAACAAGGTTTTTCTGCGCCCTCCCATACTTCTTCAACGATATGGAGAGACCCTCTGACACGGTGTCCAAAGACGAGCTCATTACGGCTGAATCCCAAACTCTCCCCAGGCACCTCCCACACAGCAAACAAAACACATGGCAGGCCAAGATCCCAATCCCTCCCACTCTCAAAGCAACAACAACGAAGCACAGATTTCAAGGCTGAGTGCCATCGCTCTAACACACCCTGGCTCTCCGGATGATACGCAGATGACACAACCCCAACAATCTCATGCTGCGGCATTGCTTGAACCAAGAGGCTAGAAGTGAAGTTGGGTCCCTGGACTGACTGAATCCCCTGCGGGTAACCATACCGGGAAAAATACACTAGCAAGCTTCGGACCGCCGTCTTCGCCGACCCATTTCTCATAGGGTACGCGTCAGGGTACCTTGTTGCTACATCTCCCGACTGTGCATCACTGTCCTCCTTCAACTCTTTCGTCTTTTTAAGCCCATCCTCTGCCTTTTCCACAACAGTTACTGGGTCTTCTTCAGACTCGATATTTGGTCCTAATACCGAGTCCCCGAGAAGGGCCGTTGATACTAAACTCTCAACCGCATCAACTTCCAACCCCTTCTCGGTACCCTTCCTTCGCTGATCTAAAGATTGTTGACCAGAATGTGACTCCCTGGATGCAGGATCTCCGGTGACAACACACGCCGTAGGCTGCACCGGACACTTCTCAACCCACTCCTGCTCCTCCCTACTCACGTCGGCCGGCTTCTCGGCAACGACCAAGGGTGGAGCCTCAGAAGTAGGTCCCGCAAAGTCGTTGCCGAGAAGGAGGTCAACGCCCCCAACAGGTAACTTCTCCACAATTCCTACATCCAGGTCCCGAGTCACACCATCAACTTCCACCTTCATTCTTACAAGCGGGTATGACCTTGTCGCATTAACTCCCTGAACCACAACCACCCGCGCCGTATTGACAGGTTTACCAGTGAAATTTCTCAACAGTGTTTGCGATGCCCCAGTGTCACGCAAAATTCTCACCTCATGTCTTCTACCCCCCCACTCCACACAACCGAGTCCCCTGTGGTCACTAAAGGCATCACGGACAGGGAATAAGCCTTCCGGATCCTTCTGCACTGGCAGTGTATTTACCTCGGAAGAAATGCCTCTAACAAACTCCGATGTCCTCTTGAACATTCCAATGCCGTGAGCAAAAGACACGGCTGCCGGAGGAGGTCGACTAGGGCACTCATTTGCCTTATGACCCTCCTGGTGGCAACTAAAACACATAAATTTTGGTTTCGGCTTATACTGTGATGTAAAAGGCCCCTGACTTTTCACATACGGTGTGGTGTAAGGTTTGGATTCAGTTTTAGTTTCATGGCTCTTCTGTTTAAATGTGTCATTGTTACGGGGAGGGGAAGGATAACGGTCCTTAGCACTTACATCGTACTTCTGTGAGGACCCGCAACCCCGAATCAACGACAGCCGTTGATCAGCCATTTCTGCTGCTTAGACTAGAGTTCTTGAGTTTTTCTCCTTCAAGTTCAAAGTTAGATCACCGCCCGTGCTCTTAAAGAACTGCTCCAACATCATTAACTGCTTAATTTCATCAAATGTTGTGACCTTCTCAGATCGGAGCCAGTTCCCCATAGCATCGGACAAGTCCCGGACGTGTTCCAAAAAGGTGCTATCTCTTCCCTTAGTTACACTCCGGAACTTCAAACGGTACGTTTCTGGTTGCAGTTCGTAAGCCCTCAGGACAGCCTCCTTGAGATCCTCATACACAATACATGACTCCAAAGGTAACGCATCGTAGGCTTTAAGACCCTTGCCTATCAATCTAGAGGATACAAGTGCTGCCCATTTATTCTCTGGCCACTGGTCTTCCTGGCACTTCTTCTCAAAGCGTGCGAAAAATTCTGTTACCCCACTCTCATCAAACACCGGAACCAGTTTCAATAAGTGCGAGAGAGATTGATCATGAGCACGGTTACCAGCCCCAAGTCGCTGTCCCGTTGTCTCTACTCGCAATTTCTCTACGTCCCTGTCGGCACAGTACTTAGTCGACTCAGCTTGGATTTTTGCTAGCTCTATGTGCTCATGACTGATAGTTTTTCTCTCTTCTATCTTGGTTAATTCTATTTGCTGCTGGATCTTAGCTAATTCGAGCTGAAGCAATAATTCTGGAGTTAACCCTTGAGGAGGTGAAGGTGCTACAATGTTTGAAATTACCGGTGGTCCCCCCAGGGGCAACCCACCCTGCCAGTCACCACCCAACTGCGGAAGCGTACCCGGGGTCGGCAAACTACTGGGATGGCTGGGAGTCGAGTGTAGGGGAATCATGGCCGAAGGGCTCTGAGCACTCAACCCATCTCGCTCACCAGTCACCCTGCCCAGTACACATGTTATCAAGTTATCCTTGGTCATGCTGCTAGTAACCGCATGACCGATAGCTGTGGCCAGGCATTGAAGACCGTACCGATTCATACCCTCCAACCGCTCGGCAGTAACAGGCCATTGCAAAAATATCCTAGCATCCTCCTCACAGTTCACCTGATTAACCATTTCATCATGCTGCTGTTCCTCCATTTCGACATGACGTACTGTGTCTCCATTCTCCTCTGATCCGGTATAAGACATGATGCTCACAAAAATTTCTCACCACAATATTCAGAAAAGAAGCACCCCAAACTCTTATACCTCGATATACACACAAAAATTCTCGGAAATACTCAAGGGCTATACTATGTTCCGAAAAAAATATATTCTTGCTGATCCCCGCAAAATATTCTCCAAAACAACAAATGTTCCCTGCTTAATAAATGTAGGTTCACCAAATCCTAGGTAAGGTCGCCATTTGTTACGACTGGGGTTCAAATATATCAGGGCTCTTATTCATTGGACTAGTAATGGCATAAATGCTACAACGGAAAGCGCTAGATCCAACCTCTGATGTATATTCCCAGTGAACAAAGAACACAAATACTCTACAGAGTTCTATATGCAATAATAGGCTATCAAACTCTCAATAAATGTGCGTCTACTCTAGGCTTAATGTTATGTAAAAACAGCCTATTACTACCTATAACCGAAGGTGCTTGGTCATGGTATGCAAAGTAAGGTGGTAAGAGAAGTTACAGCTTACGTTACTTTAATCAATAAATGTCAGGCACTCCTGCATGAAAGAAAGTGCACTAAAGTCCTTCAACAATAACAAGGAATCTTCTTTAAATGTTAGATACTATAAAGATGCTCGTATCGGAAATGGAACCCCAAAAAGGCAGGCAGCGGAACAATGCTCGTGCAGGCTATGCACACAAAAAGGCAGAATATATAATGCCGTCAGAGCCAAGAATATCCTAAACACTACAACAATAATAATAATCGCCCCGACAATGCAGTATTCCTATCAACAAAAAGAGCCTAAGTCGTTTGTGTCTCAATACATCAAACTAGGCTGCGAAATGCTTGTGTAATAATAAATGGGTATGCATAAAAAGAGTAATTAAGTTAATATACTTAATGTCTACTGTGACTGATAAAGTCTAGCTAGAGTCAATGATACGAGATACTGGTGCGCATGGCATGCCGCATAGCCTAGTGCAAATCTCAAGTCTGTGCGTCAAATATTACGTTATAATGAAGGGTAGCTCTCTTGAGAAACCTTAATACCGAAGTATTAAGCGTTCTCCTGGCGTACCTCAAAGACAAACAACGAGCTTAGAACAGGGCAGAATGGTATAGGCAAAAAGCCCTCATTCGTGCATGCTCTACTCTCAATGGCACACAGACTAGAATTTACTCAATCAACTCCAGTTCTCAGGTATGTCGTGCAGCTTTTAACTAAAGCCAGCACTCATAGGAAACAATACCTTATAATATCAGACTCCTAGTCTAGCATTATCTAATCCAGCAGAACACTAATAATTATAGGACGCTAGGACGCGGTACTTAAACAATATAAATGCCAACCAATGCTTCGTGATCCACTTATCTTAACAACTAACATACATGGGTTATATCAGACCTTAACGCACAATACAACTGGCCAGCATGAAGCTGATTTTGCAGAGTTAACCAGAGGGGGTATAATATTAATAAAAAGGTGGTGAAAGATATGAAAAAGAGAGAGGTAGGCAGAGGAAAAGATTCTCAGGTGCGGAGCAGGGGACAGCAAGGGAAAAAGATGGGTGCGTTCTAGAAACCAGATCTGAGGGAGAGAGTGGCGAGGAACTGTATATATACTCGCACTAGCTCGAGGCGCGTGGGAAAAAAACGGTTACAAGTCCTCTAGCCACTAGCAAGGGAGCTCAGCATGGTAAGGACCTCTCTCAACTAACCCCCACGAGGCAGCCAGCCGTGACATCATCCAGCGGGACAAAAACACTGCGCGCTCCCTCTCAATCTGTTCTACTCTCTCTCTCTCCCAGATCCCATCATTACTAGTTAATGATAAAACATATACTTTACAATTAAATATATAAAGCCTTGACATGGGTGAAAACAAAGAGCCTTTCTGGACTGCCCATGACACAAGCTTTCATATGAAATAAAGCACACTCTAATACATAAACTGTAGCCCCATCCACTGCCCTGGCGATCCTAGCGAGTCACTGTAGGACAAGCCATGCGGTTCTAACGGAGTGGTTAACGTCACATTATGTATTGTTTATATACTGTGGTGGTAGTTTCTTTGTTGTGTCCAAATTTTGTGTGAGCAAGTGACCTGAGGGCGTTAAGTCTGGGTGTCAGTTTCTTTTTAATGTTTGTGGTGTGCTGTTTGAATGTCATATGAGTATCATATGTTACTCCTAGGATTTTGGGTGTGTGTGTATGTGTTAGGGGTGTGTTGTTTATGGTGAGTTGAGGGATGTATTCGTGTTCTCCTGTCCAACTTGTGAGCAGGGTTGCGGTGGATTTGGCTGGGGCTAGATTAAGTCTGTTTGTAGTGCACCAGCCATGTAGTGTGTTGAGATAGGGTTGAAGGAGATCTGTTGCTCTTTTTGGGTCATGGTGTGTGCATGTGAGTGTTATGTCATCTGCATAGGAGGCTAAGTTTATTTGGGGCGTATTGGGTGTAGTTATATCGTGCATGTGCAGATTGAAGAGTGCGGGCGATAGGACGGATCCTTGTGGGACTCCGTTTGGAAAGTTTCTGATTTTAGATGACTGACCGGCAAAAGATACGTGTGCACATCTGCCTGCTAGGAAGTTGGCCAGCCACCTTTTTGTGTTGTTGTGCAAGTTTGTGTTGTAGATTTTGTTTGTTAGGTTGTGGCGGGGGATGGCATCGAAGGCTTTACTAATGTCGAGTGTGGCTAATAGTGATCTGTGTGGTGGTCTAGCCGAGTTGATGCCGTCGAAAGCTCTTTGTGTAAGGTCTGTGAGAAGAGTGTTTGTGGAGTGCAGTGGCCTAAAGCCATGTTGTGTTGGAGCTAGGGGTAGGTCAGGTGTAATTAGTTGTAATACTAGGCATTCCATGACTTTGGAGGGGGCGCAAAGGAGTGTGATGGGGCGGTGCGAGGAGGGTAGCGTGGGGTCTTTGTTGGGTTTGGGGAATGTGATGATACCATGCTTCCAAATGTCTGGTATTGTGTTGTGTGAATAGCTGTAGTTTGATATGTTAGTGAGTGCTTGTATGCCTTGTGGTCCCAGGTGTCTGAGGTGTATGTTGCTTATGTTGTCTAGGCTAGGTGGGTGAGTGCTTGAGATTGTTGATGATATGCTTTGTCTGGTGATTGGTGAAGGGTGTATAGTCAGGGTCTGTGGGGAATTGTCTCTTACGTCGGATGACACGTCGGTCGTCTTTGTGAGGTTTTAGGTGGCTGACATGTGAGAAGTGATTGATGAGAGTGTTTGCTTGTTGTTTATATGAAGGAGTAGAGTCTGTTGTTGTGATTGCATCATGTGATTGTGTTGTGTTGCTGTTGGAAAGTGTGATGCTGTTTAGTGTTTTGTAGAGTTTTTTGGGGTTTGTTTTGTGATCAAGTGTTTGTAGGAAGTTATTCCAATTTAGTTTTTGTTCTTGTATTTTGTTGTTAGTTTGGGTGTTGAGTGCTTGAATTTGTTGTGTGATGTCTTGTGTGTGGGGTGCTGGGGAGTGTTTCAGTATGTCGCGTTGTCTGATGAGGTTTTGAATTTCTGGTGTGAAGTTGGGGTTGTGTCTTTTTCTGTTACCTCTTGGAATGTGTTTCTTGTCAGCGTTTTGGATAGTTTTATTGAGTATGTGTACAGCATTGTTGATGTTAGTGATGGGTGTACTGTTTAGAGTTGTGAAGTGTTGTTCTGTCTCATTTGTGAATGCTTCCCAGTTAGCTCTTTTATAATTGGTGTATGTGTGTTTGTGGCTAGCTGGGTGAGTCTGGTTTTGGTGGTGATAATGATCGGGAGGTGGTCAGAGCCTAAGGTTCTGACCACCCTCCAGGATGTTGTGGGGGCGAGTTCTGGGGAGCAAAAAGTGATGTCTGGAGATGATGGGTTATAGAGGGTTTGGTGAGGAATATGGGTATGTTGATGGATGTCGTTAAGGATGATGAGGTTATCGGTTTGGTTTTGTAGTATCAGCCCTCTGTCTGTGTCGGGGTTGTCGACAAACCAGGCCGACGTCTTGGCGTTGAAGTCACCACCCAGGATGATGTGTGGGGTGTTTGTGATGTGTTGTAAGTGTGGTCTGTATTCATTTGGTACTGTAGGGGATGTTTGGGGAGGGATGTATGTGTTTATGATGGTTATGTTGGAGTTGTTGCCAGTGCGTATTTTAATTGACTGTATTTCTGTTGTGTTATCATTTGGGGGGAGGAGGGATTTGGTTTGTACACTGGTTACTATGTATGATATTTCTTTGTGTACCAGGGTGATGAGTCCACCGCCCCCGCCGACAGCCCGGTCTTGTCTGATGGTGGTGAAATTATGAAATGTGGGTGTTTTTTGTGTTGTGCGGAGTTTTGTTTCTTGTAAGATGGCAATGTGTATGTTGTGTTGTTTGATGAAGTGTGAGAGTTCGTGTTTCTTTGTGTTGATGCCATCTATGTTCAGTTGAAGAATGTTAATGTTATGTGCACGATGTATGTTGGGTGCTGCTGCACGAGGATGGGGGTGGGGGTGAGGGAGGGGCTGGGGGTTGGGAGGGTGAGGTGGGGATTGGGGAGCAGGAGATGGGGGTTGGAATGGATTAGGATGGGTGTGTGGTGTGTTGAGTTGAGGATGTGGATGGTATGGGAAGGTTAGGTGGGTTAGGGAGGAGAGGTGGACGGGTTTTAGGGGGGGAGTGGATGATATGGGAAGGTTAGGTGGGTTGGGGAGGAGAGGTGGACGGGTTTTAGGTGAGGGATTTGACTGGGAGAGGGAGGGGCATGAGGAAGAGGTCCAAGTGTTTGTGTAGTGTTTCTTGGAGGCAAGTGTTGTGCAGGTGAAGTGGGTCCAGTTCCCGCATGAATTGCAGAGAACTGAACCCTTAGTATGGCGACTCGAAGTGATGGGTTTTGAGCAAGTTGGACATATGTATGTGTACGTGGGTCCTGGGTTGCTCTCAATGTCTCCGGCTAGAAGAAGTCTTCGAGAAATGACAGCCGGAGAGTCATTTCTCGGTGTAGGAAAAACTGTGTGTGTGTGGTGTGAGAGGTGTGGAATTTCCCGGCGCGACCGAAGCCGCTCCAAGGACCCATGCCCCCAGGGAGGGGGCAGGGGATGGTTGTGACGGTTTGGCTCCCGAAACTGCTCCCCGCGGCCAGCATCCGGTTTTCCTCCACTGGTCGTTGATTTTGTCTTCGGCAGTGGAGGGTCGGCAGCCATCCGTGGTTGGCAGTCTCGGGAGGTGGCCCCACGGCGTAGACGCCGCCACATCAGGACCTTTAGAATTCATTGGTAATGCACAGGGAACACTTAAATATGGTTCCGTAACTATCTGGAAGGATATTAAAAAAATTCATAATAGCTGCACACCTCTACCCGTTAGTGTAGATGGGATCTCTGGTACTAATAACATAGCCAATCTTTGGAAAACACATTACCAAACTTTGTTTAACTCTGTTGGGCACCAAGGAAATACCATTGCTGCTACAACAGAGTGTAACACAGAAGAAAAATATGACACAATTAAAGTTACAAGTGAAGAAATCAAGGCTGCAATAAGTAGGCTAGATGCTAACAAATCCTGTGGTTTTGATGGTATATATGCTGAACATTTGAAGTATTCCTCCACTCTCCTCTTGGAGAAACTCAGCAGTTGCTTTACCAGCTTTCTAATCCATGGTTTCCTACCAGAATCTATGATATCCGTTACCTTGATACCAGCAATTAAAGACAAGGCTGGCAAAATCACATCAAAAGACAACTATAGACCTATTGCCCTTGCCAGTATTGTAAGTAAGATACTAGAGTTAATCATTTTAGACAAAATCTCAGTGTATATCTCAACTAATAGTAATCAATTTGGTTTTAAAAAGAATCATGGTACGGACCAGTGCATCTACACTCTGAAGGAGCTAGTGGATGGGTACATCAAAATGAACAGTTCTATTTTTGCATGCTTTCTTGATACTAGTAAGGCATTTGACAGAGTCTGCCACTATATCCTGTTTGATAAATTAGCAACAAGGGGAGTGCCATCCTATATACTGAGAATCTTGAAGTACTGGTACGCCAATCAAACATTTAATGTAAGATGGGGTAACATTATTTCGGATTCCTTTACAGTAACCAATGGAGTGAGACAGGGTAGTATTCTCTCACCTTACTTATTCAATGTATATATGGATGAATTAAGTGATAAATTGAATAAAGAGCAGATTGGATGTTATGGTGGGAATAAAATCATCAACCATCTCATGTATGCTGATGATCTGGTCATTATTGCACCGTCTTCTGCGGGTCTGAGCAAACTTCTTGAAATATGTGAATCTTTTGGTAGTAAACATTGTGTTAAATTCAACCCACTGAAAAGTGCTGTTCTTATATTTAGATCAAAATTACTGTATAAAAGTAAACTGCCATATTTCTCACTCAATAATTAAATTATTCAAGAAGTAAACAAAATAAAATACCTGGGACACATTATCTCAAACGATTTCTCAGATGATGCAGATATCGGCCGTCAGCGCATATTTACGTGGTAACACCATCTTGAGGAAATTCCACATGTGTAATTGGGAAACTAAAGTCACCTTGTTCCGGACATATTGTTCCTCTATGTACACGGCCCATTTGTGGTGGAAGTATAAGAGAGCCACCATAAATGGTCTGTGTACATCCTATCATAATATACTCAAGATGTTTATTGGTCTCTCTAAATATGAGAGCACTAGTATGGTGTGCACACTGTTGGATGTGCAGTGCTGTCGGGCTGTCATCAGGAGACTGGTGTACAGCTTTTCGCAGCGACTGCTATCCTCCAGTAACACGCTGATCGTAGCTCTTTGGTCTAGTGATCATATCTATGAATCCCGTATTATATCTCACTGGCAGAAGCTGCTTTACACATAGTATGTACTGTAATATATAGGTCTAATTGAACTCTGAGCAATGATCTGTGCAATAGGTGTTAACCAACATTGAGCAATAGCCTTAATTAGCCTATCTGTGTGACAAACTGTGATATGTGCTCTATTATGCCATTCTGTAAATAGGCCTACTGTATATTTGTTTTATTGTTTCTTTATTAATATATCTTTGTGTATCTTATCTGTGCTCTCACGAGAAGTGTATGTGATATGGACCATTAGGTCGTACTGTATTTATACTGTATTTATCTTATGTGTCTGGAATAAAAAATTATTATTATTATTATTATTATTATTATTATTATAACATAATCTGATCGCTCGTCGCTGATAACAAATAACTTATGGGGCACAGGTAAACAATCGATCGTATAGTATGGTATTTATTAGTGGCCCCTCCATCATTGACGATTATGCCTATTACATAAGGCTACCTCTTCAAACGCCCATAAGCGCAATTTGAAACTACCGCCGCAGAGCTCAGAGGAACCTTCATCATAAGCACACGCTAAATCACTCATGGTTCGTCTTTATGATTGGGTTCTCACTACGAGAAAACTTTGTAACAAATAAAAAATAAAAATAAAATAAGAATAACTATTCATAAGCTTTCCATATTCCGTGGATGTACTTCTGTGGATTCTTGGACCAGACGCTGGCTAGCGCATCTATCCACCTTCCTTGCTCTGCGTTCACCCCACCCAGATGTGTCCCCCACAGTGCTCCGCTTTGATTCCGCATTCTTGCGTCCCTAGTGAGTTTTTTCTCATTTGTTTACTCTGGGATGTCTTGAGTAAGGTTAGGATTAGCTTAGCAGGGGTGTCATGGGTGGTTTTCTCGCAGAACAAGTGTATTTTGGGGCGTCTATTTCGGACGGACCCTCGTGACCGAGTTGAGGACGCTCTAAAACTGTTTTTCGTGTTCAGCCATCTTTAGTCCTAGCTTGTTAGGAGGCTTTAACTACGCGATGTCGAGCTTCTAGCTATCTTTCTGATGGAGTAGCCTATGTTATTTGTACTGACGTTCCTGGTGTATTTTTCTTCACTTAGTGGAGTTCTTTCTGGGTCCCGAGTCAGTGTTACCCTTACCCGGGTGTTTTCTACGATTTTGATGTGGCGGCTGTTCCAGTTTTGGTGGGATGGAGTGCTTTTCGATGGTGTTTCGACGTCATTAAGTGTTTTTTCCGTTTTCACCAGGCCTAGCCAGCCACTCGTAGTTTTTTCACATATGCAAGTGTTTTCATTGTTTATTATAATAAAAATGTATTCATGTGCCATGTGTGTCCTGGATTAGTTGTGATTGGCTGATCCAGGAGCTTCGGACTGTGGGTCTGATTATGTTTATCTGACTGCGTTCTGTTTGGTGTGGGTTGCCTTTCCGGCGTTTTTTCTCGATTGCTCCGAGAAAGCCGTTTTGTTTACCGAGTTTTAGTCAGGATGGCTAAAATAGGTAAGTAACCCCAGCGAGTTTGGTAGCTTGAGGGCTCATCAGAAACTGCGTTTTCTGTGGTCGAGCCTGTGATCAGGCTTCCTGTGTTATTCCCGGCGAGGTGGGCTCCACACATTTATCTAGGTGATCATGCTGACACCTGTTGGATATGGTTTTCTCGGCTTTTCAAAGCCATTGAAACAATGCTGTCTGTTTGTTTGGTCTTTCCCTCCCGGCGACCTTTTTACAAAGAGGTCTGGGGCAGGTACAATTGGTTTGACATTGCTTATAAAACCCGGCGGTTGTACCTTTGGGTGGTTATATTAACGGATTTACAATTCGCGATAATTTGCCAAACAATTTACTGATACAATAGGGTATCACGGCCTTCAAGACGGCGATCTATGAGGGCTTCTGGGAGAAGCCGGATTAGAGATTAAGATAGGCTTAGACTTTTTATGGGATAAAAAGATGCCTGAATCTTACTAGTGTTTCGAGTGTAAACGGATACTTTAAAGACTTCATCTTTAATAAAGATATGCTTCATCTTTATGAGGATTCAGAAGATATGCTTAAATCTTTTGGACAGGTAAAGATATGCTGAAATATTTAATAAGCAATTGAAACAATGCTGTTTGTTTGTTTGGTCTTTCCCTCCCGGCGACCTTTTTACAAAGAGGTCTGGGGCAGGTACAATTGGTTTGACATTGCATATAAAACCCGGCGGTTGTACCTTCGGGTGGTTATATTAACGGATTTGCAATTCGCGATAATTTGCCAAACAATTGATTGATACAATAGGGTATCACGGCCTTCAAGACGGCGATCTATGAGGGCTTCTGGGAGAAGCCGGATTAGAGATTAAGATAGGCTTAGACTTTTTATGGGATAAAAAGATGCCTGAATCTTACTAGTGTTTCAAGTGTAAAGGGATACTTGAAAGACTTCATCTTTAATAAAGATATGCTTCATCTTTATGAGGATTCAGAAGATATGCTTAAATCTTTTGGACAGGTAAAGATATGCTGAAATCTTTAATATGAAACTAAAGGAAAACGAAAAGTAGTGGTGGAGTGCTACGGTTCGTTGACCGGCGGTTTTGTGGCACATGTTTTGTACCATTTTGGGGTAACCTTATGAGCATTAATTCCTGGAAATTTCTCTTTCCAGGGCGGAGTACCGGCGTTGCGCCAGGTGACCAGGTAGTTCCCAGGGGCGGGGTAGCTTTCCCCCAGTCTCTGTCATGTTGGCACTTGAACCTCTCATTGCTTTATGTTCAATGCCGTTATGCTCAGGTATCCCTATTTTTGCTCACAAGCTCTGCATTAAATATGTTATATGCCTAGATCGGTCACGGGGGTTATGGGTGACAAAGAATTGCACTATTTGTAACCTCTTAAGTGTTAAAGTTCTAATTCAGAAAGATAATACTGCGGCGGTGGCTTTACAAGAAGTGAAACAACTTCTCGCTACTTACTCAACGAATGTAGCACATAAAGCATTGCAAGGTGATAACCTTGAGCTATGGGAGCTTTTAATTATCATAAACCTCTAGGGGGCTCGGGTGCGGGCTCTCAATCGGAGAGTATACCAAGCTCGCAAGCGAGTGACAGCCACAGCCAAGGTGTATGGCGATACTCACGGTCCTGGCAGGACAGAACACATCCCTTTGTGACTCAAGTAGTGGCTGACGTCCACCGGGATGCCGATGTACCATCTTCTATCCCAGATTTAACATGGCAGCATGTGGAGGTCCCGGCTTCAGCGGGATCTTCCCATGATAGGCCAGACTTAACGGATGAAGAACAACGATCTCTGGTCTCAGAGATGGAGGTTGAAGAGTCCAGTCACCTTCTAGACGACTCTCAGGGTACTGTCGAATCTCCACGGAGTTCGTCATCGGCTAGGTATGTAACGGCAGAAGAGATTGATGGATTACTATTGAATGCACTTAATAGGTTCTTTGGCCCTACGCCGGAAACTCCTACAGTTGGTACGGGAGCTCCCGCAACGTCGACGAATGTGCGACCTCTGGCTACATCCATTGCTTTAGCTAAAATACCTAACCCCCCTCTTGTGTCAGATCCAATTTCCAATGTGCCAGGCACAGCAGCTCTCACTACTTCCAATGTGCGAGTCATATCAGACATAACTCCCCCTCCTTTAGACAAGGCGCCAGTCAAAAAAGGAGCTATGCCTCTTTTATACGGGCCTGATGAGTCATGGGTAGCAATGTTACCAACTAAGCCAGAGGCAGCATAAGCTACTATTTCGGGGGAGCTCCCTGTACCACATGAGTGGTTAATCCAAGGCAATAAGTCTAAAAAACTCAGAGCTTTGGATAGTCAAGGAAATGTTTTGGATGTTCATATTAAGGCCATTCCAAGTTATTATAACCATGACTTTTTTGTGTATGCATCAACACCAGCCATACCCCCTGCCTCAGCTTCAAAGCTATTTTCTGACTGGACTAAGAATGACGGCTTTAACGACGTCAAGGCACTTTCTGCTTTGACGCCGGAGTTGGATATGTTTCCGATCACAGACTCAGCCTCTAATCCAGTCTTGCAGGTGGAGCAGTTGGGTACGGGACCTTGGGTGGAATGGGAAACAGAGGCTCAAAATTTTGCCACTACTTTCACGTCAAAATCTTCCCACCAAATCCCTCAAGAACACCATTCTTGGTTCTCTCTTCCGGTTTTTAGTGCCGGCGGAGTCCCCTCTGCTTTGTTTGATTTCTTGGCTGCCCCTAAAATCAATTTTTGCAAATTAAAAGATCCTTTTAGCACGCCTTCCCCAGCTCACCTAGACCGCGAGTTTAGGTTAAGAGGAAAAGCGTTTAGACTGTTTTCGCAATATATTGTTACCCAGCAAGTAACAAAGTCTCTGTTACGCTCTTCTCAGGCAATAGAAGCCGCGGAAGTCAAGAAAGCCATTGAACTTTCCCGGCGCTTGCTTCTCCAGACTTCCATACAGTCTTTAGGAGATATTCGGACGGCAGTTCGAGCAAGGCAGGATCCGAGGATGTTCTTAGTGAAGAAACTTTCTGACCGTATTGCAAGCCAAGTAGTTCTGTCTCCAGTTCTAACTCCTTCTTTGATTTCACCAGCAGTTTGGAAGACTGTTTTCAATATGACACAAGCATTCAAACAAAGTCCCTCTCAACCTAAGAAACCTACCTTCACTTTCCCTAAACCCAAACCAGTTTCGAAAGCTCAAACTAGTGGGTCTAAGCCTTTTCATCAGCCAAAGTCCCCTTCCACCCAAGGTCAGGCTCAGTTCAGGTATAAACAGGGTAATTTCTCAGGTAAAGGCCACAAGTTTCACCAACGACCAGGTCAGGGCCCGCCTCCAGCCAAACCCGGCCAGTCGTCCAAGGGTACACCTCCACCAGCAAAAAACTAAGGTCTCTCTCACTCCCGGGGCCAGTCAAAGGCGTGTTGGAAAAGAGGGTAGTCCAGCCGGCGAACCCCAGTCTACTAACTGGGTCCTTCCGGGCGTGTCATCAGGCATGGCCATTAAAAACATGGGCGAGGACTTTGGTACGCAAAGGCATCACTTGGCAGTGGCTCCGGCGACCTCGCTTATGTCAGCCAACAAAGGCCAATCATGTTTCTTTAGAGGTGGAGTCACTAGTTCAGGAGATGATTACCAAGAGTGTCATTATCCCCGTCCCCCCGACTTACCCGGTGTTTACATCCAAACTATTTCTAGTACCAAAAAAGGGACAGTATTCAGATGAGACCGGTCGTAGACCTGTCTTATTTGAATCTCCACATTCACAACGTGTCCTTCAGGATGCTGACAGTGAATCAAATCAGGCTAACACTTCCGCCGGGAGGGTGGATGTGTTCATTAGACCTGACAGACGCGTATTGGCATGTCCCGGTAAACAAGAGATTTCAAACATTTCTGGCTTTACGAATAATGCATCAGACATATGTCTTTCAAAGGATGCCGTTTGGGTTGAACCTAGCGCCACGCATATTCACAAAATTAGTCCGGCAAGCCCTGATGTCCATTTTAGAACAAGGGATCAGGATCTTGTGGTATCTGGACGACTGGCTGGTGGTGGCAGAGACAGAAAAGTTATGCAACACTCATGTCAACATTACGTTAAACCATGTCAAATCTCTAGGATTCAAAGTCAACTTGGTAAAGTCAAACCTTGTTCCCTCACGAGTAATTCAGTGGATAGGGCTGGTCTGGGACACAGCATCTCTCACTCTGAGTCAGAGTGTGGACAATCGAAACAGATTTCGCAAGAAACTGTTTATGTTTCTCCACAGTCTGACTACGACACAGAGACTCTGGGAATCTCTAGTCGGTTCTCTCAACTGGGTTCAACTAACTGTGAAGTTGGGCCGGTTGAAAGTCAAACGTTTAATCTTGGAGGGCAACAAATATTTCCCACTCTTACCGGCGGGAAAATTATGGCCTATCCCAACATTAATACACAGCTTACTAGCGGTCTGGGCGAAGAGGGAAATGTTGCACTCAGTCATGTCATGGACCTCTCCTCCGCCGACGGTATGGGTGGACACGGATGCGTCAGGGACGATAGGTTGGGGCTTTCAGTCAAACCTCAGGCATCAGGGTCAAGGGCTTTGGTCCCCTTCAGAAACCTCTCACATAAATGTAAAAGAGTTACTAGTCCCCTTGTATTTCCTTCAGGTTCACGGCTCTACTTTACGGGACAAGTCAGTGGCCTTCAGGATGGACAATCTCAATGCAGTTCACTGCATTCAGAAACAAGGGTCAACGAGGTCTCGGAAGTTGCTAGACGTGTCAGAAAAGATTTTTGTGCTAGCCAACAAGCTGCACATTCATCTTCATGCATCATATCTCCCAGGCGTAGAAAACGTCTGGGCAGACACGCTGTCTCGGAGACAGAGCACAACAGTAGAGTGGGCACTCAAGCAAAACATTTTCGATCAAATGATTGCAGAACCTTACCGTCCACAAGTGGATCTGTTTGCGTCAGAGGAGAATCACAAACTCCCTCGGTACCTCACACGCCGGACATTAACGCCGGCGGGGGGGCCCGACGGATTGGAACAGGTGGAGTTCCATTTATCTGTTTCCGCCACCAGACGCTTCTCTAATGTGCCACATAGTCAACAAACTACAGGATTATCGAGGCGTAGTCTCGTTAATCGCGCCCCTGTGGCCGGCGCAGTTGTGGTACCAGCAATTGAGAATGTGGTGCCCGAACCCGGTGTCGCTCCCGGTCGGGTATTTCCACTTAGACACGATTGGCAACCTAAAGACCTCGCTGACTTTTGCATTGTGGAAATTCAGGAGGCCAAGTGGCTAACGCTGTATGGTAGAAACGTGACAGATAAATTTATGAATCAGTACACACAATCTACCAAGAGGCAATATCAATCTCATTGGCAGTCCTTTACTTCTTGGATAGTTAGAACAGAACAGACAGTACCTTCGGTGGCATTAGCTTTTAATTATTTAAACTATTTGTTTGAACAGAAACGTCTATCTGTAGTGACTCTAAAAAATCACTTAACAGCAATCAGGGTGCCATTCTTTGACCTTACAGGTCTAACCATACCACAAGCGGAAGAAACAGGTTTCATGAGAGCATGCTTCAAACTCCGCCCACCTCCCCGTCAGCTCATGCTTACCTGGTCTCTTGACAAAGCGTTATCTTTGCTTCATTCCCGTCTGTATCAGAATACGGCAGATTTTGAACTGCTATTAAAAAAGGCTGTGTTCCTTATGGCTTTGGCAACTGGTAACAGGGTGTCTGAGCTGGCGGCGATGAGCAACACCCCTAATTGCATAAGGTTTGGTAGACTAAATGATTGCATTCATATTGCACCTTCCCCAGGGTTCATCGCCAAGAATGAACATAGTGAACATGTTTTCTCAGAGTTCACGGTGCCGGCGTTGAAACGGGGTAAAGTGCACCATAATTTGTGCCCTGTACAAGCTTTAACCAAATATATGAGAGTGGCACCTCTTAACCAACAAGGTGCTTTATGGGTATCGAGTACAGGTAAAAGATTAATGAAACGTAAAATGGCTTCTCTGCTAGTAGAAGTCATTAAAGAGAGTAATCCCGGTGTAGTGGGTAGGGCCCACGATTTACGCAAATGGGCAGTATCTTTACGTTTTCTAAAAAAAAATCTGTTAAAGACATAGCTACTACTCATCTATGGGCGTCAAATCATACTGTTTTGACTCGATACCTGTCGGTAGCACTAGACAAACCATCAATGCCATGTATAGCGTTACAGCAAAGGGTCTAGATGGGTCTCTAAGTCACTAATTGTTTAGGTTAAGAAAGAGGGGGGGGGGGGTGCAGTCAGTGAAACATAAGACACCCTAGACCCCGCCGGAGGATATGTACAGAGACCAGAAGAAGAAGAAGAGAGGTACCTTGGGTAAGCTGCTGCTCCAAGTTATCAACATATATACCCTATGTCAACATAGGTGACATAGGGGAGGTGTGGTGGAGTGGTCTTGCCACTGGCCAGGTAATCCAAAGGTCCCGGGTTCAAATCCCGATGTATCAATGGGAAGATATTATTGGGATGGAATTTGTGCTGTACCTAGTATCAGTGCATTACCACAAGCCCACCGAAACGTCAATAAAATACCCTCATTGTTCCCTGATTAAATAGCACTATGAATATTCCCATATTTCAAAATATGCTATAGGGGAGCAATGCCTGGTGAGTTACCTGCTCAATAGGTGGCGTTGTGTGTGTGTAAGAGTGAGAGTCCGAGTGTAGGGGGTGAGACAGTGTAGCACGGGAACGAGTTGGCTTCAGAGATGGGGTCGTTTCGGGCCATGAGTGAGCACCGTGCCTCATGTGAAGGCAAGATGGCAGGTGCTCGTTGTACTCTACGTGCATCACATGTCTCACTCCCTAGACTGGAACAAGACCTCACAGGCTTCACTGTTCATTGTAAAGCGGTGAATGTTAAGGCTCTTAGCCTATGCCCGAGAGGAAGTAAATTGGAATATAGAAAAAAAGAAAAAAAAAAAAACTACACAGAGCAAACAACGAATATAACTCCACAATGAATGCACAGAGAATGTGGTGGAACATATACAGTGTTAGTGAATAGTCCACAAGTGAGTGAAAAGTGAAGTGGAATATCTGCCCCCCTGGTCATCTGGGTATCAAGGTCTTGGTCTTGGTGCGAGAGTCATGCTCGACTGGTCGAGGTGTGGCCTTAGTATCGGCTCTCTCTCCTAGGATAAACTTATAAACTATAATGGAAAAGGACAGGTTGAGAATAAAAGAAGATTGTTCCCCCGTGGGCATTCTCACCCCAGCCTCACTATTGTGAGGCTGATCTTTTCCTCCACACTCCCTCTAGGTAGTCCTTAACACTCCGTGCAGTGGTCTCATTCCACATGTTTAGGTCGTTCAGGCCAAGCAGGTAGATCACTATTCCGTCGAGCCCCCATTCATACCTTCCTACCACTGCATTCCATTCCTCCGCACCAATCTCTTGCACTATGGATCTTAGCATTACCCGCCTTTCTCCTTCATATTTTCTGCACTTTAGGAGGATATGCTCCACAGTCTCATCCTCCCCGCTCTCGCACATCTTGCATGCCTTGTTGCCTTCATTTGACCATCTATATGTTCTGCTGTTCAGCTCAAGCGACTTAGTTCGGGCCTTGAAGAGGAGTTCACCTCCGATGCTCCCATCGTAGAATGGCTCCCTTCTTGGCTGTTGCTTACACATGTACCATTCTAGTGAACTCTTGTTTCTCATATTCCCCGCCCATTCGTCCCTTGCTACGCTTTGTACCCGTTTGCCGATCTCTTTCTTCCATCTCTCATGGCTCCACATTTCCATACTTTCCCCCATCATGATACCACGCATTCCGTACTTCTCTATCTTTCTGTCGCACATCTTGTTCCATTTACTGCTCTCCTTAGCCCATTCAAACACCTTTCGTGCCCATCTATCACCATTCATTTTTTCCAGTCTGACTCGGTACCGTAGGACTCCCTTGTCTATTCTTTCTTCAAACGAGCTCCACCCCGCGTCACCTCTCAAGGCTTCTACTGCAGTGTACTTGTTCGCTCCCAGTGCAAGCCTTCCGACCCTATTCTGGGCAACTTCCAGCTTTGCCGTGTCATTCGTTGTCCACGGGATGGTTTCCAGACCATACATCAGGCCTGGCACCGCCATACCTTTCCATACTCCTCTCACTACTTCATTCTTGTTTGCTCTACACCTTGCAGCACTGCCAAGTCTTCCCACCCACTGGCTCGCTCTTGTTAGTCTCTCATCTTTTGTTTTCTCGCATCCTCTTGCATCCACTGTCATTCCCAGGTACTTGTATTCATTTGTTTGGGTAATAATATTATTCCCAAGTAGCCACGTCGCACCCACATCCGTTTCATCTCCATTCACTACTAGTACTTTACTTTTCTCCCTGCTAAAGCTCACATTCAGATCATTCCCATATTCGGACACCACATCTAGCATCCTCTGCAGATCCTCTCGGTTGTCGCTCATGATCATTACATCATCTGCATATAGCAAGATACCCAGACGTTCGTTCCCAATTAGTGTTCCCCTGCCGGCTTCTTTCATTCTTGCAGCTAGTTCCTCTGTGTACATCCCAAACAGGAGGGGGGATAGCCCACAGCCCTGTCTAACTCCCCGCTTGTTTTCGACCCAGTCTGTCTCTATATCCCCCATACTGTATCTAGCCCTGGTATTCTCATACATACTTCTTATGATATTTATTATCTTTTCACTCACACCTACTGTTTCAAGCAGCCTACACAACTTGTACCTGTTCACTCTGTCATATGCTTTCTCTATGTCTAGGAAGGCGAAGTATCCCTTCCGTCCGGACTTTTTCGTATTCTCTATCACTTCTCTCACTACGAACATGTTATCTTCCCCTCTTCTGTCCACTCGAAACCCATTCTGTTCTTCTCCCATCACTCTGTTCCTTTCAAAGATCCCTTTCAGCCTTTCATTCAGCACCCCACAGAATACCTTGGAGATTGTGTCCGTTAGCGTTATTGGTCGGTAGTTTTTCAGCTCTTTCTTACTCTTGTGACCCCCTTTGTGTAGGAGGATCACCCGGCTCTCGTTCCATTTATACGGTACCCTCTCTCCTGACCACACTTTCTTAAAAAGTCCATACATGCCTTCAATTACTCCATTCCCACCCTCTTTGTAGAATTCATATGGGATCTCGTCGTTGCCTGCGGCTTTACCATTCTTCAGCTTCTTGACACATTTCATTATCTCTTCTCTACTGATCTCGTAATCCATATTTTCATCTACTGGTATCTTCCTTCCTATTATCAGGTTGGGTTCGCCCCTATCCTCCACCTCATTCGCACCCCCTATGTTTTCCCAGAATTCTTTTACTGCCCTAGCTTTCTCCGGTTTCCCTCTCACCTCTCTTCCGTTCACCATTATCACTTCCACATTCACTCTTTCACTCTCTTGTTCTCCCCTTAGGAAGTCATACCATTCTCTACTGACCTCACCGCCTCTTGCCTTCAGCTCATCTACTACATCCTTATCGGCTTTTACTCTCGCTTTCCTTATTAAACCTCCTGTTATACTTTTGTGCTTCCTGTATTCCTCCCATGCTTCCTCATATGCGACCCGTTCATTCTCACCGTTGTCCTTGGACCTCCTTAGTCTTCTACACCTTCGGTTGCTCTCTTTTCTTTTTTTCCTGGCAGATTCGATGTCTTGGTTCCACCATCTCCTTTGGGGTCTCCTATTATTTCCTTTCTTTTTCCTCCCGACTCTTCTTTCAGCTACTTCTTTCACTGTCTTGGTGAATTCTTCATTATTCTGTCTACCCCTCCGTCATCCCTCCAGTTCACACGCTCTAGTTCTTCCCCGAATTTTACCCAGTCCGCTTGTTTCAGTTTCCATTTCTTATCCTTTGGTTTCCTAGCTTCCTTTCTCTCCCTCCCACAGGTATACTGTATCCACAGCATATTGTGGTCACTTGTCACATCCATTCCTCGTTCTTCGTCTATCCTCATGTATTCCACGTTCTTCCTTGCATTCTCATTCACCAAGATATAATCAATCGCAGATTCATTGTCTCTTCCGGCCCATGTCACTCGTCCCTCTGCGATAGTTTCATTTAATATTTCCAGTTCATGCTCCTCAGTGAAATCCCTTAGCAGTTGTCCATTCGTGTTCACTTCCTCACCCAGGATTCCGATGTGTCCGTTCATATCACCCATTACGATCACCTGTTCTCGTCTATGTTCGTTTACCAGTCTTCTCATTAGGTCGTATTTCCTTTCATTATCACGTCTGGCATCCGGTCCCTGTACCGTCATGTAGCATATAATCAGTAGGATCCTTTCAGTCTTTCCTTTTGCCTTGTAGTTCAGGTAAGCTGCCATCATATCTTCACTCATTTCGCATTCGCCGACTTTTAACTCTTCAACCTCTATATCCATGTTCTTTCTCGCTATTAGGCCTATACCTCCACCCTTTTTCTTCCATTTACTGCGCCCCTTCCTAGTCATTCTGTAGTTTTCCGTGTACAGTTCCACTCTTTCACGTAGCTTTGTCTCTGTTATACCGAGCACATCTATACCCCCCTCATACAGTACTTCACTCATGTCTTCCATTTTTCCCACTCCCCATCCATTCACATTTAGGCACCCTAATCTAATGCCGTTCCTATACTGCTGATTCCTGGTTCACATTTCCCGGGGGTCTCACTTCATTGCCGGAGTCAGGAGTCCCCCTGTCCTCTCTCTCGGCTGGGGTCTCTCTGTCCTCTCTCACGACTGGGGCCTCGGTTGGGATTGTTTCCTCTTGGCCTTCCCTAGGGGCAGGTTCTTCCCTGGTTTCGTCCCTGTGTGTCGGCTCATTCTCCCCTCCCTCTCCAGGTACTGCTTCTTCGGCTTCTACCAGTATATCGGTCTCCTCTGTTCCTGGTTCTCTCCCCGTTTCCTCGTTACCGTTTGCAATTGATCCCTCCCGGGTTTCTTCATGGTCCGGGTCTTGCCCATCCCTGGGGGCCCTTTTTTTCAGGCGCCCCTTTTGTAACCTTTCGCTAGCCAGGAACCATTCCAGGGTCCTGTTTCCGAGGAGTCTTATCCCCTCGTTGTTTAGATGTACTCGGTCTCCTGCGAATCTATTGCCTGTGAGTTCCTGGTCTAGATCTAGGAAGCTCACTCCTATATCCTCATTCCTCATGTACTCCATTTTCATCTTGTATACCTCTTCTGCTATTTTCTTATTTACTCTTCTTCGGGTATATTCATAGGCCATGTTTTCTCTGGGTCGTCTTAGTATACCCATAACTCCTACACGCAGATTCTTTTTGTGTGTCTTAATTATCCTGATTCCCTCAATCACTTCTCTTACGGTGTTCTCAGCTCCCTGTTGTATGAGGTCGTTTCCACCACCCTGGATGATTAGGGTTCCTTCCTGTAGCTGTTTCCCGCATTCCTTCGCCTCTTCCATTATATCCTTTATTCCTTTCCCTTTCAGGCACATGTTCTTGCTTCCTTCCGCCTCCATCTTCACCTGTTTTCTTACTTTACTGATCATGCTGTCCCCCACTATTACCCTTGCTGTCCTCCTGCGATTTATTTCTTGTCTAAGTGTACTGCCCCTGGTCTGTGGGGTCCGTCCTCACAGGGGTGGCCATAGGGCTAGCTCCCATGCGGTTTCTCTCATCTTCATTTACACTATCATTTTCTTCTGCAGCTTCCCTATTTTCCCCTGTAGTATGTTTGGGTCTGCAGTTGTTTGTACTTGGTTGCTGGGCTTGCTGGTTCTCTGGGGCTGGAGCTGCCGCCCCCGCCGCCGCCGTTTGTGTGCATGTACACACGCGTGTTTTTTCCTCCAGTTTCCTACTCAATTCTGCATTTTTCTCCATCAGACCTTCCATACCCCCATTCAACTCCATTATTTCCCTCTCCATGCATTCCCTACACAGCACAGTCCTCTGGTTGATCTGCCGCTGTGTCATACCCTCTACCCCCATTAAAACATGTGGATGCCACGTCCCGCATTTGGAACATTCTACCAGCATGTCTCCTCTCACCGCTCTCCCAGTCCCAGTTCGTCTCGATGCCATTTCGCCAAATTGCCAACCTGCGGCTTATTTTACCTCAAGGCACAATCTAGGGGAACTAATCTACTTTATACTCATTGAACAAGATGTTCCGTAGTTGAAGTTATATCCTGGATTTTCGAGCTATTTTCCGCGGACGCACGACCTCTTGACCCCGACCTCCGACCTCGACCCTTAGACGTCAAACAAGATGGCGGGCGAAATAGTGATGGCCTTGAAATCAACGAACTGTTATGCTTTATATCAAATAAAATAGATAGTCTACCTACAGACAGTATTGTGCAGCTTTGTGTGCACTTTTATGATGATGATAAAATTGTGGCAGCCAAGAATTATTATTATTATTATTATATGAGATGCCGAAGTCTCCAACCAGGGTGCAGAAACACCATCAAGATCAATCCACACAAAACACCCGGAGGCACTGGAGAGAGACTATGGCAACTTAGGAAAAAATAAAAACATACACTGTATACTGTACTGTACATATACACATATTAAACACAGATAACATATTATGCAGTGGAGGATATCAAGCTTAAATATAATACAATAAAATAGAATAAAATAAGTTTAAAAATTATAATTAATGCTGCAAAAAAGCATTAACTCTAGACTTAAAAATGGAGATATTAGCTGAATTGACTAGCTCATTTGGCAACTTATTCCACAAGTCAACCATGGCCGGCACAAAACACCGTGAAAACTGTGTAGTAGAAAAATTAACACGGCTCATGGCAAGATAATTAAGATTGCTTGTGAATCTAGTTGCACGAGCCCGGACATAGGGCCCAGGCAGAACCCCATGTAAGGG
The DNA here is from genome assembly GCA_032716605.1 of Paralithodes platypus. Lineage (NCBI taxonomy): Eukaryota > Metazoa > Arthropoda > Malacostraca > Decapoda > Lithodidae > Paralithodes > Paralithodes platypus. The sequence goes on from CM064545.1 coordinate 17,183,291, forward strand.
ATGCTGAGGGTTGTTAAAAACTTTAAATAAAAGACTAAGGGCACCAACTTACGTCGATGACACAGATCAAGAGACAAATTAGGTAGAATAAAACTGATGGAATTTAGCGACCTGTCAAGCAACTTGAGATGGCAGTCAGCTGCTGACAACCAGACAGGTGAGCAGTACTCGAAATGTGGCAAAATAAAAGCATAAAAAGACTTGATAACTGTGGCGTCACAAGCAAATGTTTTATAAACCTTGCGAAGCAGACCAATTTTTTGGGAAATGGAAGAGGAGAAAGAACGAATATGCTTTTCAAAAGTAAGTTTGGGATCAAGAGTAACTCCTAACAAACGCAGAGTATCCACATTCTCAATTTGCTCGCCAGAAACTTGTAGATAAGGATGGGGAGGATCCAAGGTACGAGATCTGCTGATGATAATGGAGTGTGTTTTACTAGCATTAAGTTTCATGCCCCAAAGTTCACACCATTATGTAATTTTGGCTAAATCCCTATTCAGAGCAGTAGCAATTACGTGTCGATCTATTGGTGATGCAATTGACGCATATAAAGTTGTATCATCAGCATAGGAGATTAGTTTATTTTCAAGCTCGGAACACAGGTCAGCAGTAAAAATAATAAAAAGCAAAGGCCCAAGGACACTGCCTTGTGGAACACCAGAAACAACAGTAACAGAAGGGGAATGACACCCATCAATGACCACAGACAGATCTTTTCGTCAAAATATCTTCAAAGATCCTTAAAAAATTGCCACCAATACCAATGAGCTGTAACTTAAACAGAAGTGCTTTATGGTTGACTAAATCAAAAGCAGAACTAAAGTCAATAGCCACGACGCGAGACTCATGTCCCTGGTCCAATGAAGATTGCAAGTCATGGGTGAGTGTCAGAAGTGCATCACATGTACCCAGTCCCTTACGAAAACCAAACTGTGAGTTTGGTATCAAATTATGACTATTACAATAAGAGGAAAGGCGTCTGGACAAAAGCCTCTCATAGAGCTTGGATAGGATAGGTGTAATGGAGATAGGGCGATAGTCATTAGGAGATGATGAGGCAGTATTTCCCTTTGGAATAGGAGTGTTCGATCTTATTGGTACTAGTGAAGATAACAATTATCGAAATATTAAGCGAGTTGGTGCAAACAAAAGTGCTGAGAACATTAAAGACATTATTAAATTACAAGAGAGTAAGGCTGCGGGCTTACCCACTTTCGTGGCCATGGACCTAAAGGACCTACCACCTATACAATTTGATAGGATAGATGTGTCAGTGCTACTTAGTGAAATCAAGAAGACCCAAATGGAAGTTAAATTACTGAGAGAGTGTACCACAGGTCAAAAAGAAACCATAGTGGACATAAGCAGTGTGGTTTCAAATGTAGCTGACAGAGTGAATAAGTTAGAAAATAACTCTACTAACGCTCCACCTTAACCACAGGCACAAGTGACACAACAACAGCAGCAGCATCTAGAACAACAGCATCAACAACAACAACCCATAGGCCTACAACACCACCACCAGCAACAGCAGGCTAAATTACAACAGGAACAGCTGCAACAACTCCAAACACAACAGCCCCAGCAACAACAGCAACCCATACAACAACAGCATCAACAGCAGCAACAACAGCAGCAGCAACAACCACAACAGCAGCAGCACCAGCAGGTGCAACAGCAACAGCAGCAGCACCAGCAGGTGCAGCAGCAACAACAGCAGGTGCAGCAGCAACAACAGCAGGTGCAGCAGCAACAACAGCAGGTGCAGCAGCAACAACAGCAGGTGCAGCAGCAACAACAGCAGGTGCAGCAGTAGCAACAGCATCAACAAAAGCAACAACACCAGGGACAACTACAACAGCAACAACAACAACAATCCAAACGAACCCAGAAGCAGCATTCATATCAAAGGCAACACCAGGTGTGGCAGCAGCAGCGACCACAACAGCAACAACAGCGAACACAACAGCAATCTTTATCGTCGGCAACGAGAGAAGATAATACAGTGTCAGCTACACCATCCTCAAATTTACCTACACAAACTGAACCAAATGAAGGAGCCAATGCAAGGGAAAACCCATGGACTATCGTCAAATGGGTGAATGGCAAGCCTCGCTACTCTAGGGAAGGCGAGCAGGTTCACCCTAGACCGAGAAACCAGCTAGGAATTAAAGGTAGGGGCAAGGATACTGGCCTCAATACCATCAAAAGGCCCCGACTAGCTAGGGTGTTTGCCACAGGATTCAACCCTAGTGTTACTGCTGAGAATCTCAAGATATACTTGGCTGATAATCTACATATAAATATAGAGGTAAGACAGCTGACCACCCTCTCCAGATCCACTACCTGTGCCTCCTTTTGTATAACTAGCGAATGTCCAGATCCAGATGTTTTCATGAATCCTGACCTGTGGCCAGAAGATGCATATGTCAACTGGTACAGAGAACCAAGACAATATCCCAATGAGGAAAGTGCAGAGGCTTCTGGGACTTGGAGGCATCGCACACCACTATCCAACCCGCAGTAATGGAGGAGATACCAACAACAGCAGCAAGTATAAAAGTAACTTCATACAATTGCAGAGGACTCCCCAAAACAAAGAGAAATCTCCTGTTGCGACCTGACATCGTATCTACATTAAGGACCAGTGACATAGTCTGCCTTCAGGAAACCTACTACACAAAGCAGGACTTAGGTAATTTGAACATATTAGATCAAGATTTCCATGGGTACGGGGTCTCCACTACGGACACACGTGATGGTATTGTGGCAGGTCACCCCCCAGGGGGAGTTGCAATAATGTGGAGATCGTGCCTAGATAGTGTAATTAAAACCATTGAGACAAATTTAAGCTGGTGTGCGGGAATACAGCTGGAAGTGGGACACAGAAAATTTGCAATATTTTGTGTTTACTTACCGTATCAGTGTGCAGAAAATGAAGAACTTTATTTGGAAAAGTTAGGGGAACTTGGTGGCCTAATTTCTGAATTAGAGATAACGTGTTACTCAGTGGTAGGTGATTGGAATGCTACCCCTCACGAGTTGGGTGGTTCCATGTTTGCTAAACATATGTTAAGGTTTTGTGATGAGCAAGGTTTAATTTTGTCCTCCAAAAACCTGCTTCCAGAAAATAGCTATACATATGTTAGTGAAGCATGGGAGACCAGGTCGTGGCTTGATCATGCAATCTCTAGCTCTGACTTTCATGACTCTATCTCAGAAATGGCCATAAGATACGACATTACGGATGACGACCACATACCTATAGAATTAACAATCCAAATTAATAAGGCACCGGAAATAACAGAAACTAGCAATAGCATCAAGGTAAAAGTTCCATGGAATGTAATCTCAAATGAAGAGTGCCAAATTTACTGTGATAAAACCAAAGACTTATTAAATAGGGTGCAATATGATGGTAATGGTGTAGCACAATGCAGGGATCCAAAATGTAGTGATGCACAACACAGAAAGGACATTATTACATTTTACAATAGTATAATAGATTCTTTATCAAAAGCGGGGGAAAGTATTTTTAATAGCCATAAATATAACTCCTCATTCAAGAAGCTAGGTTGGCAAGACTATGTAGCTGACCTGTATCAGGCCTCCAGAGATGCTAGGTCTCATTGGCTTGAAGTAGGTCAGCCCAGACAGGGGCCTATATTTGAACTTCACAAAAGAGCAAAGGCTAGGACCAAATATGCCATTAGATTTATTAAGCAAAATGAAAACCAATTAAGGAAGGAAGCCCTTGCAAAGAGTCTGGCAGAAAAGGATACTAACTGTTTTTGGAAGGACATCAGATCCATGCAAAATTGTAACGCACCATTACCTGTCAGTGTTGAGGGGGTTACGGGTGAAGAGAACATTGCTGACTTATGGAAAACTCATTTTAAGGAACTACTTAACAGTGTAAACCAAAGGTCTACTAATGGTGCAATTCAATATGTGAAAGATAGTAATTATGAAGACATTAAAGTGACTGAAAGTGATCTTGAGAATGCCATAAGAAAACTTAACCTAAACAAAGCTTGTGGGCTGGATGGTATATATGCAGAACATCTTAAATATGCAGATAAGTTGTTAATAGATAAACATAGTTCTTGCATCACCAGTCTATTTACGCATGGTGTCCTGCCGGAGTCTATGATATCCGTAATACTTGTTCCTGTCATTAAAGATAAATCAGGTAAAATTACAGCTAAAGACAACTACCGCCCAGTAGCACTTGCTAGTGTGGTGAGTAAGGTAGTTGAAATGATATTGCTAGAAAGAATGTCTGCATATACTGTCACCAGCAGCAATCAGTTTGGCTTTAAGAAAAATCACGGCACAGACCAATGCATATATGTGCTGAAAGAAGTTATTGATACATACAACAAGCTAAATAGCTCAATTTTCTCTTGTGTTCTTGATGCAAGTAAGGCTTTTGATAGGGTGTGTCACAAAACCTTATTTGAAAAATTAGTTAACAGGGGAGTGTCTAGCTATATTGTTAGGATACTTATTTTCTGGTATGCTAATCAACAAATGTGTGTAAGATGGGGCAACATCCTGTCAGGCTCTTTCGCCGTAACCAATGGTGTTAGGCAGGGGGGGATATTGTCTCCGTATCTTTTCAACGTCTACATGGATGATCTTAGTCTGGAGCTGAACAAGACTCGCACTGGGTGCTGCATTGGCAGCACCATTGTAAATCATCTCATGTATGCTGATGACCTAGCCTTAATCGTGCCCTCTGGAGCAGGACTGGATAAATTATTAAGAGTATGTAAAATATTTGGAATCGAACATTCAGTCAAATTTAATCCTATAAAGAGCAATATCATAATATTTAAATCTAACCTTCTATTGAAATCAAAGCTACCTAAATTCTATTTGTATGAAGAAATTATAGAAGAAGTAAGTAAAGTAAAGTATCTAGGACACCATATTTCAAGTGATCGCTCAGATGATGAGGATATGGGTCGTCAGCGAAGGCAACTTTACATGCAGGGAAATTCAATATTAAGAAAATTTCATATGTGCACATGGGATACAAAAATAACATTGTTCAACTCCTACTGCTCACCAATGGATACAGCACAACTATGGTGGAACTATAAGAAAATGACAGTGAATAGACTAAGTATCTCATATCACAATATCATGAAAATGTTTCTGGGGCTCTCAAAATATGAGAGTACAAGTACACTATGTGCCTATATGAACTTACACTGTTACCAATCACTCATTAGAAAGCTAACATATAAATTCATTCAGCGCCTTAACACTTCTGAGAACAGTATCATTAAAATGCTACAAACTCCAAGCATAGGCTACACCTCTAGGATCCAGGCACACTGGAGGAAGTTGCTCTATATTTAACCTTAAGTAATGATTTCAGGTCTGGTACTCTACAGAATTAGCATACCGGTACTGAACCTCATAGTGCAGTACAGTACCGATATTCCTATACTGTACTGTAGCAACATACTGTACCGGAAGCTAAATGATGTGAGGCATGGTACTGTACACAATTAGGACAGTGGTTTTGGTAACACAGTAGTTTGATGACCACTGTTTTTGGTTGAGGCAGTGCTGTGAACTACATGATAGCAAGCTGGGTATTATTTAATTTCTTTTTATTTTATGTAGCCTATGCACAGTAGCTTATATATATTTATGTTACTGTAAGGTATATATGGACCCCAGTATGGTCCCCTCTGTACTGTGTGAGTCTGAAATAAAGTATTATTATTATTATTATTATTATTATTATTATACGAGCTGTGATACAATGTATAAGTGTTGTGATTAAAATTTCTCTGTAGTAATGCCTACGGGAAATGTTGTTGAGGTACAATGGATGTAGTACAACAATGGTTTCTTTCAGTGGGATACACTGTTGAAGCAATTTAATTTTAAGAGTTCTCGGTAGTTGCAACTACGAGTAGCATTTTAGTAAGTACATCTGCGATAGTACAAGAATGTATTCTATTTTTGTGTCTAAGTTTAAGGACTATACACATTAGAATAATGGGGTTTATATGTGCACATGTAAACATAAAGTTTTATTTTTCACCACTTACTTTAAGTGGGGTGCCTTTAACTTTCAGATCTGTGAACAGATTCTCATAGTTACCTTTTTTCCTCAAGCAGGCTTCTTTAAGAACGCCCCTGCTTGTACCCCTTTGTATATGTTGTATAAAGTTTATTCATAAATATATATTTTTTACAAAGTAAGAATACTATGTGGTTGTTTGATTATCTGCCTATTCTATTTGCAATGGTTATGATATGATTACGAATGTCCCCCTCCAGTCTTAGATATCAGGCATAATCGTCAATGATGGAGGGGCCACTAATAAATTATAGGTTTGACTCCTGCAAGGAGATAAAGAAAACCTAATATTTAGTAGTGGCCCCGTAATCATTGACGACTGGGGCCCTCCCGACCATCCCCTTCCCATTCGTTGATGTATTAAGGATTTTGGTATACTTGATATGTCAGTGAAGGTGGATAGATGCGCTAGCCAGCGTCTGGTCCAAGAATCCACAGAAGTACATCCACGGAATATGGAAAGCTTATGAATAGTTATTCTTATTTTATTTTTATTTTTTATTTGTTACAAAGTTTTTTCGTAATGAGAACCCAATCATAAAGACGAACCATGAGTGATTTAGCATGTGCTTATGATGAAGGTTCCTCTGAGCTCTGCGGCGGTAGTTTCAAACTGCGCTTATGGGCGTTTGAAGAGATAGCCTTATGTAATAGGCATAATCGTCAATGATTACGGGGCCACTACTAAATATTAGGTTTTCTTTATCTCCTTGCAGGAGTCAAACCTATAATCTCTGCACTGATACTGAATAATTAATAAGGCGCTGTTGAGTTATCTTCTTGGTATATCGATGCACTGTCGTTGAGGGTTTCTTGGCTGCTCCGTGGGCCGTCCAGGGTGTCCGATCGTGTGAAGAAGTTACAGTTGGGTTAATGGGTTTTGGGTCTTAAATATGGTTCCGTAACTATCAGGAGTACAGTTGGTCACCATAAATCGAACTAACGCAAGTATTCTAGGCATGTAGCTTTTGAACGAATACTTGACTATTCTGACCTTTAATATTAACCGGTGATGAAGTTCTGTTCAGGTACTCTTGAACTAGGATTTTAAATGTTATGTTTCAGGCAGGGGCCAGATTAACAAAACATCGGACAAACGCAAGAGGAGTCGGGACAAGTAACTCTTCTTGACAGTCTCTAATCTTTTTAAGAAGTTCAAAGAACTCGGGCGGTGTTTAACCTTTTAGTCACAAATCCTCGTGGGTTGCCACAGACAATTTGTGCCTAGGATCTATATATGCTAAGTGCTCCTAAGAGTATCTCGCATAGACCCTTTTAACACTAAAGATCTTTCTATCCTAGAACTCTGTGAGTTAATGCTAGTATAATGTCTAACTAATATATGTATCGAAAGGTAGGGTTGCCTGCGTCTTTCAATATTTTTATTAGATTAGAAATTAAGCTAATATGAAAAACTATATTAAGTTCTGGGTTGCCAGATATAATCAGTTATACGTATTTAGCTACTGTTGCACTATATAAATGATTAGAAACCCAAGTGGAAGAGGTCATACCAACAATGAGTTTTTAATACACTTATTTGATATATATATATATATAGGTATATTATTAAAGGTCTCTATATTAACCAATGGGTGGCCACGATTAATAAAGATCCTAAAACAGGTTTATATATATTTCACAGATAGTATATAGACTTCGGGCTGCCGTTTATCAATAACTAGTCTTGAGTTGGGTATAAAATAGTCTTCCATCAGAGCAGGGTACCGATCGTACAGAAGCGATATTTCTACGTGCCAGGAGGTGGATTCACTAACGGTCGTACGATCCGAAAACTCCCTTACCGTTCCCTTACGTCTCAACGCTGGTATTCACGAAGCGTCGTAGCGGCCATCTTTGATCGTAGGAAGCCCCTAAAATCCCCTTTCGCAAAGGGTGGTCCAGACCACCCTTACATGAATTTGACCCGGATATAGGTACACAAATATCGATAACACAATCCGCGACCATAACAAATTCGTCTGCAGTATAGCTCTTTATGACAGTGTACACTAAGTCATTATTGAGGCAATAATAGCGCAATATGATTGTTAACTTGTGTTTACAACACCATTAAGGCATTTAATACAAAGTATGAATATATTTGTATCCTTAACCCTTAAAAAGCGGCTCACCACATAAGTCGAGTTAAATAAAGCTGGACTATGTGGCGGCGCTCGACATAACTCGAGTGGCAATTTCAGCACGTAATGTTGCTGAGAGAGAGAGACAAGTGGTGGCAGGAGAGTAGCGAGTGTATGACTGCTCCAGACCACCGCGGCGAACCTACTGACACGAATCTCACCTCCCTCCTACCTCTCTCACTCGCTATATACGGAATTGTATCGGGAAAGTGGCTAATTACATGCTTTTTGCACTCGCGTTGCACGGTTATTGCAAGAAAACTAGCCATCATAAAAGGATCGTTATGGTGTCATTCGAAAGCTCTGTTTATGCCCTTTCAGGGATAGATACTTGTTTTACGTTCTGGGTCTTATTTAGGCATGAAAATGATCACGTAAACAGCCCTATTTTGGCTAAAAACACCCCGCTGGGCGGTACATATAAATAAACCGCATAGGCCGCTAAAGAAGGGTTAATGTCTTATGACAGGCCGAATTAAGCTATGAATAGCCTACATATGCCAGCCTAGACCTAGTCAAGGTTAATTGATGCACAAATTCATGTGCTGCGACAACACGTAGCCTACCATTAGTAGATTTTAATTCTCATTTATTGCAGAAATATTTTATTCCAACTCCCCACCACCTCTGAGTTAGATTAGGGTAGCCTATTCCTCAACAAATTTGAAAGTATCACAGGAACAAAATTATGAAAAGAATTACCCTAGGCCTAGCCTACGATGCGTTCGTGAATACCCCTTCCGCACTCCCTTAGGAACGATCGTATAGTTGCTGTACGACATCGCATGCTACGACCGTTAGTGAATCTGGGTCCTGGACCCAGATTCACTAACGGTCGTAAAACGGTCTTTAACCTAACAAGTGCGCATGGGGGTAATTAGACACCTGCCTGTGCTGACGTATTTGAGCTGTTTCCATCACTAAAATATTCATTTTACCATATATAGCATTAATACTTATCCATACGCGCCTATTATGGGTTGATTATAAAGGTATTAACCTGAAACAACAATAAAACGAGTGAAAACAGCGTTTGGATGGTCAAAATCGGAGATACAGGCCGCGAGTTAAATAATGTATGGGTGAGGCAACCTGCTTTCCCGCCAATTTCCCCCAAGGCCACTGAGACACAGTCGATCGATACTCTCTCTCTCTTGCACTCGCTTGCTAACAGTGATGTCAATGCCCTGCTTGCAACTCGCTAATGTTAGCACAAAAATATACCTCAGAATAAGGGAATAACAGGGAAAATAGGTGATAGCTGAAGGAGGGGAGGAAAGTGGGGAAGGAGGGGAGGTAGAGGAGTGATATTTTGCATGGCCCAGGGGCCAAAAAAAAAATAAAAATAAAAAAAATAAAAAATAAAAATTCGATGTTTAAAGTTGATTTTTTTTTTCTCTGACTCTTAACCTCTGAAGTGCGCATGGGGGTAATTAGACACCTCTCCCTGTGCGCATGTATTTGAGGTGTTTCCGTCACTAAAATATTCATTGTACCATTAATAGCATTAATACTTATCCATTGCGCCTATTATGGGTTGATTATAAAGGTATTAACCTGAAACAACACTAAAACAAGTGAAAACAGCGTTTGGATGGTCAAAATCGGAGATATAGCCCGCGAGTTGTATAATGTATGGGTGAGGCAAGCTGCTTTCCCGCCAATTTCCCCCAAGGCCACTGAGACACAGTCAATCGATACTCTCTCTCTCTCTCTTGCATTCGCTTGCTATCAGTGATGACCACACCCTGCAACCGGATTTCTAATGTTAGCACGGAAATATACCTCAGAATAAGGGAATAACAGGGAAAATAGGTGATAACTGAAGGAGAGTAGGAAAGTGGGGAAGGAGGGGAGGTAGAGGACTGAGATTTTGCAAGGCCCAGGGGCCAAAAAAAAATAAAAATAAAATAAATAAAAAAATAAAAAAATTTATGTCAAAAGTTTGATTTTTTTTTCTTTCAGACTCTTAAGAGTCTCCCCGCAGTCCGCCGGGGGAACTCTTAAGAGTCTCCCGGCAGTTCCCGGGTTAAGAGTCTTCCCGCAGTCCGCCGGGGGAACTCTTAACCTGACAAGCGCGATATAGACGTAGGTGCTAGGGTAGTTATTTGTGCATTTCTAGCCCTGGATTCTGACAGAATTCGTTATATTTACAATATAAACCATTATTTGTTTTCGGTATGCTTTTATTTTACATATATGATGTATATATGAACCTTCAAGAGTGCTAAAATAAGTGGGAAAAGCATTTGGGTGGTGAAAAACGAAGATATTGGCCACCCGGTCATAATCTCAGGCGAGAGAGAGAGACAGGCAGCCCTCCCCTCTCGCTGTCTGGGAGTCAACTGAGACGAGCGAGGCGGTGTGTGCCGGTGTCTGGGTGTTGCATAACGATCTTTTATGCAACCCACTTGTGCTACATTATCGCGGGAGAGAAAAATAACCGATAAATGATGATAATAAGAGGAAAAATAGGTGATAATTGAGGAGGGGAGGGAGGGGGGAATAAGGTGGGGAAGGAGGGGAGGGGGGTGGGTGAGATTTACATGGATGAGTACTGGAGGGGAATTATCTCACCTAGAGACAAATTCCTTTGTTTTGATAGGCCCTTTTTTTTATGGAAGGCTTTTTTTATGGTCCTGCTTCCGTGAGGCCTATCGCGTTCCCTATAGGAAGCCTTCCGTGAGGCCTATCGCGCTTGCCGGGTTAAGAGTCTTCCGGCAGTTCCCGGGTTAAACTAAGCGTGCTACTTTTTGCTGATGACGGATTAATTTTAACACAGAGCATAGACAAGGCAGAGAGAACCATAGATAACCTGATAAACATAGGGAACATGTGTGGTCTAAAAATAAACAAAGAAAAAAGCAAAATATTAATGTTTAATACAAAACAAAAACCAGAGAAAATTACAGACATAGAGGTAACAAATGAAATTAAATACCTAGGCATTAAAATTGACGACAAAATAAATTGTTTTAAAATCCAAAAAGAAAGTGCACTGGCAAAAGCAGAACAGATGGCAAATTTAACATATCCAATAATAGCCCAAAGCTGTAACAAAATACTCATAGGGAAAACGTTCTGGAAAAGTGTCGCTTTACCAACAGTTCTATATGGAGCTAGCGTGTTAGGTTATACTAAAACAGATATTGATAAGCTGCAAAGAGTAGAAAATAAAGTCTATAGGTAGGGAGAGCGGTGATGGTTCGGACGGAAGGATGGTTCGGACAGTGCATTTCCTGAGAAACGTATGGGAGGCCCCGAGATTTTGCGTGAAACTGCGAGAGTTTGTCTACTTTCATCACGCGTGATTTGGTTCCGACATCAGCTACACTTTTTAATGCAGGTCCGATTTTATGGTTTTTTGCACTTCCTATGTAATATTTTCACTTTATATCGTAAGCTCTACCTCCATGAATATGTCAACCAGCGATATATGCATTATTATGGTGAAACTATTTTGTATGCCGAAGATATTGCCGTAAATAACAAATGCTGAAGTCGCTTGTGTGAACGTTGAGCGTACCCATCAATTAACTATATAGATTCGGGATCATTCGGACAGTTGAGGGTGGTGATGGTTCGGACCAGTCCGAACCATCCTTCCCACTAATTACCAAAAAATTACCTTATCAATTGATAATACTACTTCTTGTAAACATCTATATTATGAACACATAGTGAAACACAACTCTTAACCTAAGACATGTGCATGGGGGGTATGAGACACCACACGCCTGTGCGCACGTATTTGAGCTGTTCCCATCACTAACATCGTTATTTTACCATAAATAGCATTAATACTTATCCATATGCGCCTATTTTACGTTGATTATAAAGGTATTAACCTGTTACAGCAATAAAACAAGTGGAAACAGCGTTTGGATGGTCAAAATCGGCGATACAGACCGGGAGTTACATAATGTATGGCTGAGGCAACCTCGCTCCCCTCCACTCTTCCCCAAGTCTGGAGAGAGATTGTCAATCGATACTCTCTCTCTCTCTCTTGCACTTGCTTGGTAACAGTGATGACAACGCTCTGCTTGCAACTCGCTAATGTTAGCATGAAAATAGACCACAGAATAAGGGAATAACAGGGAAAAATAGGTGATAACTGAAGGGGGCAGGGGAAGTGGAGGAGTGATATTTGGCATGGCCCAGGGGCAAAAAAAAAAAAAAGGGTTCAAGTTTTTTTGGGGTGTTATAAATGGATTTTTTTTTAGCCCAGGATCTTGAGTCTTCCCGCAGTCGCCCGGGGAAACTTAAGAGTCTTCCCGCACTTGCCGGGTTAATATCCATCAGGGAATAATATATTTATATTTTATTATGTATTTATCTGTGCTAATACAATATAATATAAACTAAGTCAATTACGTAAATTATTTGAAGTAACATAGTCCTAATCCATACCTATAATATTTTTTAAACAAATAAAGGTACTGTATGTTTATTTGATTTATGGATAAGTACATTATCCATAATTCTGGTTAAGTATAATCCAGTTTGTTTTCAATATTTTTTGTTTACAAATATGAAGAGGTTAATTTCGATTATGAAGTTTAATTTTGTATTTTAGCAAAATAAACTGTCTTTGAATTGATAAATTCTTGTTTTTAGCAAATCCCATTCACATAATATTAAGATTATGCCACTTAATATACGTGACCGAACCATCCCACCCTTCTGACCGAACCATCACCACTGGTAGGGAAGGTTCGGACGATTTAGAAACTTATGTTTCGGGAACTATAGCTCAAAACTGAAAAGAGTTAAGGCTTTGAAATAATTAGGCTAAAGAACCAAATAACGAAGCAACATTTTAACATCAACTAGATTATACTACTGCTTAAACCTGAATTTCTACAAATATTTAAAAAAAAAGTGTCCGAACCATCACCGCTCTCCCCATTTTAGGAGCTCCAAGGTATGCCCAGGTTGAAACATTAAGGGGGGAAATAGGTGCATTGTCAATGGTAACAAGAATCATGGGAGGACAAATAAAATTTTGGAACAGTGTGCGAAAAACGGAATTTGAAGGTAAATACGGGGAAGAGCAAGGTTATGGTCTTCGAAAGGGGTGAAGTCACAGAGTGTGAGGTGAAGCTGAACGGTCAGGCTATGGAGATCGTCAACTCTTTTAAGTATCTGGGCAGTGTGTTGAGTAAAGATGGGACTATGGATGAAGAAGTGCGGGAGAGGTACAACAGGGGAAGAGGGTTGTAGGAACGCTAAAAGCAGTAACAAGAAATAGGGTGGTCAGTATGGAAGTGAAGAAGTCCTTGCATGACAGTGTGGTAATCCCGACACTGACTTACGGAAGCGAAGCATGGACGTTGGTTGAGAGACTCAGACCAAGAGTGAGAGCAGTGAAATTGAATTACTTAAGGAGTGCGTGCGGAGTTACATGGAGGGATAGACAGACTAATGAGGAAGTAAGAAGGAGGTGTGGTGTGGAGGTAGATGTGCTGTAAAGTGTGAAAAGGAACAACTTGAGATGGTTCGGCCATATGGAACGTATGGAAAGCGAGAGAATGACTAAGAGGGTGTACGAGAGCGAGGTGGAGGGACAGAGAGGGAGAGGTAGACCGAATATGAGGTGGAAGGATGGAGTGAGGAAGTACATGAACGAGGGCGGTGCTGGTTGGGGGGAGGGGCGTCGACTGACTGGGGACAGAGGTGCATGGGGGCGGTTCGTTCGTGGCCACCCCTTCGGGGATCACGGCGTCAGGCAATAGATAGATAGTTAGACAAATAAAATATTTAAAATATATAGAATAAAATAACGGATGTGAACTATTACAAAGAATCGTACAAGAAAAACTAGAAATTGCAAATGACCCCTGGTTCGAATCAACTACTAGGCCTATACCTCCGAGAAGTAGCCTAAAAGTTAAAGATGAGGAACTAATAGAAATGAGTAAAGTAGAGATAAAGAAAAAGTTAAATGATTGGGATATTAAATTTGGAAAGAAGAAATGAACAGGAAAACAAGTCTAACCATTTATAGAAAATGGAAAAAAGGAATAGAAGGAGAAGAACTAATATATGATAATAGGCCAGCATCAGTAATCTTATACAAAGCTAGAACTAATAACCTAAATCTAAATGATAGAAAGAAATTTGTAGAAGGGGATACAGTGTGTGAAATGTGTGGGAATGGGATAGAGGACCTAAAACATTTCATTCTGTGGTGCACAGCATACACAGAAGAAAGAAGAAAGGAACCTCTATTCCAGCAACCATACATAGAAGATAAATTGATAATCTTCAAGGACACTACATCCGCCTTATTAGGGAAAATAGGGACCAATAGACTCGCCATATTTTTCTCATTATAGTCCGCATGGAGGAATTTCGTTATCAACACTTGAAAAAACCCGATTTCACAGAAAAATACACCAAAATCTGTCAAAGATGTCAAAGATGTGGGGGCGCCAGCCCCCACCCATAATACTAGGATAGGTTAGGTAAGGTTGTAAGGTTAGGCTAATGTCCTTTCAAAGGGGTATAGGCTAGTAAACACTAGGATAGCTTATAGGGGATACAGTACGTTTCGTCACCAACCTGTTTCGTCACCACTTCTCAGACCCGTTTCGTCACCGCGATCTCGAACGTTTCGTCACCATAATGAGCCACTACCATTTCAAGGGCATTGAACCTTGATTTAAGTATTTATGGTTATAATTTGTGATGAAAACTTAATGATTGGTTGCCTATTTGTATTATGGGACGGTAGATATGTATCTGATATGGTTTTTGTTAGATTCTGATATCGTTTGTCAGAAGGTTGTAGCGGCTCGCTTGGTGTAGTGACTAGCGTCTCGGACTTCCACCCAGAAGGCCCGGGTTCGCGCCCACGCTCGGCGCATTAAAGATTTTTCACAAGCACTGAGTCGTTACCATCCCTCATGAGCAAAGGGATGGGGTAGTAGTACAGGACCCCAATGGAAATACGCCTAATCGGCCTTATTGAGCTATCCTTAGCTAGCTTAGCATGCGCTAGCTTTAAGAACTATTATTATTATTATTATTATATATAATACGATACTCGCTGTCTCTTAGACGCTACCAACAATACAACCAGATCCACTTTTTCGTGTACGGTAGTAAAGTATAGGTTTAAGCGACCAAAATCGAAATCGGTCTTCTCGTTCATCAGGCATACATTTCCACACTAATTATATCTCTAAAATATGTTAGTGTTCTCTATAATCATGTGTTGTGCATATTATAATATGTAGCCTACCTGTTATGCCATGCTTTAGAGGAGCAAGGTATATATTCTGGTTACACTTCCCAGCTCTGGGATTTGTGCAATAATCGTCCAACTTAGGCTACTCTCGACTGGGAGAGGACTGACCTTAACTCTATCTACATCAAACAGATGACATACAATGCACAGAAACACGATGGTAGGTACAATGTTTTTTATTCATGTTATGCCCTGATTTTATACAGGATTAACTTGGTATAGGTGAGTTCTGCAAGATTGGGTTCTAGGACTTCATGCACAGTACACAATGGAATCAACCGATGATATAAATAACATCACAGTAATGGTTTATAATGCAGCTTTATTCTCCAAAAACACTAGGAAGAATAATGGTTATATGTGCACTTGAAACAATGGTAAATTGAATAAGTCAGATACAGTACGTAGTTTTGGACTTTTTACAATCTCTAGCACTTCTCGCGGATTTGGATGGAGGTTCACTTCCCACTTCCAACGTTCAGGTATTATGCTTCTGATCACCTTATTTATTAGTGGCCCCTCCATCATTGACGAACATGCCTATTACATAAGGCATCCTCTTCAAACACTAATCCGCCGTAGTTTGAATCTACCGCGCAGAGCATTTAAAAACTGAGGAGCCTTCATCATGAGCGCACGCGACCTCACTCATGGCTTCAGTCATTACGAATTGGGTTCTCACTACGAAAAAACTTCGTAAAAAATAAAAACAAAAAGAAAATAAGAATAACTATCCAATAAGCTTTCCATCATATCGTGGATGTACTTGTGTGGATCTTTGACCAGACGCTGATTCAGGCGTCATTCTTCCTTCTCTGCTCTGCGCTCACCCCGCACGGACGTGTCTCCCCACGCTCCGCTGGTTCCGCATTTGCTGCGTCCCTAGTGAGTTTTTTCTCATTTGTTTACTCCGGGATGTATCGAGTAAGGTTAGGATATGCGTAGCAGGAGTGTCCTGGGCTGGTTGCCCGCAGTGCAGTGTATTTTGGGTCGTGTGTTTGGGGCATCTATTTCGGATGTACCCTCGTGGTCCTGTTTTGGATGTGTGAACTTTTTCACAGTTAGTTAGCTTGTGATGCAGGCGGCTTTCATTACGCGCTTTTGGCTGCCTTTTATCTTTCTGATGAGGTAGCGTTTGTTTTGCTGACGTTCCCAGCGTATTTGTCTTCACATAGTAAAGTTTTTTCTGGGTCCCGAGTCAGTCTTCCCTTTGCCGGAAGTTATTGCTACAGTGGTGTGTTGGCGGTGTTTCCTGTTGTGATATTTCCAGTGCTTTTGTTTATATTTCAACGTTTTTGTGCCGTCTGCCTAGGCCTAGCCAGCCGCTCGTAGCTTTGCCACATGTACAAGTGTTATTGATTTATTTATAAATATGTACTACTGTGTCATGTGTTTCCTGGTTTAGTTGTGTATTGGCTAATTCCACGGACTATTTTTGTTTCCTGGATTAGTTGTGTATTGGCTAATTCCACGGATTATGTTTGTGGGCCCTAGGTTAGTTGTGTTTTGGCTATCTCTCGGGTCCTATGTGCGTTCAGATGGTTTCTGGACGTGGTGGGTTACTTTCCGGCGGGTTTTTCTCGGTTACACCTTGACAACCCCGGCCGAGCCGTGTTTTGGCCACGTGTGGTTTCAAAAACAGGCTTGTATCCCCGGCGAGTTGGTGTCTGTGGCTCTCCAGGACTGCGTCTCTGTGATGGTGCCTGTTTCAGGCTCCCTTTGATTCCCGGCGGAATGGCTGTACCCATCTAACATTGTTCATGCGGACATATGTTATGAAGTTTTTCTACCCGGTTTTACAAACCAAAGGAAAAACCTAGCTGTTGTTGTGGGCTTTCCTCCCCGGCGATCTTTTACAAAGAAGTGGGGATAGGAACTTATGGGGTTAACGATTAAACATCAGATCTCACCCGGCGGGTGCACCTTGGTAGGGTGGGATGAACGAATTGGTAATTCAGTTTAGTTAACCGGATAGTGATACTATATGTATCGCCGCCTTCACACATACGGCGATCGAAGGTTCAATTAGGGTTAACCTCTTTTTTATAAGTTTTTCACACCCGGCGGGTGCTCCTGGAAGGAGGAAATAAGGAATTTACAATTCAATTTAGTTAACCAAATAATTGAGAGATACGATTAGTGTATCGCCGCCTTCAACATACGGCGATCTATATGACAATTCGTTAGAAGTCAGATCTCGTATCAGCCTGCCCAGTGTTATTCTGCACAATAATTCAGGGGCCGGCGTCTTTGTGGGGGGTTGTTCTCCAAAATTGAATCTTGAAACAGTCACCACCAGAAAGACTATGTTTATAAACGCCATACGGGTCTTTTATATTTGTCAGAGGGTATTCTTAACTTTCTTAAAGACATGTCTAGATATTCGGAAATCTTTATAGAACCCCGCCGCGTAACGTGCTGTGATCGTTGTGATATTACGTCTCGTTACCCGGCGGGTTATTAACACTTGTGTGCGAACATGTTGGGTTAACCTTATGAGCATTAATTCCTGGAAATTTTCTTTTTTTTCCAGGGCTGGGCTCCGGCGGACCAATACAGAACCTGCAGTAGTTTTCCCACCAGTCTCTGTCATGGCTACCTTTGCCCCAGTTTTTGCGTTATGCATTACTCCAACCTGTGCTGGTATCCCTCTTTTTGCGCACACTCTTTGTATCAAGTGTGTTACATGTCTAGACCGTTCAAGGGGTCTGTGGGTGATGCGCAACTGTTCCTTTTGCTCCCAACTCAGTGTCAAAGTATTAAAAGATAATGATAAGACTGCAGCGGTCGCCTTACGAGAAGTTAGGCAACAAATGGCAGCTTATACTACTATTGTGGCTCATAAGTCGCTTCAATGTGACAACGTCCCACTTTGGGATAGGCTTCTAATTGAGCACCCTCCCCCTAAACGTTCCTCTCGAGTAACTATCCGTAAGCCGGCGGAGACTGGACAGGGTTCTGTGTCATCTCCTGCCCCAGCTACTTCGAAACGTCAACGTGAGCCTACACCCCCGGCGGCAGCCTCCTCGTCTCGGGCGAGATCTAGGTCTAGGTCACCACTTAGACACCAGCCACCCAGTCTTGCCTCTTCACCATCGAGTAAGAAGAGTAAGACGGAAGGTTCCACCAGTGGTCACGGCGATAAATCCTCCAAATCAACGAGTAGTTCACGGTCACACCGCAGCCATAAATCTTCCAGAAAGGATTCCCATGATAGAAAGGCCTCCCGACATTCGCCGGAATCTAGTACTTCTCGTCATACCTCTACCCCGGACAGAGCTAGTGTTCGGTCTCAGGGGTCCAGTGTAGTGCCGGTGCCTAAAGAGGCTTTACCTATTAGCATTTTAACCCTGGATTTGGAGACTTCAGGGAGCTCAGTGGTTGAGAGTGTTTCGGACTCTCAAGGGAGTGTAGGCCAAGGCCTAGGTGTTTGGCGTTATTCTCGACCAGTGTCTGACCACCCACTTCCGGCTCAAACTATTCACACAGTGGCAGACGTCCACCGGGACGCGGCGATCCCATCCTCTATTCCTGACTTATCTTGGCAACAAGATGGTACCCCAGCTTCGGCGGAATCCTCTCATGAGGAACAGGATGATAAAGACGAGGTTTCAATTATATCGGATATGGAAGTGCAAGAGTCGGGTTCAGGCTTAGACGCCGCACAAGATCTTATTGATTCACCATTGATAAATTTGTCACAGCACAGGAAATTGATGGGCTACTAGTTAATGCATTATCTAAATTTTTTGGCCAACAGCCGGAAACTCCTACAGTGGACCTGGGTGCTCCCACGACAAGCTCTACGGTACGGCCTCTGATGACTTCTATTGCTTTGACTCAGATCCCTCACCCTCCCTCTATGTCACCATCGGTGGTCACTAGACCTGCTACGGCGGCATTGACCACTTCGAATGTAAGGGTTATAACGGATGTCAATCCGCCCCCGTTAGACAAAGCTCCTCTCAGAAAGGTAGCTATGCCCTTGCTTTACAGACCAGACGAGTCATGGGTCCTTTTGACCCCCACTAAGCCAGAGCTCGCCCAACCTACCTTGTCAGGGGAACTCCCAGTGCCGCAGGATTGGGTCGTCCAAGGCAATAAATCTAAGAAATTAAGGGCCTTGGATACTTTGGGGAATGTATTGGATGTCAATGTCAAGGCTATACCTAGTTATTATCACCAGGACTATTTTGTTTATACTGCTAAACCTGCTTTACCCTCTGCCTCAGCTTCAAAATTGTTTTCTGACTGGTCTAAGCATGATGGGTTTAATGACATTAAGACGCTGTCAGCTCTCACTCCAGAACTCGATTTGCAAACCGTCACAGACGCAGCCGCTAATCCAGTCTTGAAGGTGGGGCAGTTGGGTCCAGGACCTTGGGTGGAATGGGAGACAGAGGCTCAAAACTTTGCGACCACATTTACTTCCAAAACTTCCCACCAGATCCCTCAAGATACTCATTCTTGGTTCTCTATGCCAGTGTGTTCTGCCGGCGGAGTCCCTTCAGCCTTGTTTGCCTTCTTAGCTGCCCCTAAAATTAATCTTTGTGAACTGAAAGACCCTTTCACTACCCCTACCCCAACTCACCTAGACCGAGAATTTAGGCTACGGGGGAAAGCTTTTCGCCTGTTCTCCCAATACATAGTATCACAACAGGTTGCAAAGTCATTGCTCTGGTCCACTCAGGCAATCGCAGACGCGGATGCCAGAAGGTCGGTAGAACTGTCCCGGCGACTGCTTCTTCAGTCGTCCATCCAATCATTGGGTGACATACGCACAGCCTTGCTTGAGGTGGTACGAGCGAGACAAGATCTCAGAATGTCCTTGGTCCGGAAGCTTCCTGATCGCATTGCGAATCAGGTGGTCATGTCACCAGTGCTCACTCCCTCTTTAATGTCCCCTGAAGTGTGGCGAACAGTTTTTAATATGGCTCAGGCCTTTAAACATAGTCCCACCCCTTCTAAGAAACCGGCCTTTAACTTCCCCAAACCCAAGCCAGTCGCTAAGGCTCAGCCGGGAGGATCTAAGCCCTTTTATCCGCCTAAGTCCTCCTCCCCTCAAGGTCAGTACAGGCATAGGCAGGGTAGGTTTTCAGGTCAGAGAGGACGCGGCTATCATAAGCCAGGTCAGGGCCCGTCTTCTGCCAACGCCAGCCAGCCGGCGAAGCGTCCACCACCACCAACTCCACCACCATCAAAAAACTAAAGTCTCTCTCACTCCCGGTGCCAGTCTCAAGGCCGGCGGATCCGAGGGTAGTACAGCCGGCGAACCCTTGTCTGCTAACTGGGTCGTTCCGAACGTGTCACCAAGCATGGCCGTTAAACACTTGGGCACGGATGGTGGCACGCAAAGGCATCACTTGGCAGTGGCTCCGGCGACCTCGCTTACGTCAGCCGACAACGGCGAATCTAGTTTCTTTAGAGGTGGAGTCACTGGTCCAGGAAATGATTGCCAAGAATGTCATCATCCCGGTCCCTCAAAATTACCCTGTATTCGCGTCCAAGCTATTTTTGGTTCCCAAAAGGGACAGTGTTCAGATGAGACCGGTCGTAGACCTGTCGTATCTGAACCTTCACATTCACAACGAGTCATTCAGAATGTTAACAGTACACCAAATCAGGCTACCACTTCCGCCGGGAGGTTGGATGTGTTCCCTAGACCTGACAGACGCTTATTGGCACGTATCAGTAAACAAAAGATTTCAAAGGTTTCTGGCCTTACGGATCAGGCATCAAAATTTTGTTTTTCAGAGGATGCCATTCGGTTTGAACCTAGCACCTCGATTATTCACGAAATTAGTCCGGCAAGCCCTGATGCCATTGTTAAAGCAAGGAATCAGAATTTTGTGGTACCTAGACGACTGGCTGGTGGTGGCAGAGACAGAGCAATTATGCATCAAACATGTCAACATAACTTTAAATCACGTCAAAACTCTAGGGTTCAAGGTAAACCTGGTAAAGTCAAACCTTGTTCCCTCACGAGTGGTGCAGTGGATAGGGCTGGTTTGGGACACAGCTGCTCTCACTCTGAGTCAGAGTGTGGACAATCGAAACAGGTT
Organism: Paralithodes platypus; assembly: GCA_032716605.1. Lineage (NCBI taxonomy): Eukaryota > Metazoa > Arthropoda > Malacostraca > Decapoda > Lithodidae > Paralithodes > Paralithodes platypus. The sequence continues at coordinate 17,204,858 of CM064545.1, forward strand.
TCGCAGGAAACTGTTCATGTTTCTTCACAGTCTGCCTACGACACGGAGGATCTGGGAGTCTCTGGTCGGCTCTCTCAACTGGATTCAACTAACTGTAATGTTAGGCCGGTTGAAAGTAAAACGTTTAATATTGGAGGGCAACAAATATTTCCCACTCTTACCGGCGGGAAAGTTATGGCCCATACCAAAATTAATCCACACCTTACTAGCGGTCTGGGCGAAGAGGGAAATGTTGCACTCAGTAATGTCATGGACCTCTCCTCCGCCAACGGTATGGGTAGACACGGATGCGTCAGGCACAATAGGTTGGGGTTTTCAATCAAACCAGGGGCACCAGGGTCAGGGTCTTTGGTCCCACTTAGAAATCTCCCACATCAATGTCAAAGAATTACTAGTCCCCTTGTATTTCCTTCAGGCTCACGGCTCTACTTTACGGGGCAAGTCGGTGGCCTTCAGAATGGACAATCTGAATGCAGTTCACTGTATTCAGAAACAGGGGTCAACGAGATCACGGAAGTTGCTAAACGTGTCAGAAGAGATTTTTACTCTAGCCAACAGGCTAGACATTTATCTTCACGCATCTTATCTCCCAGGCGTAGCAAACGTCTGGGCAGACGCTCTGTCCCGGCGACAGAGCACGACAGTAGAATGGGAGCTCAAGCAACCCATTTTCAACCTAATGATTGCAGAGCTCTACCATCCACAAGTGGATCTGTTTGCGTCCGAGGAGACTCACAAACTCCCTCTATACCTCACCCGCCGGACGAGAACGCCGGCAGGGGGACCAGACGCCCTAGTGACAGACTGGAACAGATGGAGCTCCATCTATCTGTTTCCTCCGCCAGACGCGTCACTAATGTGCCACGTAGTGAACAGACTACGAGATTATCGAGGCTTAGTCTCGCTAATCGCGCCCCTGTGGCCGGCGCAGTTATGGTACCAACAATTGAAGACGTGGTGCCCGCACCCGGTGTCGTTCCCGGTCGAGTATTTCCACTTAGACACGATTGGCAACCTAGCGACCTCGCTGACTTTTGCATTATGGACATTCAGGAGGCCAAGTGGCTAGCACCATATGGTAGAGATGTGACCAATAAATTAATAAATCAATATACTCAGTCTACGAAACGACAGTATCAATCACATTGGCAAGCCTTTACTTCTTGGATCATTAATACAGAACAAACTGTGCCCTCAGTGGCGTTAGTTTTTAATTATTTGAATTATCTGTTTGAGCAGAAACGTTTATCTGTGGTAACGTTAAAAAATCACTTAACTGCGATTAGAGTGCCCTTTTTAGACCTTACAGGTCTCTCTATACCGGTAGCGGAGGAAACAGGTTTTATGAGAGCATGTTTTAAGCTCCGCCCACCTCCCCGTCAGCTCATGCCTACTTGGTCTCTGGACAAAGCTTTGTCTTTACTTCACTCTCGTCTGTACCAAAATACTGCAGATTTTGCATTACTCTTAAAAAAGGCTGTATTCCTTTTGGCTTTGGCCACCGGGAACAGAGTGTCTGAGCTGGCGGCGATGAGCAACACACCTAATTGCCTTAGGTTTGGTAGACTTAATGAATGTCTTCACATTGCACCTTCCCCAGGATTTGTAGCCAAGAATGAGCACAGTGCACACGTGTTTTCGGAGTTCACTGTGCCGGCGTTAAAAAGGGGAAAGGTGCACCATAATCTATGTCCAGTGCAAGCTCTAACCAAATATTTGAGGGTAGCTCCTCTAATCCCCCAAAGTGCTTTATGGGTAGCAAGTACGGGTAAATGCTTACTGAAACGGAGATTGACCCCCCCCCCCCTCCCCCTAACCCCCCCTACCCTACAAAAACTATTTGGGGGGTAACCCACCCTACCCCTCCTTGCTTCCCAACCTTCCCCCCCCCACCCCTCCCCTACCTAACCTAACCTAACCTAACTTACCTAACCTAACCTAACTTACCTAACCTAACTTACCTAACCTAACTTACCTAACCTAACCTAACTTACCTAACCTAACCTAACCTAACTTACCTAACCTAACCTAACCTAACTTACCTAACCTAACCTAACTTACCTAACCTAACCTAACCTAACCTAACCTAACTTACCTAACCTAACCTAACCTAACTTACCTAACCTAACCTAACTTACCTAGCCTAACCTAACCTAACTTACCTAACCTAACCTAACCTAACCTAACTTACCTAACCTAACCTAACTTACCTAACCTAACTTACCTAACCTAACCTAACTAACCTAACCTAATCTAACCTAACTTACCTAACCTAACCTAACCTAACCTAACCTAACCTAAAACCTTTTGGTCGAAGTCATTAAAGAGAGTAATCCCGGCGTTGTGGGTAGGGCCCACGATTTACGCAAATGGGCAGCCTCTTTACGTTTCCTGAAGAACTTTTCAGTAGACGATATTACGTCCACACAGTTGTGGGCTTCTAATCATACTTTTTGACTAGATACTTGTCAGTTGCTCTAGAGTCTAGACAAACCTTCCTTACCATGTATAGCTTTAAGGCAGAGGGTCTAGGTGGCCCTTCAGTCACTTTTGTTTACTTTCAAGAAAAAAGGGGGGGGGGGGTGCAGTCAGTGTAACATAGGACACCCTAGACCCCGCCGGAGTGTAAGAGCTGTAATACAAATTATGGATAATGTGATATGAACATTTCTCTGTTCTATTCAGGGCGAGAAATTGTGCTAGTACAATGATAGTACAAACAACAGGGTTGTTATAGTAGTTTTAGCTGTGAAAGCAATTTAGTATTAAACAGTGGAGATATTTTGTAAAATATTTCCACGAATATGATGAGGTTATATGTGCACATGTAAACTTATAACTTTTTATTTTTGTCACCACTCGTTGAGTGGGGTGCCTTTGTAACTACTGATCTGTTCACAGAATCTCCAGAGTTACCCTTTTTTGTCAAGCAGGCTTCTTTGAAGCACGCACCTGCTTGAAACCCTTTTTTGTATATATATGGGCTACGCCATATTTAAATATATTTTCAAAGTAAGAATACTATGTGGTTGTTTGATTATCTGCTTTTCTAGAGTTATGATATGATTACGAATGTCCCCCTCCAGTCTTAGAAATCAGGCATGTTCGTCAATGATGGAGGGGCCACTAATAAATTATAGGTTTGACTCCTGCAAGGAGATAAAGAAAACCTAATATTTAGTAGTGGCCCCGTAATCATTGACGACTGGGGCCCTCCTGACCATCCCCTTCCCATTCGTTGATGTATTAAGGATTTTGGTTTACTTGATATGTCAGTGAAGGAAGAATGACGCCTGAATCAGCGTCTGGTCAAAGATCCACACAAGTACATCCACGATATGATGGAAAGCTTATTGGATAGTTATTCTTATTTTCTTTTTGTTTTTATTTTTTACGAAGTTTTTTCGTAGTGAGAACCCAATTCATAATGACTGAAGCCATGAGTGAGGTCGCGTGCGCTCATGATGAAGGCTCCTCAGTTTTTAAATGCTCTGCGCGGTAGATTCAAACTATGGCGGATTAGTGTTTGAAGAGGATGCCTTATGTAATAGGCATGTTCGTCAATGATTACGGAGCCACTACTAAATATTAGGTTTTCTTTATCTCCTTGCAGGAGTCAAACCTATAATTTGGACGACATTAGAGTACACGATTCACGCGGGTTAGGTATTTCGCTGTATTAACTCTCTGGCAATATGACTCTCAATCTAGGATGAAGGTATAGGTGATATGGTTATAGCCCAAGAATTAACGTAAAGGGATAACTGTAGCTAGTTGCACTGGTCTAGTATATTCGGCTGTTTAGGTAACACTTCAGACCGAAAAATATCAGTAAGGGGCGAATCAGGTTTCTGGTGGAGAGTCACAATCACTTCTTTCAAAATTGCTTTTGCTCGAGCCGTAGTCCTAATAATTTGGACTTATTTCTTTGGCGAGGTAAAACCTGATGGCAAGAATAATTACGGGAGTCAGTTCGCCTAAGCTAAATTTCACTGATATATGTTAATACATGCTAGCATAATAATCACTTGCTTCCTAACATCAGAGAAGATTGAGACATAAACGCATACACTGGATGGTTGAGTTAATAGCACCGTAATTTGGTACTTTGCGAGTTAACACTGTGATCGAGTTTTCCTGGTTATCTTGTGTCGGTGGTGTCGGGGATTAACAGCAGCTCCGGGGCCGTCCAAGCTCTCCGGGAGTGTAGAGAAGGTTTACAGATGGGCTTTTTGCGTAACCGGTGATGACGTCCCGATATGTTACTCTTTCTGGGGACCTCAAATAACGCTGTCTCAGGCTCAACCGGACTAACAACCTATCGGATTAACGTGACAGTCGGAACAAAAATAACTGCTTAACTATCTCTGGTCCTTATAAGAGGTTCAAGGAACGCGGGCGGCTTTTCGCCTTTTTGTCAAGAATGCTGATGAGGCCTACAGTCAATTGTTGCCAAGGAGTTATGCTTGCAGAATCCTCTATTAGGTTGCTCACATAATCCCTTCTAACATAACAAGATCTTTCTGCCTTAGATCAGGTATGAGTTATGATTATTCATGAACTCAAGTAGTAGAGGAGGTACTACCAGAAGTTCAGGAAACAATCAAAAATGGGTGAATTGGTTGTTTACCAATATAATATTACTGCCGGCAGTCCCGAGCGCAATAGTATATTCATAAAGAGTTTAATTCACTTCCTCACAGAGTTGCACAGATCACGGAACGCCGAAGTTATCGAGAATCTTGAGGGGGGGGGGTAACACTAGATGACAACACAATGCGGTCAACCGTTGCTTTGAGCTCTAATATTCAACTGCCCGACTGTTGTCTCTGTCTTATTTATAGGCAGGTCAAGGAAGCTTCAGGAATATTCTAGAAATATTGGATGTCAGTTTCTATGAAGTAGTTAATTTATTCTGGTGAACTTAGGGGGCTAGGGAGGGGGTCTTTAATGTGGCGGTAAGTAACTTGTTATCTGATTTATTATCGTGGATATCTTAACTCTAGTATGAGGTACTAGTAGAGTTGTTTAGGCGGATTTGGTGAAGGTTTTTAAGTACTACTTTGCTGGTGCCCTACGTGACTAGGCTGGGAGGTATTATTCATCAATTCACCTAAGTATCCTTCTCTGGTCTAGCTGACATGCTATTCGTAATCTAGGATGGGATAAGGAAGATTTTGGTTTTGGGTAAGGATGGGATAGGATGGTATTTGGATAGGTATTTAGAGGGTTAGTTCATCACCTGTTGGAAATTCACCTGGTGTCTGGCAAGAATTTCTTGGCTACGTGTGGGCCATGGTGAACGTCCGCGGGGGTTGGGGGGGTCCCTTTGGGGTGGGGGGCATGCTGCTCCCTAAATATGTATATATGGGATTCTCTATGCTAATGGGGTTTTCTTATGATGTAGTGGGGTCAAGAGTGATACTCCTAGGGAGGGTTGATCATGGGCTCTAGTTTTTACCTACTAGGATTACTCATGAGGCTCATGAATAGTGGTTTTCGTGAAAATGCAAGTCAGGTGGAACCGTCGACTTCTTAGGGGGCGAGAGGTTGGCTGTTGTAGCCTCGCGCCGTCCGCCCTCCTGGTTCAGGTTGCGAGTTGGGCTAGCAAGTTAGAGGGTAGTAAATGGGGTTACAAGAATGGGTCTTTATCTGCTATTTATTGGGGTGAGGAAATGAACGGGATCGGCATGTTAGAACGTTCGTCTGGGCGTCTTTACAGGTGGGGGTTGGATATTGGAAAGGGGGTGGTTTGAGGCTAGGCGCCGTGCCGCTCGTGACCTAGGGTAGTGACCCTTAATGCGCTGGACATAGGGGTGGCATTTCCCTACGATCGAACAGGTAGTGTGGTGTGTGCAGCGGGGCGTGAAGAAGAAAAGGACAGGATGACCCAAAAAACAGGTTACCACTGAGTATGGGGTCACGAAGCAAAACAGAGTAATGTGGATTGTGGATTAGGAGGTGGTGATTGGAAGACGTGTAACAATTGTGGAAAAGTAAATGGAAGAGAGGAATAACATGGCGGATAGAAGATAATTACCCTAAGGACTGAAATACATGCATGAAGGACGGTATTAGTTGTCGTCAACTTAACCCTCTCCGACATATGACCCAATTTTGAGTCTATTGGGGATATTTTAAAGCCTTTGTTACCATCAGGGGTATTTAGAAACCTTTAGTTTAGTTACTTCAACCTCTGCAGTTGTCTTTGAGTTAGCTGTGGGCAGAAAACTAATTTTGAAGAGGTAATTATAAGAGTGAGAGAACTCTATTTCTTATTGCTAATCTGGCAACCTCTGCGTCATATGTGCGTGAAAGGGTTAAGGTGAATGGGACTTGGTTGGAATGCATGGAATACGATTCGACATGGGCAGTGCCTCTGTGTCGTAGCAATATCGATCGGGCAAATTCCGGTTAATATTATATATACACGTGGTTACTAGAAGAACAAGACAAGGGGGCAACTGAGCACGGGGGCACCTATCTATATACTTAGTTACTACAATAGAAAAAGGACAGCTGAGCATGGGGCTGGTATGTGAGTGTTGTGAATGTTAAAAAGGTTGGGGATCCACCATTTTTGGACGACGTGCCTTTGGGGCCTTTTTCTTTCCGGCCATGTTGGGGTCGGTCCCCTGGTCCAGTCGTGCGCTCTTCTGTTGACTGACAGGGTTGGCGGCTTCCTTTGATCTTACGGGTGCGTCCCACTTTCCCTTCTTGCTGTTGGGTCCTTTCGTCCCGGTTGGTTTTCGCTCTGGTTCTTGCGGAATTACCACTGGGTTGTTGGTCGGGAGGTTGGTGGGGGAATTCCCTTTTTGGGGTATTTTAATTCACAACACTTGGATAGGCACGCAGACATATAAATTATACAGAGGGTTGTTCAGCGGGACACTCGTACACAGGATAAATTAGATAAAATCAAGAGGCGGAATAAACCTCTAACAAACAATCGTCCTAAAAGTACGGTAAACGGGTTAGCTTGAACACATGTAGGTTTAATTAGTTTATAAGAACACAGGATGATTGTAACTGGTAAATAAACGAGGAAATGGTAGATTCCCAAAATGATAAATACAAAGAGTTTGAATGACAAGGAACTCTAAAAGCATTTAATGCAACTCTGAACTCTGGAATTAAATACACTATAATGCCTAAGTCTCAATGATATGATATGCGTAAACCCAGATATGCGGCAGGAACTCTCGGTTGACATGTAGAGTGCATGTTAAAATAAAGTGGCAATATTGTATCTACATTTCCTCTTCAGGGGGTCACGGGAGCCCGGGCCCGAGGAAGTATCTATATATTTCGGTATATTTCGCTACATTCCGGTCTTGTTCATACTTTAGTGACATCCTGGGCAAGAATATACATTGGAGTGGTTTATGAGTTTCGAACCAAGCTGCAAATAATGCCTTTACCGACGGAAAACTGTCACAAGGGAAATTTTGTTGGTGGGGGGATAGCTGAACATTTCTGGGGTCATGGGGAAAATATGTTGTGGTAGGCCTACATAGGTAGGCATAGCTAGAATACGGGGCTTGTTGGGGGGGCTGCGGAGGGTTGGTGGGGGAAGAGTTAGGTGTAGAACAGGGGATATTGGTAGAGGACTGATGTATTGATTTGGGGTTGTTAACAGGACGAATTTTGGGAATCTTCTTGGTGGCAGTCACGGTCTGGTTAGCGGTTATCTGGGGTTGGTGGGTTTGTTGACATTAACAGGACGAGTTTGGGGAATTTTCTTGGTGGCAGTCTCGGTCTGGTTAGAGGTTATCTGGGACTGGTGAGTTTGTTTGACATGAGAGGGCGAGTCGAGTGTGGGGTTTCGAAGTTTTCTAGGGGTGTGAACTGTGTGGGGGTGGAAGGGAGCTACTGACTGAAAACTGTCACAAGCTACCGACGGAAAACTGTCACAAGGGAAATTTTGTTGGTGGGGGGATAGCTGAACATTTCTGGGGTCATGGGGAAAATATGTTGTGGTAGGCCTACATTGGTAGGCATAGCTAGAATACGGGGCTTGTTAGGGGGGCTGCGGAGGGTTGGTGGGGGAAGAGTTAGGTGTAGAACAGGGGTTATTGGTAGAGGACTGATGTATTGATTTGGGGTTGTTAACAGGACGAATTTTGGGAATCTTCTTGGTGGCAGTCACGGTCTGGTTAGCGGTTATCTGGGGTTGGTGGGTTTGTTTGACATGCCTAGAAAAAGGATGGGGTTTATGGGGTAACACAATTGATGGAAGATGATCGTTGGTGGATGGCTGGGCAGGGGAAAATTTAGGGATGGTCAGAGAGGACAGAGGCAAGGAAGAGTGCACTGGGGTTGGACTTTCACCGGAAGTCATTTTAGAAGGGTGCACGGAGTCTTGGATAGGGGCTGAAGGGTTGGATAGGGGATTCATCGAACTGCGTAGGCATTCTTCTCTGATGGAGAGCATATGTTCTTCGAATAAGCCATACGGGTCGAGATGGGCGGTGATGTGGGGTGGGAGGATGTTTAACAACGCGGTGAATAAGAGTTCATTTTGTTGGTCGTAATCTTCATAGCTATACGTGGTCCTCACGTATCTGTAGAGTTGTATGAGGGTCACATTTATATCCCCTTCATACTTGATCTCGTCGACTTTTTTTATTTTGGGGGCGACGGGGGAACCCAAAAGTGGATCTAAGGTCCGGATCACGAAGGATCGAAACTGGTTCCAGGTAAACTCTGGCGTATTCTGTGTCACAGTTTGGTGAATAAATTCTTTAAAGGTAGGCTTATCAACAAGTTGGGAAACGGCTTCTCCCAACTGTATAATATGCAAAATTGCCATGGCGATTTTTTCGCGGTCATTATGAAGTACCACATCGTACACTGGCTTTATTATGTCTAAGTAACTGGTGATATCATACGTGTTTACATCATACTTGGGAATGTGTGCGAGTGGCTGAAGATTTCGCGATGTTGCCATGCTTCTACTGTTCCAAACTTGCAGTGTAATGCAACCTTTTATCCGAATCTAGAACCACCGCTGCCGCCAATGTTATGCCCTGTTTTTCTACAGGTTTAACTTGGGTAATGTGAGTTCTAATTGACTGGGTATATAAGGCTGCATGCACAATACAAGATATGAGGAATAGAGAACACAAAGAAACACATGGTAGCAAGTTACACGATCACGTTTATTGATATACCACTGCAGAATACTTGTGTAAGACAATATAATAGAATCGAACAACACTAGCATAAGTGGATCTGGATGGAGCCTAGTCTCCCACTTCCAACGTTCAGGTATTAATCTTCTGATCACTGGCTTTGATTTAACAGGTTTATATACCGAAGACCATCAATGTTACTTATAGAATCATATTCACTGTTAGATTTCTTACTGGTAGCTCTGGTGCACAAGTAGTAGTTCACAGACTAGATTAGACACGCGTATTTTAGAGCACGGGAATTCTAGTAACCTCAGGGGGTACTGATCTAAGTTTTCTATTCTTGTCTCAGAAATACATAGAACGCAAATCAGTGGGCGAACCTTCAGATATTACTAGGGTTTCCTTCTAGGTAATAATATCTGGGCATATGGTTGATTACGAGAGTTAGTATCGCCTGTTAAATAATGAACACTGATACGCTTAGCACTTCCTAATTGAATGGTTATATGAATTATACTGGGGCAAAGAGATAGCCACTTCGTAGAAATATTAATTAGTGAATCTCTAAACAGCACAGTAATATGTAGTACTGCTAAAGGGAATCTTAGGTAGCATCTGATGGGTCTGGTCCTGGTTATCTTGCGTCCATGATGTTGGGGGCTAACGACTGGTTCCGCAGCCGTCCAGGGGGCCCATATGTGTGAAGTTCTTAAATACGTGGGCAGGTCCTTCTATCCAAATCTGCCACGGAGTCTGCCGGCTCTGGGATCTCACTCCGGAACAACACAAGGGCAGAGCTAGAAGTTAACTGCAGGGTAGTGACCCCTGGTTGGTGTCTAGCTTTCAACTGATTTGACTGGGGGCGGGAGCTAGATTTATAGGCTCGGTTCTGGACCCTGTAGACAGTAGGGATCTCGAGTCTTATGGACTTATTTGAGCTCTCAATAGATATGGAGACTAGGTAAGATGGTATTTACTGTTGTGGCACATGGCTATAGGAAAGCCTTTATATTTTCATATAACTGAGCCTTAGTAAGAGGTACTATTTTGGCTATACTGGAAGTATTTAGGGGAGAGAGACTGGATCTACTTTGCGAGGAGGATGGGGACAGCTGTGATAGGAGCGTCTCTCTAGATTGTTCAATCTTCATTCTATGGTATAGCTGAGGTGCTAATTTAGTGATCAGAGCATGCAAGAAAGGTAAATGGTTTATTGTGAGTTAATAGAGGTTAGTAAAGGTGTTAGTCATGCATGGTTAGTTCATTGATAGGAAGAATTCCTGTGCTACCTGGCAATGACTCGAAAGTCAAAACAGGGGCCAGGTATCCCTCCTCGGGTGGGCAAAAAGGGGGAGCTGGGCGCCCTCTCTCTGTGATAGTCGTCCGGCGGCTGTGGCTAGGGGCTTGCCATATCGCCAGTGTTTGTAATAACCCTCTGTGTATGAGACAGATGTAGGTGTCCTTAATACCAAAACCGAAGGTGCCTTAGCTAGCTGGTTTTACTCGGCTGGTTGTTAATTGTAGGGCTTGCTGGATGTGGTGGAGACTGGGTTGCTAACTCTGCCACATTTATCTGGAAGTATGGCAATAGAAGTTAGTTACTGGCGGGGCGGCTAGCCTCGCACCGACGACCATTGGGTGCAGGGTTGTGAATGTGTTGTAAGAGAATAGATGGCATGCAAGGGGCTAGTAAAGTTCTAATGTTGTTCTGGCCTACTAAGTGAAGGTAGGCTGGATAGGAGTATATATAAAAGGTTGGAGAGCGTTAGCAACGGACAATTCAAGGATCTTCAAGAGGTATGAGAGAGAGACTAGGTCGGACAAGAGTCGAGAAGCGCGGGTGTCTTAATGAGAGGGGGGGGGAGAGTTCAAGGGCTACAGGGAAATTTTGCCCCTAAGGTCCCTGGGCGTGGGGGTGGCATTAGGCTACAATTGATATGGAAGTTTGAAAAGGCAGTAGAATACGTTAGCCAATGCTACCGGGGAATGCAACTATGGGGTGGTATATGAGTCTGGAAAAGATAGAGTTATGTGATCAGTCCGAGGGTAATGGATACTATTAGTTGGCCCTGGGAACTGCGTTTTCTATTAAATATAAATATACCAACAACAGCGGCAGTTCGTAGGGGTACTTAGTTATTGTTTCGGGGTACTTATGACATATACTGGTAACCAGGTTATCTTATACAATCTCTGGTTGGGGTAAGAGGTGTAAGACACGAAGTAAATTGGCGTAGTGTGGACTGTGGATACGAAGGAGGCAAGGGGAAGACGTATGACAATTGTGGGAAAGTAAATGGAAAAAGGTGAACACAATGGCGGATAAAAATACTTAACCTAAGGATTGAATACATAGATTTATGGGGCGATGGGTCTTCAGAAGCTTAGTCTGGCAAGACAAGATGTTAGGGAATGTTAATATTAATACTTAGTTACTAGAGGAACAATGCAAGGGGCGACTGAGCACGGGTTACATATATCTATACTCGTCATGGAAAATGATATACGAGGTCTAGGGACAAGCGTGGGTGTTTTAACTTCTAAGATATATAACATCTACTTCTCAGATGTAAGAACATACATAGATATAATATAGGTTTGACTCCTGTAAGGAGATAAAGAAAACCTAATATTTAGTAGTGGCCCCGTAATCATTGACGAACATGCCTATTACATAAGGCATCCTCTTCAAACACTAATCCGCCGTAGTTTGAATCTACCGCGCAGAGCATTTAAAAACTGAGGAGCCTTCATCATGAGCGTACGCGACCTCACTCATGGCTTCAGTCATTATGAATTGGGTTCTCACTACGAAAAAACTTCGTAAAAAATAAAAACAAAAAGAAAATAAGAATAACTATCTAATAAGCTTTCCATCATATCGTGGATGTACTTGTGTGGATCTCTGACCAGACGCTGATTCAGGCGTCATTCTTCCTTCACTGACATATCAAGTAAACCGAAATCCTCAATACATCAACGAATGGGAAGGGGACGGTCGGGAGGGCCCCAGTCGTCAATGATTACGGGGGCACTACTAAATATTAGGTTTTCTTTATCTCCTTACAGGAGTCAAAACTATAATTTATTAGTGGCCCCTCCATCATTGACGAACATGCCTGATTTCTAAGACTGGAGGGGGACATTCGTAATCATATCATAACTCTAGAAAAGCAGATAATAAAAACAACCACATAGTATTCTTACTTTTGAAAAATATATTTAATACGGCGTAGGCCGGGAATATACAAGAAAGGGGTTCAGGCAGGTGCCGTGCTTCAAAGAAGCCTGCCTGACAATAAATAGGTAACCCTGAAGATTCTGTACACAGATCTGTAGTTACAAAGGCACCCCACTCAATGAGTGGTGACAAAAATAACAAGTTATCAGTTTATATGTGCACATAATAAACCCCAAAATAATCGTGGAGATAAATTGCAAATGATCTTCACTGTTTTAATATTAAATTGCTTTCGCAGCTAAAACTACTATAACAACCCCGTTGTTTTGTACTAACATTTGTACTTAGCACAATTTCTCGCTGAGAAATTTTCATATCACATTAACCATAAATTGTATCACAGCTCTCACACTCCGGCGGGGTCTAGGGTGTCCTATGTCAACTGACTGCACCCCCCCCCCCCCCCCCTTTCCTTGAAAGTAAACAAAAGTGACTGCAGGGCCACCTAGACCCTCTGCCTTAAAGCTATACATGGTAAGGAAGGTTTATCTAGAGCAACTGACAGGTATCTAGACAAAAACGTGTGATTAGACGCCCACAACTGAGTGGACGCAATATCTTCTACTGAAAAAAAAATCAGGAAACGTAAAGAGGCTGCCCATTTGCGTAAATCGTGGGCCCGACCCACAATGCCGGGATTACTCTCTTTAATGACTTCGACCAGAAGAGAGGCTAATCGCCGTTTCAGTAAGCGTTTACCCGTACTTGCTACCCATAAAGCACCTTGGGGGTTGAGAGGAGCTACTCTCAAATATTTGGTTAGAGCTTGCACTGGACAAAGATTATGATGCACCTTTCCCCTTTTTAACGCTGGCACCGTGAACTCAGAAAACACGTGTGCACTATGCTCATTCTTGGCTACAAATCCTGGGGAAGGTGCAATGTAAATACATTTATTAAGTCTTCCAAACCTAAGGCAATTAGGTGTGTTACTCATCGCCGCCAGCTCAGACACTCTGTTCCCGGTGGCCAAAGCCAAAAGGAAAACAGCCTTTTTTAAGAGTACAGCAAAGTCTGCAGTATTTTGGTACAGACGAGAGTGAAGTAAAGACAAAGCTTAGTCCAGAGACCAAGTGGGCATGAGCTGACGGGGAGGTGGGCGGAGTTTAAAACAAGCTCTCATAAAACCTGTTTCCTCCGCCACCGGTATGGAGAGACCTGTAAGGTCTAAAAAGGGCACTCTAATCGCAGTTAAGTGATTTTTTAACGTTACCACAGATAAATGTTTCTGCTCAAACAGATAATTTAAATAATTGAACACTAAAGCTACTGATGGCACAGTCTGTTCTGTTCTAATGATCCAAGAAGTAAAGGCTTGCCAATGTGAGTGATACTGTCGTTTCGTAGACTGAGTATATTGATTTAATAATTTATTGGTCACATCTCTACCGTATGGTGCTAGCCACTTGGCCTCCTGAATGTCCATAATGCAAAAGTCAGCGAGGTCGCTAGGTTGCCAATCGTGTCTAAGTGGAAATACCCGACCGGGAGCGACACGGGTGCGGGCACCACGTTTTCAATTGCTGGTACCACAACTGCGCCGGCCACAGGGGCGCGATTAGTGAGACTAAGCCTCGATAATCTCGTAGTTTGTTCACTACGTGGCACATTAGTGACGCATCTGGTGGTGGAAACAGATAGATGGAGCTCCATCTGTTCCAGTCTATCACTAGGGCGTCTGGCCCCCCTGCCGGCGTTTTCGTCCGGCGGGTGAGGTATAGAGGGAGTTTGTGAGTCTCCTCGGACGCAAACAGATCCACTTGTGGATGGGAGAGCTCTGCAATCATTAGGTTGAAAATGGGTTGCTTGAGCTCCCATTCTACTGTCGTGCTCTGTCTCCGGGACAGAGCGTCTGCCCAGACGTTCGCTACGCCTGGGAGATAAGATGCGTGAAGATAAATGTCTAGTCTGTTGGCTAGAGTAAAAATCTCTTCCGATACGTTTAGCAACCTCCTTGACCTCGTTGATCCTTGTTTCTGAATACAGTGAACTGCGTTCAGATTGTGCATTCTGAAGGCCACCGACTTGCCCCGTAACGCAGGGCCGTGAGCCTGAAGGAAATACAAGGGGACTAGTAATTCTTTGACATTGATGTGAGAGATTTCTAAGTGGGACCAAAGCCCCTGACCCTGGTGCCCCTGATTTGACTGAAATCCCCAACCTATTGTGCCTGACGCATCCGTGTCTACCCATACCGTTGGTGGAGGAGAGGTCCATGACATTATTGAGTGCAACGTTTCCCTCTTTGCCCAGACCGCTAGTAAGGTGTGGATTAATTTCGGGATGGGCCATAATTTTCCCGCCGGTAAGAGTGGAAAATATTTGTTGCCTTCCAATATTAAGCGTTTTACTTTCAACCGGCCCAACATGACAGTTAGTTGAACCCAGTTGAGAGAGCCGACCAGAGACTCCCAGACCCTCCGCGTCGTAGTCAGACTGTGAAGAAACATGAACAGTTTCCTGCGAAACCTGTTGCGATTGTCCACACTCTGACTCAGAGTGAGAGCGGCCGTGTCCCAGACCAGCCCTATCCACTGAATTACTCGTGAGGGAACAAGGTTTGACTTTACCAGATTTACCTTGAACCCTAGAGTTTTGACATGATTTAAAATTATGTTGACATGTTTGATGCATAATTGTTGTGTCTCTGCCACCACCAGCCAGTCGTCTAGGTACCACAACACTCTGATCCCTTGTTTTAACAATGGCATCAGGGCTTGCCGGACTAATTTCGTGAATAATCGAGGTGCTAGGTTCAAACCGAACGGCATCCTTTGAAAAACAAAATTTTGGCGCCTGATCCGTAAGGCCAAAAACCTTTGAAATCTTTTGTTGACCGATACGTGCCAATAGGCGTCTGTCAGGTCTAGTGAACACATCCAACCTCCCGGCGGAAGTGTTAGCCTGATTTGGTGTACTGTTAACATTCTGAAAGACTCGTTGTGAATGTGAAGGTTCAGATAAGACAGGTCTACGACCGGTCTCATCTGAACACTGTCCCTTTTGGGAACGAAAAATAGTTTGGACGTGAATACAGGGTAATTTGGGGGGACCGGGATGATGACATTCTTGGCAATCATTTCCTGGACCAGTGACTCCACCTCTAAAGAAACAAAATTCGCCGTTGTCGGCTGACGTAAGCGAGGTCGCCGGAGCCACTGCCAAGTGATGCCTTTGCGTGCCACCATCCGTGCCCAAGTGTTTAAAGGTCATGCTTGGTGACACGTTCGGAACGACCCAGTTAGCAGACAAGGGTTCGCCGGCTGTACTACCCTCGGGTCCTCCGGCCTTAAGGTTGGCACCGGGAGTGAGAGAGATTTTAGTTTTTTGGTGGTGGGGTTGGTGGTGCTGGACGCTTCGCCGGCTGGCTGGTGTTGGCCGAAGACTGGCCCTGACCTGGCTTATTATGGCCGCGTCCTCTCTGACCTGAAAACTTACTCTGTCTATGCCTATACTGACCTTGGGGGGAGTGGGAGGACTTAGGCAGAAGAAAGGGCTTAGATCCCCCTGGCTGAGCTTTAGCGGTTGGCCTGGGTTTGGGGAAGTTAAAGGCAGGTTTCTTAGAAGGGGTGGGACTTTGTTTAAAGGCCTGTGCCATATTGAATACCGTTCGCCACACTTCAGGGGACATTAACGAGGGAGTAAGCACTGGTGACATGACCACCTGATTCGCAATGCGATCAGGTAGCTTGCGAACTAAAGACATTCTGAGATCTTGTCTTGCTCGTACTGCCTCAAGTAAGGCGGTGCGTATGTCACCTAGAGATTGGATTGACGACTGGAATAGCAGTCGCCGGGATAATTCAACCGATCTTCTGGCATCCGCGTCTGCGATTGCGTGAGTGGACCGAAGTAAAGACTTAGCTACCTGTTGAGACACTATGTACTGAGAAAACAGGCGAAAAGCTTTCCCCCTTAGCCTAAATTCTCGGTCTAGGTGAGTTGGGGTAGGGGTAGTGAAAGGGTCTTTTAGCTCACAAAGATTAATCTTAGGGGCAGCTAGGAAAGAAAACAAAGCTGACGGGACTCCGCCGGCAGAACATACCGGCATGGAGAACCACGAATGAGAATCTTGGGGGATCTGGTGGAAAGATTTGGAAGTAAATGTGGTTGCAAAGTTTTGAGCCTCTATCTCCCAATCTACCCAAGGTCCTGGACCCAACTGCCCCACCTTCAAGACTGGATTAGCTGCTTCGTCTGTGACGGTTTGCAAATCAAGTTCAGGAGTGAGAGCTGACAGAGTCTTAATTTATTAGTGGCCCCTCCATCATTGACGAACATGCCTATTACATAAGGCATCCTCTTCAAACACTAATCCGCCGTAGTTTGAATCTACCGCGCAGAGCATTTAAAAACTGAGGAGCCTTCATCATGAGCGCACGCGACCTCACTCATGGCTTCAGTCATTATGAATTGGGTTCTCACTACGAAAAAACTTCGTAAAAAATAAAAACAAAAAGAAAATAAGAATAACTATCCAATAAGCTTTCCATCATATCGTGGATGTACTTGTGTGGATTTCTGACCAGATGCTGATTCAGGCGTCATTCCTCCTTCTCTGCTCTGCGCTCAGCCTGCCCGGACCTGTCTCCCCACGCTCCGCGGGTTCCGCATTTGTTGCGTCCCTAGTGAGTTTTTTCTCATTGGTTTACTCCGGGATGTATCGAGTAAGGTCAGGATATGCGTAGCAGGAGTGTCCTGGGCTGGTTGCCCGCAGTGCAGTGTATTTTGGGTCGTATGTTTGGGGCATCTATTTCGGATGTACCCTCGTGGTCCTGTTGTGGACAGGTGAATTTTTTCACAGTTAAGCTAGCTTTGTGATGCAGGCGGCTTTCATTACGCGTTATTGCTTCCTTTTATCTTTCTGATGAGGCAGCGTATTTTTGCTGTCGTTCCCAGCGTATTTTTCTTCACTTAGTGAAGTTTTTTCTGGGTCCCGAGTCAGTTCTTCCCTTTGCCGGAAGTGTTTGCTACAGTGGTGTGTTGGCGGTGGTTCCTGTTGTGATATAATTCAGTGCTTTTTGTTTATATTCCGACATGTTACTGTTATCCGTCTGCTAGGCCTAGCCAGCCTCTCGTAGCTTTATCACATATACAAGTGTTATTGATTTATTTTCTAAATATGTACTACTGTGTCATGTGTATCCTGGTTTAGTTGTGTATTGGCTAATTCCACGGACTATTTATGTGTCCTGGGTTAGTTGTGTTTTGGCTAATTCCACGGACTATGTTGGGCCCGGCGTTAGTTGTGTTTTAGCTACGCCTCGGTCCGGTGTTGCGTTCAGATGGTATCTGGACGGGGTGGGTTTTTTCCGGCGGGTTTTTCTCGGTTTCACCTTGATAACCCCGGCTGGTTGCCTAGTTTTGGCCACGCGTGGTTTAAAACAGGCTTGTTTCCCCGGCGAGTGGGTGTCTGTGGCTCCCCAGGTCTGCGTCTCTGGGGTGCCTGTTTCATCCCGGCGGGTTGGCTGTACCCATCTAACAGTGTTCATACGGACACGTGTTGTTTGTAGTTTTTTCGGTTTTGCAAAGCCAATATAAAACTATGCTGTAGTTGTATATCCTCCCCGGCGATCTGTTTCAAAGAAGTGGGGATAGGAACAATTGGGGTTAACTTTTAAACTTTATTCACCCGGTGGGTGCAACCTGGAAGGTTGGGATGACCGAATTTACAAAATTCAGTTTAGTTGACCAGTCAATTGAGGGATGCTTTGTGTATCGCCTCCTTCAACATACGGCGCTTTAGGGCACATTTGGGGTTAACGTTTTTTAAACTATTATTCACACCCGGCGGGTGTTTCTTGCACGGATGAGAATAACGAATTTACAATTCAGTTAGTTAACCAGACTTTTGAGGGATACGTTTTGTATCGCCGCCTTCAACATACGGCGATCTAAAAGATACTTCGGCAGAAGTTAGATCTCGTATATTTGTCAGGCTTCCCAGTTTTTTATCTACGAGATAATTCGGGGGCCGGCGTCTTTTTTAGGGGTTTTTTTCCAATATTTAATATGGAAACAAACACCACCGGAAAGACTTAATCACTTATAAACGCCATGATGGTCTTTATATATTATGTCAGAGGGTATTCATAAATCTTTTGGACAAATTAAGATATTCTGAAATCTTTTACTTAGGAAACCCCACCGCGTGGCGAGCTGTGGTCGTTGAGTATTACGTCTCGTTACCCGGCGGGTTATTTAACACCTGTGTGCGAACATGAGTGGGTTAACCTTATGAGCATTAATTCCTGGAAATTTTAAATTTTCCAGAGCTGGGTCCCGGCGGGTCTATGCAGAACCTGGAGTAGTTTCCCTCCAGTCTCTGTCATGGCTACCTTTGCCCCGGTTTTTGCTGTATGCATTACGCCCTCCTGTTCAGGTATCCCTATTTTTGCGCACACTTTGTATAAAATGTGTTAAAATGTCTCGTTTGGTGGGGGTTACCTTTCCGGCGTTTTTCTCGTTGCTCCGAGAACACCGTTTTGGTTTACCGAGTTTTAGTCAGGATGGCTAAAATAGGTAAGTTACCCCGACGAGTTTGGTCGCTTGAGGGCTCATCAGAAACTGCGTTTTTCTGTGGTCGAGCCTGGGATCAGGCTTCCTGTGTTATTCATTGCTTTATGCATTACGCCCTCCTGTTATGTCTCGTTTGGTGTGGGTTACCTTTCCGGCGTTTTTCTCGTTGCTCCGAGAACACCGTTTTTGGTTACCAAGTTTTAGTCAGGATGGCTAAAATAGGTAAGTTACCCCGACGAGTTTGGTCGCTTGAGGGCTCATCAGAAACTGCGTTTTCTGTGGTCAAGCCTGGGATCAGGCTTCCTGTGTTATTCCCGGTGAGGGGGGCTCCACACAGTTATTTATTGGGGTTAACTTTTAAACTTTAATTCACCCGGTGGGTGCAACCTGGAAGGTTGGGATGACCGAATTTGCAAAATTCAGTTTAGTTGACCAGTCAATTGAGGGATGCTTTGTGTATCGCCTCCTTCAACATACGGCGCTTTAGGGCACATTTGGGGTTAACGTTTTTTAAACTATTATTCACACCCGGCGGGTGTTTCTTGCACGGATGAGAATAACGAATTTACAATTCAGTTAGTTAACCAGACATTTGAGGGATACGTTTTGTATCGCCGCCTTCAACATACGGCGATCTAAAAGATACTTCGGCAGAAGTTAGATCTCGTATATTTGTCAGGCTTCCCAGTTTTTTATCTACGAGATAATTCGGGGGCCGGCGTCTTTTTTAGGGGGTTTTTTCCAATATTTAATATGGAAACAAACACCACCGGAAAGACTTAATCACTTATAAACGCCATGATGGTCTTTATATATTATGTCAGAGGGTATTCATAAATCTTTTGGACAAATTAAGATATTCTGAAATCTTTTACTTAGGAAACCCCACCGCGTGGCGAGCTGTGGTCGTTGAGTATTACGTCTCGTTACCCGGCGGGTTATTTAACACCTGTGTGCGAACATGAGTGGGTTAACCTTATGAGCATTAATTCCTGGAAATTTTAAATTTTCCAGAGCTGGGTCCCGGCGGGTCTATGCAGAACCTGGAGTAGTTTCCCTCCAGTCTCTGTCATGGCTACCTTTGCCCCGGTTTTTGCTGTATGCATTACGCCCTCCTGTTCAGGTATCCCTATTTTTGCGCACACACTTTGTATAAAATGTGTTAAAATGTCTCGTTTGGTGGGGGTTACCTTTCCGGCGTTTTTCTCGTTGCTCCGAGAACACCGTTTTGGTTTACCGAGTTTTAGTCAGGATGGCTAAAATAGGTAAGTTACCCCGACGAGTTTGGTCGCTTGAGGGCTCATCAGAAACTGCGTTTTTCTGTGGTCGAGCCTGGGATCAGGCTTCCTGTGTTATTCATTGCTTTATGCATTACGCCCTCCTGTTATGTCTCGTTTGGTGTGGGTTACCTTTCCGGCGTTTTTTCTCGTTGCTCCGAGAACACCGTTTTTGGTTACCGAGTTTTAGTCAGGATGGCTAAAATAGGTAAGTTACCCCGACGAGTTTGGTCGCTTGAGGGCTCATCAGAAACTGCGTTTTCTGTGGTCAAGCCTGGGATCAGGCTTCCTGTGTTATTCCCGGTGAGGGGGGCTCCACACAGTTATTTTGTTTGGTCTTTCCCTCCCGGCGACCTTTTCTACAAAGAGGTCTGGGGCAGGTATAAGTGGTTTGACATTGCATATAAAACCCGGCGGTTGTACCTTCGGGTGGTTATATTAACGAATTTGCGATTCGCGATAATTTGCCAAACAATTGATTGATACAATAGGGTATCACGGCCGTCAAGACGGCGATCTATGAGGGCTTCTGGCAGAAGCCGGATTAGAGATTAAGATAGGCTTAGACTTTTTATGGGATAAAAAGATGCCTGAATCTTACTAGTGTTTCAAGTGTAAAGGGATACTTGAAGGACTTCATCTTTAATAAAGATATGTTTCATCTTTATGAGGATTCAGAAGTTATGCTTAATTCTTTCGAACAGGTAAAAGATATGCTGAAATCCTTAATAAACAATTGGAACAATGTTGTTTGTTTGTTTAGTCTTTCTCTCCCGGCGACCTTTTTACAAAAAAGGTCTGGGGCAGGTACAATTGGTTTGACATTGCATATAAAACCCGGCGGTTATACCTTCGGGTGGTTATATTAACTGATTAGCAATTCGCGATCATTTGCCAAACAATTGATTGATACAATAGGGTATCACGGCCTTCAAGACGGCGATCTATGAGGGCTTCTGGGAGAAGCCGGATTAGAGATTAGGATAGGCTTAGACTTTTTTATGGGATAAAAAGATGCCGGAATCTTGCTAATGTTTCAAGTGTAAAGGATACTTGAAAGACTTCATCTTTAATAAAGATATACTTCATCTTTATGAGGATTCAAAAGATATGCTTAAAAATCTTCTGGACAGGTAAATATATCCTGAAATCTTTAATATGAAACTAAAGGAAAACGAAAAGTAGTGGTGGAGTGCTACGGTTCGTTGACCGGCGGTCTTGTGATACATATTTTGTACCATTTTTTGGGTGTAACCCTATGAGCATTAATCCCCGGAAAATTCTCTTTCCAGGGCGGAGTACCGGTGTTGCACCAGGTGACCAGGTAGTTCCCGGGGGCGGGGTAGTTTTCCCCCAGTCTCTGCCATGTCGGCACTTGAACCTCTCATTGCTGTATGTTCAACGCCGTTAAGATCAGGTATCCCTATATATTATTTTCATTTGTTAATGAAATAATTTAATCACTGAATAATAATAACCATATATATTTTCTATGATTATATTAGGATAATATTGTGTTTATTTATAGTAATTTATTTTAATACAATTAAATATAAATTAAATTAATTAGTATACTTTATGATTTTGCTCACCAGCTCTGCTTTCAATGTGTTAATGAGCTATGGGAGCTTTTAATTATCATAAACCTTTACAGGGCTCTCCTTTAGAGAGTATACCGAGCTCGCAAGCGAGGGACAGCCACAGCCAAGGTGTATGGCGATACTCACAGTCCTGGCAGGACAGAACACATCCCTTTGTGACTCAACTAGTGCTGACGTCCACGGGATGCCGATGTACCATCTTCTACCCCAGTTTTAACATGGCAACATGTGGAGGTCCCGGCTTCGGCGGGATCTTCCCATGATAAGCCAGACTTAACGGATGAAGAACAACGATCTCTGGTCTCAGAGATGGAGGTTGAAGAGTCCAGTCACCTTTTAGGCGACTCTCAGGGTACTGTCGAATCTCCACGGAGTTCGTCATCGGCTAGGTATGTACCGGCGGAAGAGATTGATGGACTACTATTGAATGCACTTAATAGGTTCTTGGGCCCTACGCCGGAAACTCCTCCTGATACGGGAGATCCCGCGATGTCGACGAATGTGCGACCTCTGGCTACATCCTTTGCTTTAGCGAAAATACCTAGCCATCCGCTTGTGTCAGGCCCAATTTCCAATGTGCCAGGCACAACAGCTCTCACTACTTCCACTGAATGCAGTTCACTGTATTCAGAAACAAGGGTCAACGAGGTCAAGGAAGTTGCTACTCGTGTCGGAAGAGATTTTTGTTCTAGCCAGCAGTCTAGATATTTATCTTCACGCATCTTATCTCCCAGGCGTAGCGAACGTCTGGGCAGACGCTCTGTCCCGGAGACAGAGCACGACAGTAGAATGGGAGCTCAAGCAACCAATTTTCGACCTAATGATTGCGGAGCTCTCCCATCCACAAGTGGATCTTTTTGCGTCCGAGGAGACTCACAAGCTCCCTCTATACCTCACCCGCCGGGCGATAACGCCGGCAGGGGGGCCAGACGCCCTAGTGACAGACTGGAACAGATGGAGCTCCATCTATCTGTTTCCGCCGCCAGATGCGTCACTAATGTGCCACGTAGTGAACAAACTACGAGTTTATCGAGGCTTAGTCTCGCTAATCGCGCCCCTGTGGCCGGCGCAGGTGTGGTACCAGCAATTAATAATGTGGTGCCCGGACCCGGTATCGCTCCCGGTCGGGTACTTCCACTTAGACACGATTGGCAACCTAGCGACCTCGCTGACTTTTGCATTATGGACATTCAGGAGGCCAAGTGGCTAGCACCATACGGTAGGGATGTGACCAATAAATTGCTCAATCAATATACTCAGTCTACTAAGCGACAATATCAATCACATTGGAAAGCTTTTACTTCTTGGATTGTTAGAACGGAACAAACTGTACCCTCAGTGGCATTGGTTTTTAATTACTTGAACTATCTGTTTGAGCAGAAACGTTTATCTGTGGTAACTTTGAAGAATCACTTAACTGCGATTAGAGTGCCCTTTTTCGACCTTACAGGTCTATCCATACCGGTGGCGGAGGAAACAGGATTTATGAGAGCGTGTTTTAAACTCCGCCCACCTCCCCGTCAGCTCATGCCTACTTGGTCTCTGGACAAAGCTTTGTCTTTACTTCATTCTCGTCTGTATCAAAACACTGCAGACTTTGCTTTAATCTTAAAGAAGGCAGTTTTCCTTTTGGCTTTGGCCACCGGAAACAGAGTGTCTGAGCTGGCGGCGATGAGCAACACACCTAATTGTCTTAGGTTTGGTAGACTTAATGATTCAATTTCCATTGCACCCTCCCCGGCGTTTGTAGCCAAGAATGAGCATAGTGCACACGTGTTTTCTGAGTTCACGGTGCCGGCGTTAAAAAGGGGAAAAGTGCATCATAATTTATGTCCAGTGCAAGCTCTAACCAAATATTTGAGAATAGCTCCTCAAAACCCCCAAGGTGCTTTATGGGTAGCGAGTACGGGTAAACGCTTACTTAAACGGCGATTAGCCTCTCTTCTGGTAGAAGTCATTAAAGAGAGTAATCCCGGCGTTGTGGGTAGGGCCCACGATTTACGCAAGTGGGCGGCCTCTTTACGTTTCCTGAAAAACTTTTCAGTTGAAGATATTGCGTCCACACAGTTGTGGGCGTCTAATCATACGTTTCTCTCTAGATACTTGTCAGTTGCTCTAGACAAACCTTCCTTACCATGTATAGCTTTAAGGCAGAGGGTCTAGGTGGCCCTGCAGTCACTTATGTTTACTTTCACGGAAGGGGGGGGGGGGGGTGCAGTCAGTTGACATAGGACACCCTAGACCCCGCCGGAGTATGAGAGCTGTGATACAATTTAAGGTTAAAATGTGATATGAAAATTTCTCTGCGAGAAATTGTGCTAGTACAAGGTTTAGTACAAAACAACGGTGTTGTTATAGTAGTTTTAGCTGCGAAAGCAATGTAATATTAGTTCAATGGAGTTAATTTGCAATTGATCTCCACATGTATTTTGGGGTTTATGATGTGCACATATAAACTTATAACTTATTATTTTTGTCACCACTCGTTGAGTGGGGTGCCTTTTGTAACTACAGATCTGTGTTCAGAATCTTCAGGGTTACCCATTTTTGTCGGGCAGGCTTCTTTGAAGCACGCACCTGCCTGAACCCCTTTTTCTTGTATATTTCCGGCCTACGCCGTATTAAATACATTTTTCAAAAGTAAGAATACTATGTGGTTGTTTTTATTATCTGCTTTTCTAGAGTTATGATATGATTACGAATGTCCCCCTCCAGTCTTAGATATCAGGCATGTTCGTCAATGATGGAGGGGCCACTAATAAATTATAGGTTTGACTCCTGTAAGGAGATAAAGAAAACCTAATATTTAGTAGTGGCCCCGTAATCATTGACGACTGGGGCCCTCCCGACCGTCCCCTTCCCATTCGTTGATGTATTAAGGATTTTAGTTTACTTGATATGTCAGTGAAGGAGGAATGACGCCTGAATCAGCGTCTGGTCAGAAATCCACACAAGTACATCCACGATATGATGGAAAGCTTATTGGATAGTTATTCTTATTTTCTTTTTCTTTTTATTTTTTACGAAGTTTTTTCGTAGTGAGAACCCAATTCATAATGACTGAAGCCATGAGTGAGGTCGCGTGCGCTCATGATGAAGGCTCCTCAGTTTTTAAATGCTCTGCGCGGTAGATTCAAACTACGGCGGATTAGTGTTTGAAGAGGATGCCTTATGTAATAGGCATGTTCGTCAATGATTACGGGGCCACTACTAAATATTAGGTTTTCTTTATCTCCTTACAGGAGTCAAACCTATAATGTCATTAAACCCATCCAGCTTAGACCAGTCTGAAAACAATTTTGAAGCTGAGGCAGGGGGTAAAGCTGGCTTAGTAGCATACACAAAATAGTCTTGGTGATAATAACTAGGTATAGCCTTGATGTTAACATCTAGTACATTTCCCAAAATATCCAGGGCCCTTAATTTCTTTGATTTATTGCCCTGGATGACCCACTCACGCGGTACTGGGAGTTCCCCTGACAAGGTAGGTTGGGCGAGCTCTGGTTTAGTGGGGGTCAAAAGGACCCATGACTCGTCTGGTCCATAAAGCAAGGGCATAGCTACCTTTCTGAGAGGCGCCTTGTCTAGAGGGGGTGGATTGACATCCGTTATCACCCTTACATTCGAAGTGGTCAATGCCGCCGTAGCAGGCCTAGTAACCACTGATGGTAACAGAGTGGGGGGGTTAGGGATCTTAGATAAAGCAATAGAAGTCATCAGAGGCCGTACCGTAGAACTTGTCGTGGGAGCCCCCAAGTCCACTGTGGGAGTTTCCTGTTGTTGTCCAAAAAATTTAGATAAAGCATTACTAAGTAGCCCTTCAACTTCCTGCGCAGTGACAAATTGAGTTGATGATGAACTTACTGGTGAATCATTAATATCCTGCGCGGCGTCTAAGCCTGAACCTGACTCTTGCCCTTCCATCTCCGAAATTATTGAAACCTCGTCTTTCTCCTGATCCTCCTGAGAAGACCCCGCCGAAGCTGGGGTACCTTGCTGCCAAGATAAGTCAGGAATAGAGGATGGGATCGCCGCGTCCCTGTGGACGTCAGCTACTGTGTGACTCGTTTGAGTCGGAAGTGGGTGGTCAGACCCTGGCTGAGCAAATCGCCAAACACCGAGGCCCTGGCCTACACTCTCTTGGGAGTCTGAAACATTCTCAATCACTGATCCCCCTGAACTCTCCATTTCCAGGGTTAAAATATTAATGGGTAAATCCTCTTTAGGGACAGGCACCGCACTGGACCCTTGAGACCTAACACAAACTCTGTCTGGGGTAGAGGTACGATGAGAGGCACTAGAAGCTGGTGAATGTAGGGAGGTCTTTCGTTTATGGGAATCCTTTTTGGAAGATTTATGGCTACGGTGTGACCGTGAACTACTCTTTGATTTGGAAGATTCATCGCCGTGACCACTGGTGGAACTTTCCGTCCTACTCTTCTTACTCGATGGTGAAGAGGCAAGACTAGATGACTGGCGTCTGAGAGGTGACCTAGACCGAGATCTCGCCCTAGACGAGGAGGCGGATGCCGGGGGTGTAGGCTCTCTTGGACGTTTCGGAGTAGCAGCAGAAGACACAGAACCCTGACCAGTCTCCGCCGGCTTATGACAAGTGACTCGAGAGGAACGTTTAGGGGGAGGGTGTTCAAAGAGCAATCGATCCCAAAGAGGGACGTTGTCACATTGAAGTGACTTATGAGCAACAATCGTAGTGTATGCTGACATCTGTTGCCTCACTTCTCTTAACGCGACCGCCGCGGTCTTATCATTGTCGCATAGGACCTTTACAGCTAATTGGGAGCAAAAAGAACAATTACGCATGACCCACAGACCCCTTGAACGGTCTAGACATTTAACACACCTTATGCAAAGAGTATGCGCAAAAATAGGGATACCGGCACAGGTAGGGGTAGTGCATAAAGCAAAGACTGGGGCCAAGGTCGCCATGACAGAGACTGGTGGGGAAAACTACCGCCGGTTCTGTATTGGTCCGCCGGGGCCCAGCTCTGGAAAAATAGAAAATTTCCAGGAATTAATGCTCATAAGGTTAACCCAACATGTTCGCACACAAGTGTTAATAACCCACCGGGTAACGAGATGTAATGACACAACGATCACAGCTCGCTACGCGGCGGGGCTCAGAATATCTAAACATATCTTTTTAAGAAAGTGAAGAATACCCTCTGACAATAATATAACGGTCCAGCATGGCGTTTATAGTCTTTCTGGTGGTGACTGTCTCAAGATTCAATTTTGGAACAAAAACAACCCCCCATAAAGACGCCGGCCCTTGAAATATTATAGTAGAATAACATAGGGCAGGCTGATACGAGATCTGATTTCTAACGAATTGTCACAAAAAGATCGCCGTAAGTAAGAAGGCGGCGATACCTATACGTATCCCTAAAATAAGTGGTTAAATCGAAATTGAATTGTAAATTCCTTATTACCTCCACTTAGGAGCACCCGCCGGGTGTACAAACGATGTTAACCCCCAATTAACCTTCAATCGCCATAAGTGTAAAGGCGGCGATACATAACGTATCACTTAAAATGGATCGGTTAACTAACTGAATGACTTAGTTCATCCCACTTACTAAGGAACTCTTTACCCGCCGGGTGAGATGTCAAAACGTTAACCCCATAAGTTCCTGTCCCCACTTCTTTGTAAAAGATCGCCGGGGAGGAAAGCCCTTCACAACAGCTAGGTTTTTTCTTGTGGTTTGAAAACCGGGTAGAAAAAATTCATAACATATGTTCGCATGAACAATGTTTTTTGATGGGTACAGCCATTCCGCCGGGAATCAAAGGGAGCCTGAAAACAGGCACCAGGACAAACAGGCAAACCCAATACGCCCCAAATAAACTTAGCCTCCTATGCAGATGACATAACACTCACATGCACAAACCATGACCCAAAAAGAGCAACAGATCTCCTTCAACCCTATCTCAACACACTACATGGCTGGTGCACTACAAACAGACTTAATCTAGCCCCAGCCAAATCCACCGCAACCCTGCTCACAAGTTGGACAGGAGAACACGAATACATCCCTCAACTCACCATAAACACACCCCTAACACAACACACATCCAAAATCCTAGGAGTAACATATGATACTCATGACATTCAAACAGCACACCACAAACATTAAAAAGAAACTGACACCCAGACTTAACGCCCTCAGGTCACTTGCTCACACAAAATTTGGACACAACAAAGAAACTACCACCACAGTGTATAAACAATACATAAGATCAGTGATGGAATACGCAAGCCCAGCCTGGGCTTCTAACCTAGCTGAAACACATCATAAGACCTTACAGACTATTCAAAACAAAGCCCTGAAGATCATTACAGGCTGCACCAGCTACTGCACCAGATCACCTACATCAAGAAACCAAAATCCTCAAAGTCAAAGACCATCTGGACATGAGAGGCACTCAATTCCTGGCAGCAGCCTCCACGAACCAAGACCACCCACTAAACTACATGGCACACCCACAGACACCAAGAAATATCAAAACAACACCAGCACACGGTATCACACACAATTATTGTCCTCTCTCCCTCCCTGCCCACCCCGAACCAACTTCCAGAAGCACATCCATACTCATATCTCTCACCGTCCATCCACTCACTCACAGACAACACGCAGCTGCATGCACGACCTCCCGAAATCCATCCTTCCGAATCCTCCCTTCCTCGCGAGGACAGAGTCCACCTGGCCAGGCTGAGATGCGGACACCATCCAGCTCTCCTGAGCTATCAGAAGAGACTGGATGACTCCGTTGTCGACGCCTGCCCGGGATGTAACACAGCACCCCATACCATTAAACACATCATAGAAGACTGCATTTCACACAACCACTTACGCCAACAACACAATCTACACTCAATGAGAGCTCTGTGGGAAAGCCCGATCGTGGCCATGGCCTTTCTCAGGGACTCGGGGCTGTTCGGCCAGGCAGCTTAGGGAACAACAACAACAACAACAACAACAGGCAAACAGGACGCAGTCCTGGAGAGCCACAGACACCTCATCGCCGGGGACACAAGCCTGTGTTGAAACCACGTGTGGCCCAACGCGGCTCTCGGCCGGGTTTTTTCATGGTGAAACCGAGAAAAAACCCGCCGGAAGGAAACCCACCCCGTTCAGACACCATCTGAACGAACAACGGACACGAAGGAAAGCCACGCACGACTAGCCTAAGTCCACACAATAATCCGTGGAATTAGCCAATACACAACTAAACCAGGAAACAAACATAGTCCGAGGAATTAGCCAATACACAACTAAAACCCGGATACATATGACACAGTAGGGCATATTTATAAAAATAAACAATAACACTTGTACATGTGGCAAAGCTACGAGCGGCTGGCTAGGCCTAAGTAGACGGCATCATAAAAGTTGAAATAAACACAAAACACTGGAAATATAACAACAGGAACCACCGCCAACACACCACTGTAGCAAATACTTCCGGCAAAGGGAAGACTGACTCGGGACCCAGAAAAAACTTCACTAAGTGAAGAAAAATACGCTGGGAACGTCAGTAAGCAAAGCTTACCTCATCAGAAAGATAAAAGGCAGCAATAATTAACGCGTAATGAAAGCCGCCTGCATCACAAGCTAACTCAACTGTGAAACGAACACAAGTCCACAACAGGACCACGAGGGTACATCCGAAATAGATGCCCCAAACACACGACCCAAAATACACTGCACTGCGGGCAACCAGCCCAGGACACTCCTGCTACGCATATCCTAACCTTACTCGATACATCCCGGAGTAAACAAATGAGAAAAAACTCACTAGGGACGCAACAAATGCGGAATCAGCGGAGCGTGGGGAGAACGTCCGGGCAGGCTGAGCGCAGAGCAGAGAAGGAAGAATGACGCCTGAATCAGCGTCTGGTCAGAGATCCACACAAGTACATCCACGATATGATGGAAAGCTTATTAGATAGTTATTCTTATTTTCTTTTTATTTTTATTTTTTACGAAGTTTTTTCGTAGTGAGAACCCAATTCATAATGACTGAAGCCATGAGTGAGGTCGCGTGCGCTCATGATGAAGGCTCCTCAGTTTTTAAATGCTCTGCGCGGTAGATTCAAACTACGGCGGATTAGTGTTTGAAGAGGATGCCTTATGTAATAGGCATGTTCGTCAATGATGGATGGGCCACTAATAAATTTATGGCTGTCTGATGTGTTGGCATTGGCTCAACGTCGGGACAGGGCATGGGTGTTTTTAATATGAATGTATATTCCTGTTCATCATCTTTGTAGTTAGGAGTGTAGGACACGAGGGGGTTAGTGTACGTGAGGTGTGGAAAATGGTCAGTTTAGAAAAGGTAAATGGGTGCGTCCTGGAGCTGTTTAGCCCTGCGGGCTTGGGCCTGTCTGAAATGGCTGGCTCGGTCAGCTGGTCCTTTCGTTCTGTGGACCTTTCTTCCGGGTGTTTCTGTGTGGTGTTCGCTCGTGGCTTCTGTGGTGGGCTTCTTGTTCTGGGGCATTTTAATGACGTCAGAAGATCCAAAACTGTGTAAAGTGTAAACATGTACCTCACATGAAGTGCATCTCTAAGAAGACCAACAGTGAAGAACGGGAATTCCTTTGCAATAAGTGTGCCTTGCATTCACTACCGAATAGGCCTATTAATGTAAATGAACCAAGTATTAACCCGGGATCTGCGGGGAGACTCTTAAGAGTTCCCCTGGTGGACTGCGGGGAGACTCTTAAGAGTCAGAGAAAAAAAATCAACTTTTGACATCGAAAAAAAAAAAAAAAAATATTTGGCCCCTGGGCCATGCAAAATCTCAGTCCTCTACCTCCCCTCCTTCCCCACTTTCCTCCTCTCCTTCAGTTATCACCTATTTTCCCTGTTATTCCCTTATTCTGAGGTATATTTTCGTGCTAACATTAGAAATCCGGTTGCAGGGTGTGGTCATCACTGATAGCAAGCGAATGCAAGAGAGAGAGAGAGAGTATCGATCGACTGTGTCTCAGTGGCCTTGGGGGAAATTGGCGGGAAAGCAGCTTGCCTCACCCATACATTATACAACTCGCGGGCTATATCTCCGATTTTGACCATCCAAACGCTGTTTTCACTCGTTTTATTGTTGTTTCAGGTTAATACCTTTATAATCAACCCATAATAGGCGTATATGGATAAGTATTAATGCTATTAATGGTACAATTAATATTTTAGTGACGGAAACACCTCAAATACATGCGCACAGGGAGAGGTGTCTAATTACCCCCATGCGCACTTCAGAGGTTAACAACTTAGAATCCAGCCAGGACACATTCAACATCATAGATGAATACAGAGTGTTCACCAACAAAGGGCTCCATCTTATCCACATTAACGCCAGATCAATG
The DNA here is from genome assembly GCA_032716605.1 of Paralithodes platypus. Lineage (NCBI taxonomy): Eukaryota > Metazoa > Arthropoda > Malacostraca > Decapoda > Lithodidae > Paralithodes > Paralithodes platypus. The sequence goes on from CM064545.1 coordinate 17,236,024, forward strand.
TACCATAAATTGTCAGAAATAAACTTGTTAGCTAATAAGGCCAAAGCTTCAATAATTGCAATCACAGAAACCTGGCTGGATTCAAGTATAAACGATGGTGAAATAAACATTCAAGGTTTCAATATGGTTAGGAATGATCGCAATAGGCATGGGGGAGGAGTATGTCTGTATGTAAAAAACAACCTCACACACACAACTGGGACCGACCTCCATGTAGAAAATCACGAAGCTCTGTGGATCGACCTACACCTGCCGAGGACAAGACCCTTGGACAATTGGGGTATGCTATAGGCCACCAGACGACACACAATTCTTGACCAAATTTGAACGAACTTTGTCATCGCTAGACCCTCGGAATGAATCCATCATACTAGGGGATTTTAACCTGTTACAAACAAAGAAATAATAGGCTTGTACGAGAATATAGGCATATACTGACAATGCACAATCACAAACAACTCATCACAACCCCCACACGTATCTCTGAGAACACTGCCACAATTATATTAGACCACATAAACTGTAACAGAGAGGACAAAATATCCCAATCTGAGGTTATACAGACTGGGATAAGTGATCACTTCGTCACATATTGCACACGGAAAACCACAAAAATTACCCTAGAGAATCACAAGGTTATCAAAACAAGGTCACTCAGAAACTACAATAAAGAAACATTTCTGGACATTTTACGGAATACAGACTGGTCTCCAGTGTTTGGAAGTACAAACGTTAATGACGCATGGGTTGGCTTCAGAACCATCATCACAAACATCCTAGACGAAATAGCTCCTCTGAAAGACATACGAATTAAAGCAAGGTCAGATCCATGGATCAACAATGACATACTACACCATCTGGAACACAGAGACAATCTGCTAAAAAGGCTAGCGAAACATAGACAGGATCAAGGTCTGAAACATGAGTTCAACAGGGCCAGGAATAAACTAAGTAGGAAAATAAAATCAGTGAAAACTAATTATTTTCACAATAAGGCAGAGGAATATCAGAATAACCCAAAGAAACTATGGAGGCACCTAAAAACAACAGGCTACAGCAACAAGACAAGGGATTCGTCTAACACTAATATTGCTCTCACCATTAATGATCAGGTTTGCCACGATAAACAACAAATTTCAACCTACTTCAACTCCTTCTTCACCTCCATAGCAAACACACTTGCACAGAACCTACCTCAACCTCTCAATAAATACACGACAACAACGGCCACCTTTCGAAATTTCTACAGAGATAAAGACATATACCAGAACACATTTGGATTGCAAAATGTTACACCAAAATACACTTTTGACGAGCTGTCTAACCTAAATGTACATAAAAGCACAGGACCAGACAAAATTCCTGCCAAATTTCTACGAGATGGAGCCATTGGTATAGCAGGTCCCCTAACCCACATCATCAACTTGTCAATTAACACCAACACTGTACCTGCTGAACTGAAGGAAGCTATTGTAACCCCTCTATTCAAGAAAGGAAATAAACTAGAAGTTGGCAACTACAGACCAGTTAGCATATTATGTATTGTATCTAAAATCCTTGAAAGAGCGGTATACACCCAAATTGAACACTACCTCAAACAAAATGATCTATTCTATAAGTTTCAATCAGGTTTCAGATGCATGTACTCGACAGACTCCTGTCTCATCCACTTAACGGATCACATTCGTAAAGAAATGTCTAAAGGTAACTACACCGGTATATGGTTCTTCTTGATCTACAAAAGGCATTTGACACAGTAGACCATGATATCCTATGTAATAAACTACAAGCAATGGGCATTGGGTCTGTGAACTGGTTTAAATCTTATCTTAGTGGTAGAACCCAAAGAGTCAAAATTGATGATAATATATCTGATCCTATGCCAATTAACTGTGGGGTCCCGCAGGGAAGCATCCTTGGTCCCTTACTCTTTCTCTGTTATGTGAACGACATGGAACTGAGCGTCTCATGTAAATTATTACTGTATGCAGACGACAGCGTGCTTCTGGTTTCAGGAAAAGACCCAATAAGTATGTAGTGAATGGCTAGTGGACAATAGACTATCTCTTCACCTGGGCAAGACGGAAGCCATCTTATGTGGAACAAAACGCAAACTGAAAGACATTGTGGGCTTCTCGGTCAACTGTAATGATATTCCTATAACAACAGTGTCACAAGTTAAATATCTCGGACTAAAACTGGACGCGAGTTTGTCAGGTGAAACAATTTTGGAATCTATCCTGAGTAAGTGTAGAGCACGTATAAAATACCTGTATAGACAGGTGGGATGCTTGCCCGCGGCGACCAAAAAGACCCTCTGCCAAGCGCTTGTTCAATGTCATTTTGACTATTCTGTGTCATCCTGGTACTCTGCATCATCTAAATCCGCACAGCACAAACTTCAGGTCACTCAAAATAAAATGGTTAGGTTCATGCTGAACCTAGTGTGGGGGTCGGTTTTTTACACCATACCCGAAAGAGGATTTATGGAGCTCCGATCTTACTCTCAACCATCTGAACAATTTAACCAGCAAACCTAAACTTCGTTAAATGCGGAAATAGCCTCACGAAAATATCATGCCCTGGTGGGGGCACGAACTCTCGACCCATGGGTGTGAGGCAGGCACCTTACCAGTTAGACCAATAGAGATATCCCACTTGGCCTGTTCGGCTCAGGGTATTTCCGCATCCGAGGTCTGTTTAGGCTAGCCTATTTTCACTGACTTTACACTAGGACCCAGATCACGTGTTGGCCAGGAACAACTTCAGTCACTAGGTATGCTCAATGTCTCTGACAGGGCCAAACAAATCAGGCTCACTAATGCCTTCAAAATTGTCTATGACAGAGCTCCAGAGTATCTAAAGAATGATTTTGTTAAAGCAAATGAGAGGAGTGGACATAATACAAGAAACAGGATGTTTAATATTAAGGTCCCGAGAATCCAAGGACAGGGTAAGCAAACATTCTTCTTCACTGCCATCAAAGACTGGAACGACCTAGCCCAGTCAGTCCGTGAAAAGAGAACACTATGTGGTACCAACTCTGTATATTGCTAACTGAATAAATATTATTATTATTATTATTATTGTTATAGGTGACGAAACGGGTCTGAATTTTTAGTGACGAAACGGATTTTTGGGGACGAACCGGGTAGTGACGAAACGTCCATACCCCCTTATGGGCTACCCGGTCAGAGGCAAGAAGAAGAAGAAGAGTTCTGATGTAGTCTCCTTGAATGCTACCGACAAATTGTTAGGACATTTGCTATTTGATAGAACAACCAAAAAGAAAGAAGAACAACCAAGATGAAAGAAGAAACGTAAAGCACAAAAAAACCCGAACATAAACAAAAGTAAAAAGAGCACGACAAAAGGGAGGCGCCGTTGTAAATGCCAAGCTTCCTGCCCAACAACAGAACTGAACTGAACTGAACCAGTTCGAACCGTTCCCACTCTAAGATTAGCCTAATTGCGCAGGACTTTCCCGCTCTTCTCAACTGAATGTAAACAAATCGAAGTCAACTTAGCACATATAAATATAAAGAAGAAGGAAGTTGGTGACGAGGATGCCTTGTGAGATCATTACGCTGCAGCTAGGCCAGTGTGGCAACCAAAGTGAGTTAATTAGTGTCATGTTTAATTAGTGTCATCATTACGTAAACGTAATGTGATAGAAAGAGGCAGTAGGCTACTAGGCTAGGCCTACTGAATATTATTGTCACGAATTATTTTGCAATATTTGAAGACAAATATGGAATCTAGGCCTATAGGCTACCTATGCTCTAAACATCATATGAAAATGTGGGTATTAGCCTAGTTTATAAGAAAATGGGAGTCTGCAGAAAGCCGACTGGCCTAAGCAAGGCAGATCCCTGTCCCACACAACCCCAATTACAAAGCCCAATTAGGCTATAGGCTCAACACTCTAATACCCTGAGGATCATCTTACCAAAACGGTTAGAGATTAACGCAGGATTACGGGGGTCTGCAGAGCGCTGATTGGCCCAACCCTGCTGATCCCCCGGTTAATATACAGGAGACGCAACAATGTGTTTTTCAGGTATTTTTTTTGGTATTTTGATTTTGTTTTTGGTGTTTTAGTCGTATCTAGTGATGACATTGAATGGGAATTAAGCATTTACCCATTATCCATCAATCTAAAGACACGCCCCCCCCCCCGATAGTGGGGAGGGCTATGAAGATCAGGGAAATTGAGGGGTAAAAAGCGTATAGAACACGATAATACACATTTGTAACCGAAATTTGGCTCGGGTTTGTTCAATTTCCAGACCCATAAAACCCGATTTTTTGAAAACCCGAGCCAAGTTTTGACGAAACTTGGCTCGGATTTAACAAATGTAAAAATGAAAAAAATACAGTAACCTTGGTAAATTATTGGCTCGGGTTTTGTCAATTTCCAGACCCATAAAACCCGACTTTTTGAAAACCCGAGCCAAGTTTTGACGAAACTTGGCTCGGATTTAACTAATTTAAAAATGAAAATAACACAGTAACCTTATTAACATGTTGGCTCGGGTTTTGTAAATTTCCATACCCATATAACCCGACATTTAGAAAACACGAGCCAAGTTTTGACGAAACTTGGCTCGGATTTTACTAATGTTCATGTTAAAATTACACAGTAACCCTAATAAAATCTTTGTTTGGGTTTTCATAAGGTTAACATTAGCCTAACCTAACGAAGTAAAAATGGGGTTAACATTAGCCTAACCTAACAACCTTACCTAACCTAACCTAGTAAGAATGGGGTTAACATTAGCCTAACCTAACAACCTTACCTAACCTAACCTAGTAAGAATGGGGTTAACATTAGCCTAACCTAACAACCTAACCTAACCTAGTAAGAATGGGTTTAACATTAGCCTAACCTAACAACCTTACCTAACCTAACCTAACCTAGTAAGAATGGGGTTAACATTAGCCTAACCTAACAACCTTACCTAACCTAGTAAGAATGGGGTTAACATTAGCCTAACCTAACAACCTTACCTAACCTAACCTAGTAAGAATGGGGTTAACATTAGCCTAACCTAACAACCTTACCTAACCTAACCTAGTAAGAATGGGGTTAACATTAGCCTAACCTAACAACCTTACCTAACCTAACCTAGTAAGAATGGGGTTAACATTAGCCTAACCTAACAACCTTACCTAACCTAACCTAGTAAGAATGGGGTTAACATTAGCCTAACCTAACAACCTTACCTAACCTAACCTAGTAAGAATGGGGTTAACATTAGCCTAACCTAACAACCTTACCTAACCTAACCTAGTAAGAATGGGGTTAACATTAGCCTAACCTTACAACCTTACCTAACCTAACCTAGTATTATTGGTGGGGGCTGCCGCCCCCACACCTCCGCTGGTTGGGTACTGGCTGAAAAACTTATTGTTTTACAGTAGGCCTATGTATTTTATGTTATTTTTGTTCTCCCTTATAATACATTTCAGCTCTTAATGACATATATAGCAATTATGTATAGCCTATGCTCTACCGGACCTATTAGGCCTAAAAAGATCGATGGGCTAACTGTCGGTCCAAAACATCAGTATGGTAACCAACTAGCCCTTGCATGCCAGTTTAATCCTATGCGAAAAAATCTTTTACTTTGTTACTTTGCGATGACCCATTAAGATTCCCTAGCTAGCTGTGGTCCGGCTCCTTTATGTTGTCCCAACTAACCTTAATGAACAGAGGAGGTACTGGGCTGCCTGGCTGGCCGCTGGAGGCTCGATCACCACTCATCTTGGTCAACAGCTGGTGGATTTTTGGATTTTTGTTTCGAATTTTTCCATGTAAAACAAGTGTATGTGCATTTCAAAACCAGCTGTCCTCGCCAGCTGTATTTGGAACACTGGTTATTGCACTTTGGACAGTTTACACTTATTGGAAGGCGAAAAGGTCTTAAGCAGCCTCAGTGTTTTTAAAGACGGTGGAAAAAGCTTTGATCGGCTCACACCCTCTACACAAGCTGGCCAGAGTCAAACTGACAGCTTATATCCTGGGCCACCTGTTTTCCAAATCATGGCATCACCTGATTGGTCGATAGACATCACGTGTCAGTGAACTCGAGTACTCTTGGCATGAATTAGGTAGGGTGATTACTTTGGCTATGACGCCACCAGTATAGTTCATTGCATTCGCCACCAGATGTCTCAGTTGTTGACTGACAGTCACGAAAAAGAAGTCTCCCAGATGAAGACGAAAAAGAAGAAGTGTAAACAAACCCTTAAAACGTAAATATCCATATAATATGTATTATGTTAGTTTCCCGGGAATGACACCTACATCAACAATTTGGAGAAAAATCGCTTAATCACATGCTATTGAGCTTAATTTTTTACCAATATTGTAGCGCCTCCTGTATATTGACCGATCCCCCTTCTCGTCTATATGCTTATCCAATTTTATCTTAAAGCTCCCTATCGTTTTTAATCCCACTATAGCACTTGGTAGTCCATTCCACCCATCTACAACTCTGTTACCAAACCAATATTTGCCTATATCTTTTCTGAAACAAAATTTATCTAATTTGAAACCATTGGTACGAGTTCTTTCGCTATCACTGAGCTTTAGTACATTTGTCATGTCCCCTTTGTTAATCCCACTAACCCACTTGAACACCTCTATCATATCCCCTCTAACTCTGCGTCTCTCTAACGAATGTAAGCCTAATTTCTTCAACCTTTCTCTATACGGAAGATTTCTAATATTATGGATCATTTTTGTCATTCTACGTTGTACTCTCTCCAATGAATCTATGTCCATTCTGTAATAAGGACACCAAAATTGAACAGCATAATCCATATGGGGTCTCACTAATGACAAGTAAAGTTTTAAGATAACATCAGCAGTTCTGTTACTCACACTCCTAGAGATGAACCCGAGAATCCTGTTTGCCTTGTTTTGAACGCTTATACACTGTTGTCTAGGCTTCAAATCATTGCTAACAAACACACCTAGATCTTTCTCACAATTCGAGTTTTCTAATTCCACATTAGCTGGCTTATATTTAACATTTGTATGCATCTTCCCTTTCTTTAATACCTTGCATTTGTCAATGTTAAACTTCATCTGCCAATTTACTGACCATTCGTGTAAGGTATCTAGATCCCTTTGGAGGCACTCTATATCTCTATCTAAATCAATTTTTCTCCCCATTTTGGTATCGTCTGCAAATTTACTTATCCTACTAGTTATACCTAAATCAAGGTCATTTATGTATATATATAACAAACAACAGAGGACCTAATACAGATCCCTGGGGGACACCACTTTTGACTGCTCCCCATTCTGACTTCGTACCATTTATGCTGACTCTGCTTCCTACCAATTAGCCATGACCTAATCCATCCCAACAACGCCCCACCTATTCCATGCGCCTCAACCTTTCTCATCAATCTCTCATGGGGGACTCTGTCGAAAGCTTTACTGAAATCTAAATATATTATATCATATGACTTGTCATTATCTACTGCTTCATATACCTCTGAGAAAAAACTAAGCAAATTAGTAAGGCAAGAACGTCCCTGAGTGAATCCATGCTGAGAAGAATTTATTAAATTAAATGTATCTAAGTGGTTTCTAATTTTACTAGCAATAATTGACTCTAGTACCTTTCCTATGATTGATGTAAGACTAATGGGACGGTAATTGGATGCTATTGATTTGTCACCTTTTTTGAAGATCGGAACTACGTTTGCAAGCTTCCAAGCTTCTGGAACTATACCTGTCTCCAATGACTTGTTAAATAAAAATGTTAATGGATAACTTAACTCATCCCTACATTCTTTTAATACTCTAGCATATACCTCATCAGGACCAGGCAATTTATGAGGGTTCAGTCTGTCAATTTCCTTAAGCACATAATTTCTACTTATAGTAACCGTACTTAACCTATTTTCTATACTATCGCTATATACCTTACGGACTTCTGGAAACTGTGCCAAATTTGCATTAGTGAAAACGGAAAGAAATTGACTATTAAATGTACTGCACATTTCTAAATAATTTTCTGTCATTTCTCCTATCGAAGTTTTAAGGGGACCAATTACATCTCTAACCTTGGATTTATATAGTTGGTAAAAAGCTTTAGGATTATTTTTTGAGTCATTGGCAACCTTAATTTCATAATTTCTTTTTTCTTTCCTAATATCCTTTTTTACCTGTCTTGATAGATTCTGATAGTAAGCAAGTAGGTGAATTTCGCCTTTCCTAATTTTTCTATATATTCCTCTCTTTTGTCCTAGAAGATCTAATAGTCTATTATTCATCCATTTGGGTTGGTTCTGTGTTGATCTAAATTTTCTTTTGGGGATGTATTTATTTTGTGCATTGAATACTGACTTGATAAAATTATCGTATGTATCTACCAAGGTTGACGTCTCTTCCTGACTTAAGATGACAGGTGCCTGAGAAGGGGTACACTCATTTGGACACCTGGATCGACTTAATTTTTTGACCATAGGGTCAGCTAATAGGGCTCTTCTTAACCCACCATAATTGGCTTTTCTGAAGTCCGGTATTAATGTTGTATTCTCTCTGGTATTACCTTTCCATTGAATATTAAAATACACAGAATTGTGGTCACTATTTCCTAGGTGGTCCCCTATCTCTACATTATTTACCATATGTTCATTGTTACGGTACTGAAAACTAAATCGAAAATATTATTACCTCTAGTCGGCGTATCTATGAATTGAAATAAAAAAACTATCTTGTACTACCTCTATAAACTCCTCAGAATCAGAGTCTCCTATTTGATGCTGCCAATCTATATTCGGAAAATTAAAATCCCCCATAATGCACACATTGCTAAACCTTGATGCCATTTTAATTTCCTCCCATAATGACGTTCCGTTATTTCTACTCATATTTGGCGGTCTATACATAACTCCAATAACTATGGTCTCACTACCTTCGTTAACCTCTACCCAAACACTTTCATTATCGTTATTTAGTGTAATACCTGATTTAATACAGCTTTTTAATGTACTCTTGACAAACACTGCTATACCGCCACCCCTCTTACTTGTTCGGTCATATTTAAACAAACTATATCCTGGTACTGTATATCAAATTCTGCTAAAAAAATGCCTGGTTTCTGTATTAATCCACGTTTCAGTTAGCGCTATTATGTCTATATTTTCTTTGCTAACAAGGGCTCTAAGTTCGTTCATTTTGTTACATAGACTCCTACAGTTGTTGTTGTTGTTGTTCCCTAAGCTGCCTGGCCGAACAGCCCCGAGTCCCTGAGAAAGGCCATGGCCACGATCGGGCTTTCCCCACAGAGCTCTCATTGAGTGTAGATTGTGTTGTTGGCGTAAGTGGTTGTGTGAAATGCAGTCTTCTATGATGTGTTTAATGGTATGGGGTGCTGTGTTACATCCCGGGCAGGCGTCGACAACGGAGTCATCCAGTCTCTTCTGATAGCTCAGGAGAGCTGGATGGTGTCCGCATCTCAGCCTGGCCAGGTGGACTCTGTCCTCGCGAGGAAGGGAGGATTCGGAAGGATGGATTTCGGGAGGTCGTGCATGCAGCTGCGTGTTGTCTGTGAGTGAGTGGATGGATCGGTGAGCGATATGAGTATGGATGTGCTTCTGGAAGTTGGTTTGGGGTGGGCAGGGAGGGAGAGAGGACAATAATTGTGTGTGATACCGTGTGCTGGGTGTTGTTTTAATATTTCTTGGTGTCTGTGGGTGTGTTGCCATGTAGTTTAGTGGGTGGTCTTGGTTCGTGGAGGCTTCTGCCAGGAATTGAGTGCCTCTCATGTCCAGATGGTCTTTGACTTTGAGAATTTTGGTTTCTTGATGTAGGTGATCTGTGGGTGAAGTAGCTGTGCAGCCTGTAATGATCTTCAGGGCTTTGTTTTGAATAGTCTGTAAGGTCTTATGATGTGTTTCAGCTAGGTTAGAAGCCCAGGCTGGGCTTGCGTATTCCATCACTGATCTTATGTACTGTATTGTTTATATACTGTGGTGGTAGTTTCTTTGTTGTGTCCAAATTTTGTGTGAGCAAGTGACCTGAGGGCGTTAAGTCTGGGTGTCGGTTTCTTTTTAATGTTTGTGGTGTGCTGTTTGAATGTCATATGAGTATCATATGTTACTCCTAGGATTTTGTGTGTGTGTGTATGTGTTAGGGGTGTACTTACACTAGTTGTACTTACACTAGTTGTATTTGCGGGAGTGAGCATGCTCGTTAATTCCCGCCTCCTAAGATATGTTTGTCATACCGTGCTTTGAAACTATGCACTGATGGTGCAGACACTACTTCGGCTGGCAATTTGTTCCACCCACTAATCGAGTTGGTAGGAAATCTTTTACTTTTCAGGTCAGATTTACTATTAAGCACTTTTAGTTTGTAGCTGTGACCTCTTGTTCTCTCACCTCCATCCCTCTCTATGAAGTTTTCTTGGTCGATTTTGTCAATACCTCTAACACATTTATATATCTGAATTTGCTGTCCTCGTTTCCTTCTCTGTTCCAGTGTAGGTAGATTCAATCTCTCGAGCCTCTCTTGGTACTCCAAATTTTCCAAACCTGGGATCATCCTCGTAGCTGCTCTCTGTACCCTCTCAATTTTGTGGATATGTTTCTTCATGTGAGGGGACCACACTACAGATGCATATTCCATCCTGGGTCTTATTATTGCCGGTATTATTTGTTTCATGGTGTTTTCATTAAGATAATTGAAAGACATCCTGATATTTGCCAATAGTGCTAGTGATTCTCTCACTATCTTATTTACGTGGCTTTCTGGAGACATGTTATCCTTAAATTCTATCCCCAAGTCTTTTTCTTTTTCTGCTTTGGGAATCACTTCGTTTCCTAGTTTATAATCTTTTCTAGGTCTGTACTTGCTTTTACCCATTTCTAGAGTTACATTTCCCTGCATTGCACTCCATATTCCATTTGATGCTCCATTCATGGATCTTTTGCAAATCTGCTTGGAGCTCAAGGCAATCCTCCTGGGTTCTGATCGTTTTAAGCAGCTTAGCATCGTCCGCAAACATGCTCATGTAGCTTGTTAGTCCCTCAGGTAAGTCATTTACAAATATTAGAAACATGATTGGGGCTAGGACAGATCCTTGTGGTACCCCACTCGTAATTTGAGTCCAGTTTGACGATTTCCCCCTTACTGTTGTTCTCATCTGTCTTCCGCTAAGGTAGCTCTCCATCCATTTCAGCAGTTTGTCTCCTACTTTTCCCTCATGTTTTAATTTCCACAGCAATCTCTTGTGTGGAACTTTGTCAAATGCCTTTTTAAAGTCTAGGTAGGCACAGTCTACCCATCCTTCCCTCTTGTCCACTGTGTCTATTACTCTAGAGTAAAAACTCAACAAGTTGCTTACACATGATCTGCCACCTCTGAATCCAAATTGTCGGTCAGTAATTAATCTTTTGGATTCCAGGTAGTTCACCCATTTGTCCCTTATTAATCCTTCCAGAATCTTCATGAGGATGCTCAATAGTGATACAGGTCTATAGTTCAGTGGTTTATCTCTGCTTCCTCCCTTAAATATAGGAATAATGTTTGCTCTTTTCCATTCTGTAGGTACTATCCCTGTGTCCAATGATTTGGTCATTATGTCATATAACGGTATACTCAGTTCCTTAGCACTTTCTTTAATAATCCAGCCTGATACTCCGTCCGGTCCAGCGGCTTTGTTTGGATCCACCTTACTCATTTTGTCTATGAGCTCTGGTCTGTTAAATGTGACTTCCGGCATTTCCTCTGTACCTATCTCATTGGTTTCTGGTGCAATGAATTCTCCTTCTTTTGTAAATACTGATGCAAAATTTCAATTTAGTTCTTCCGCAATCTCTGTATCCTCTTCTATGATTCTGTTTCCACTTTTAATCTTTACGATCGTGGCTTTTATCTTCCTTTTGCCGTTTACAAACTTGAAAAACATTTTTGGATTCTTTTCATAGTTCTCCACTATCCCTTTCTCATGGTTTGCCTCTGACCTCCTCCTCATTTCTGTGTATTTGTTTCTCTCCTCTTTATACTTTTGCCTGTTATCTTCCGAATCCCAGTTTCTCATCTTTTTCCAGGCTTTGTTTTTTGCTTCCTGTGCTTGCCTACATTCGCGGTTAAACCATACTTTGCGATTAGTTTCTTTCCTTTTATTAATGTACTTAGGGACAAAAGTTTTTATACCAGTATCATAGATCTCCATGAATGCCTTGAGTTTTTTGTCTACCTCACTTTCAGATAACACCTGATCCCAATTTTGTGACTTGAAAAAATCCCGTAGTCCTTCGAAATCGGTTCTGGAATACATCCAGTGATTTTCCTTGTGCTTTTCCCTTCCCTTGGGTAGATTATACTTCAATAGTAAGTCTATGTCTAGAACTGCATGGTCGCTTTTTCCTAGTGGGCATAGGTACTGAATACTTTGAACCTCCTCCTCCCTTCTTGTGAATAGAAGGTCCAATCTAGCTGGTTGATCACTTCCCCTTACTCTTGTTGACTCTTTTACATGTTGGTATATAGAATTTTCCATGGCCATACTTAAAAATTCATAGCTCCAACTTTCCTCCCCTGCTCCGGCTTCAAGATCTTCCCAATTCACTTCCTTGCAGTTAAAGTCCCCACACATGACTATTTCATCCTTTGAAGCCAAGATATTTCCTAGCACACTAATTGTTTCCTTACGCATTAGGCTATGCTCCTCCTTACCCCATGTCTTCGTCTTGGGAGGTACATACGCTACTATCACCACTATTTTTTCGTTTCCACCAATCTCTATTGCTAAAACTTCTGCTGTTGAAGTTACTAGTTTTATCTCAGACACAATCAAATCTTTCCTAGTAAGGATGCACACTCCACCTCCATGTCGAAATTTTCTGTCCCTCCTCCAAATCCTGTATTCAGACCATCCTAGCAAATTTATATCGAGGTCTTCTCTTAGTTTTGTCTCAGTGAGACATACTATTTCTGGTTTCTTAGTATTGAGTAAGTCTGTTAGTTCTAGTTTCTTAGAGATTAGCCCATCGACATTGCTATATAGAATCCTTATACTTTCTAGTCCCCCATTACCTGCTCCAAGCCCCTTATCTGTGGCGGTCTGTTCCCTACCCTCTTTTACTTTTAGTTTCTTTTTACCGAAAGTTTCATAATCTTCCCCTTTCTTACTCCGTAAAAAAACTTATTCTTTTCTTGTTCTGTCCTGTTTATGTTTCTGTGTGTTTATGGTGAGTTGAGGGATGTATTCGTGTTCTGTCCAACTGTGAGCAGGGTTGTGGTGGATTTGGCTGGGGCTAGATTAAGTCTGTTTGTAGTGCACCAGCCATGTAGTGTGTTGAGATAGGGTTGAAGGAGATCTGTTGCTCTTTTTGGGTCATGGTGTGTGCATGTGAGTGTTATGTCATCTGCATAGGAGGCTAAGTTTATTTGGGGCGTATTGGGTGTAGTTATATCGTGCATGTACAGATTGAAGAGTGCGGGCGATAGGACGGATCCTTGTGGGACTCCGTTTGGAAAGTTTCTGATTTTAGATGACTGACCGGCAAAAGATACGTGTGCACATCTGCCTGCTAGGAAGTTGGCCAGCCACCTTTTTGTGTTGTTGTGCATGTTTGTGTTGTAGATTTTGTTTGTTAGGTTGTGGCGGGGGATGGCAGTTTGTGTAATATACTCTCAATTTACTTCTTTTCTTTATACCTAATTTACCTTTATTTCTAACAACATTTCCATCTTCCGTTGCACCATCACTACTATCATTTGCAATATAGTCATCATTTTTTAGCATGAGACTGAATATCCTTATCGCTTTCGCCTGACGCTAAAATTGTTCCATTTAACCTCTCATTTACACTCTCAATATTTCTGTTCAAAACCCCACAACCACCCTATCTAAAGAACTAGCTAATGTAGAAACCCCTAACCGTGAAAGATGAACCCCATCCCTTGTGTACATCCCATCTCTCCCATAGAAACTATCCCAGTTATCAATGAATGGTATTGCTTTTTCTTTGCAATATTTCTCCAAACGGCAATTGACACCAATCGCCCTGGATGTCCATTCCTTGGGAACTCTTCTGGGTAGGATACAATGTACTACAGGGATCCCTCCCTTCATCCTAACCTTATCTAACACATCCCGATACTGCTGCAGCAGTTCCTCACTTCTACCCTTACCAACATCGTTACTCCTGGCACCGAGACAGATAATGGGGTTATCTCCACTATCTTCCAAGATGTGGTCCATCTTCTCTAAAACCCTCCCAACTCCATGGCCAGGCAGACACACAACCTTCCTAAGTTTAGTGCGGGTAGCCCTAACTAAATGTCTTACCATGGAGTCGCCCACAATCAACACAGACTTACCTTCTCGGGACACAGACTTACCTATCCCTCGGGAGGATCCAGCAGCTGCAGTTGGAGAACCCTCGGTGGTGGCAGAAGCTCCCTTGGTGGTGGTGGTGGTGGTAGGTAGCACAGCGTCAGCAGTTGGAGCTGAGTCGGCGGAAGGCACTTCGGCTAACCCTCCCTTTTCCTGACTATCTTTTCCCTCACATTCGTCTCGCAAAGGAGAGAATGTATTTGTCACACTCATACCTATTCTACTATCCTGCTTCTTGAGTGTGACTTTCCCACCCGTATTTTTAACAACCTGCCATGAATACAATTTTTCATCAACTTCCTCCCTTTTCCCCTTACTCGACTTAATTTCCTCTTGGCTAAGCTTGAAAGCTAGATTTTCGTCTTTAATCAAATCCACTTCCCTCTGAAGTTTAACATTAACCTCCCTCTTCCTTCACCACAACCATCTCTTCCCTTACCTGGAGAATAAGATGATGCAGTTCAGTAAAGGACTCGCACTCCATACCTTTATAGAGTGCCTCATACCTTCATATAGTTTATGAGTTATGACCAACCAGTTACGGGCCCTATCGATGATTATCAGTGTTTTATCACTTTCATGAGCGATACTTTGTTGGTGTACATGTAGGCTAATTACCGTCGCAAAATCACTAGGCGGAAAAACTCAATTTTCCCATGGATTTTTTTTTTTTTCCCTGTTAGTTTTCATCAATATATGCTAGGCCTATAGCCTAGTGTTTGGAAATAATTACAAGCCTCGGCGAAACCGTTTTCCCCATTATACAACGATCTTAAGACATGCCGCCCGATAGTGGGGAGGGCTATGAAGTACAGGGAAAATGAGGGGTTAAATGCGTAAAACGGCGATACAAACGTATTCAAGCAAAACTTGGCTCGGATTTTAAGGTACCAGTATTTCAAAGGCCTAAAACCCAATATTTCGAAAATCCGAGCCACGTTTTGGCCAAAGCTGGCTCGGATTTTGAGAGTTTGTAGACAACAAAATGACAGTAACCTCATTTAGAAATTTGGCTCAGGTTTCCCGAAATTGCAAAGCCATAAAACCCGAATATTGGAAAACCCGAGCCAAGTTTTGGCTAAACTTGGCTCGGATTTTGCGAATTTTATGAGTAAACAAATTACAATAACCTAATTTAGAATTTTGGCTCATGTTTCCCTAAATTGCAAACCCCAAAAAGCATAATTTTGGAAAACCCGAGCCAATTTTTGGCAAAACTTGGATCGCATTTTGAGAATAAAAAAAAACTAACTACAGTAAACTTCCGTTAATCCGAAGGGCAGCGGACCGGCCCTCGTTCGGATTAGTGGATTTTTCGGATTATCGGACTTTACCCCTATGAACCTGTGTATGACGAAAACATTGAGGCATTAGGCCACCCAAATGACACAATGGTGCACACACACATATCATATGTTCATGAAATCACTTCAAAAGTTTACCATTGTCATTGTAGCCATTGACGCGTTCGGACGCGTCGCCTCGGCCATGGCTACGACGCACCTAGCCGCTCGCCGCGCCAAAGTATTTATCTCCCTTAGACGATTTTAGTGTTTGATATTGAGAATGTGATGTTTATTTGATATTTTCTAGTTATTTTGAGGCCAATTATATAAAATATGTTTATTAGGGTATCACTGTCATAGTCCATGAGCCAAGACCCGAATTTTGGGATATCGGTACCACCCGGGGTGACTAATTCTCTTAGGTGTTTTTAGCTTGCTACATGTCTCTAGTTTATGTTTTGATATGATATCCCTTGCACATTGGTAGCTTAATGGTCGTTATCACTTCTTGAATAGACATACCCTACCGAAAATTCCGACAGGGACAGGAATGCCTAAATGTCAACAAAATGCATATAGTAATTGTCACATTTAATACAAGTCCTGTAAATACACACTAAGCATGCCATGGGCTTGTACATACTATTATGGCAAATTACTACTCCTAAATATCATCTACGTCAGACTCGGAATCTGACTGTTGTGCCACCGGCTCTTCTTCAATAGCCTTGTTCTGACATGTCTGTAACCTGCACATGTCCGTGCATTTTAGACCATTGCTGAGGCAAGTACACTTAGGGAGTTCGCATGACCGCACACACTTGCAAGACAGTAGCTGCATAACAGCATCTGGTGCTGGTGAGCCTCGCATCCAGTTGACGGCAAGCTTACCGTCCTCATCTGTCATCCAACCGCAGTCTGTTGGGTTCGCAACAAATGGCTGGCTCTGAAGACTTCTCCTCCAGATCGCAGCCTGGTAGTTTGCACGCAGTGCATGCATGAAGAGGCAGTCCTCACAAGGAGGGAGTTGACTTGACTCTACCTCTCCACGTCTTGCACAGAACAGCTCATACCGAAGCTTGTTTACCTTAGTTGTGTGGGTAGATGGTAGGTACATGTGGCAGGTGATTTCCTGTAGCTTCTCAAAGAGTTCAGGAGACACTTCCCATGAGCGTCCAAGTTCGTGAAAAGCATGCTGGTATGTCTTGTCCATCTTCACCTGCTTGAGTGTCGTCATCTTCCCTCGGCCAGCGAATGCACTGACGGTATCACAGCCTGTAAAGGCATGCATACCAATCAATGAATCACACACGCTGCCTCCCAGTGTGCGGCTCAGTGTGGTGATATCCAGGAATCTTGTCCGGTTCTTCGTCCCGCACTTCTGGAACAGATGGGATGGGATCTTGTGGCACATGCCAAGACACAACACCATGACGTCTGTATCTTCTGCAGTGATGATGACAGACTTGTTCCCAGATTCTGCTGCATGAAGTGCATGGAGAAGAAGGCGTGTGTCTGCTTCTTCTTGAGTTGACTTAAGCTCAGGAGCCTCTTCCCACTGCTCTTTGGTGATCTTGAAGCAGCGCTGCTCACATGTGACATACAGCTCCTTGTCCTTGAGCTTCTCCCTGTGCTGTGGTGCCTTCCATTCTTCTACCAAGAACTTGATAAGACTTGCCTTGTTGGAGGAACTACCGAGTAACTTTCTCCACTGCTGGATGTTGTGCCCAGGTTGAATGTTCTTGAAATGAATTCCTGTGCCTGCACTTCTTTTGGCTCGTTCTGCATCCTTGATGGATGTCTCCTTGTAGATATCAAACACAACATCAATGCGCCTGCTCTTAGCACCTTCATGAACAGCGTGACTCAGTGCTGTACCTGCAAGCTGTGAAAAAGTTTTGTCGTTTCCCTTCAGTTTGTGGACCAGGCTCATCCCATCAATTATGGTAGCAGAGGGCTCGGGTATCACTTCTGCAGGAGAAACATTCCTCTCTAACTCCTTTGCGAGGGCAGCCTTGTTGGTCTTGCGGAGAGACCCATCACCGCTGGCAAGTGCCCAAGGCAAAGGCCCCAGGGGATGAGCCAAGACATCACTCATTTTGAGCTTTCTGTTCTCGGCAACAAGGATCATCTGGCCAAATAGGTTCCTGTCAGCCTTTAAGATAACCTCCTTGGCATGGTCTTGTGAGCGTGGCTTCATTCTGATGTTAGTGAACGTTCTCAGTTTCGTCTTCGTCATCGTGTCATGAAACTGTATAGTTGGCGTATCGATCTCCAGGCGCTCTTCCTTGAAGGCTTGATATGCATCCTCTCCTATTCTGTAGGCCCCTAGAAGGTCTTTGACAACTTCTGGTGGTGCCATAGTCGCAGTTGACAAACTGACAAGATCTTCTTGCTCTGCGTTGAAGGGGTTCAACCAGCTGGTCTCCATCAGTTGAACTAAAGATTGGACATCGGCCTCATCTCTTCTAATCCTGGGCATCTGTAGGTCTGGGTGGCTGAAGTCAGTATACTTTTGGCCTACTACCATAGTCCTGAGCTGCCTTAAGTACCTGCTGCGATACTCCGATGTCAGGTAGTACCTGGCGACAGCTCCGCCTTTCAGGCTGAAGCCTTTTGTGCCCCCTGGTGTCTGGGTGTCTTTGTTGATCGTCTCTTCGATTGTCTGGTCCACAGGGATCCGTCCAAAGGGATTCTTGCTACCGATCTGGACCGAAAAGCCACCTTGCATGAAGTGTTCATGGACCTCTGGGTGTTCAATGGGCAGTCGAGACATCAAGGCATAGTAGTAGGTTAGGAACCGGGCATAGTTCACTTTGTCATAGGCAAAACACCACGGTATCATCTGTCGGATTGCTCCTAGGTGGAGCATCCAGTTGCCTTCTCTGGAGGCTCGAATTAAGTCCAGCATGATCTCAACCATGTCCAGGTATGACATCCAGAATGCTGAGAGGTTGTGTTCATCTCTGAGGGTCTCAAGATAAACTTGGAAAAGCTTCATGATATGTGTGCATGATTCACTCTCCATCAGCTCTTGAAAGAGTCCCTGAGACACATTGCTGTGAAAGCTGTTGATGTCCTTCAGTGTTTCATCTAGATGGTGTATGTCCCTTGAATGGTTTTCTTCTAGCCATGAAAGGAAGCCTTTCCATGCAAGCCTCATCAGTGCTTCATACACGAGCTTGTGTAGTCTCACTGCTCTGTTGTACCTCTTGCCGTTCATCACTCCTGACACTGATCCTTCTGCGATGATACCTGATTCCACACACAGATCTCTAAGACCTGCATCTTGAAACCTCTTTCCTATGGTGGAGATGAGATTACAGATTGTGTGGAAGACGCCCATCCTAATGATAATGTTCTTGAACTTCTCTTGTTTCCAGATAACTTCGGCAGCTTTGGCATAGAGTGCTTGATCAAACACGCACACAATCTTGTTAAGCTGTAAGGACTGCATGATAGCATGCGTTTGTTCCAAGATTTCATTAACGGTGGACATTTCTGTTGCGGGAGCATTGATAGTGGGCAGGTAGCTTACAGTGTCCTGAACCACTGCAATGTCTCTGCGCATTTTGATGTTGAACCCAGTCCAACTGCTGATGGACTGGTCCTCATGGTCTGACATTCGAGTAAGAAGCCAGATATGGTTCTTTGTCTTTGAATCCTGGACTTCCTTGGTAGTGTCGACATACGCAGTCTCAATCCTAGGTGGCCCTGCCCGCCGCCCAACATTGTATATTGGCAGCATTGATGATGTCTGAGTGATGCTTCTTATCTTGGACTTGGTAATCTCTGGCAGGACTTTCTCTGGCACAGAGCCTGCAACCTTGGACTGGACAGCAATGCCATTGACTCTATGAGAAGTACCTGCTCCACTTAGGGTCTCTTCAAGTCGGTCAATGTTATCCCAGGCCAGGGTTGTGAACACACCAGGGTAGATGTTTGCTGGCAGTGGAATGTCATCCTTTGAGCATTCCAGCTTCTGGATACAAAGGGCTGTATCGATCTCCTCAAACATTGAGTAAGACACACAGTGACCAAGACGATTCAGAGTTCGGATCAGTTCTGTGTTTCCTGTCAAAGACTTTACAGCATTGGTCAGCAGTACGTGCTTGGGTGGTTTTGTCTTGCCACTGGTAACAGCAAAGACCAAGTCACTGCCAAAGGAAGTGGCAAGACGTTGAGCTCTTTCAGAGGGAGTTTCACACTCACACTCTCCTGTCAGCAGGGTGTGCAGGAATTGAGTGACTGCTGCAGGAATGACATTCTGATCTGTATCGGGAGGCCATGGCTGACTCACATCTTGTTTATTGATCTCATTCCTCAGCTGCATTCCTGCTTTGGTTAAGACATCTTCAGAGTTAGCTGCTCTTGCTTCTTGCAGGTCTTTTGCCATTTTGTGTGCTTGCCGGGCAAGGTCGTCCATTGAGAGGCTGCGTGGATAGATTAGAAGCTTTCCTTTCTCATCTGGGACAAAGCGTAGTGATTCTCCAAACTCGGTTTCAATCTTTCGGCGAACATGTTTCTTTGTCGCTGGTTTCAGTTGGATAATACCACGGGACATCATGGATCTCTCAAGCCTAGATGTGAGGTTTGTCATAGGCAGTACCTCTGGGTTGGGGAATAATTTGGTCCTTATATACAAGCAGAGTTCCTCGAGGGCTTCTGTCTCAACCTCTTCGTAGCGTGCTTCCTCGCTTTCTTCCTGATTTTCACCTGCACCCGACCTGGCGGCCGCTGGGAAATCATCTTTTGTGAAGAGTTTGTAGCACGACTTGTGGTAGTGACCCTCTGCAGCAACAAGGTCTCTGCTAACTAAACCAAGGATTCTCTGGTTGAGTTTCCTTATTGCTGCTCTGCGAATCTTCTCATCTGCTCGTAGCTCAACACACTGTATGAGTGGCTCCCTTGTCTTTGTTGTTTTTATGTACTTGCTTGACTTCTCGCAGAAGATACATACTTTGGCATACACCCTGCTAGTACTAGGGGCATCCCTTGATGCCCTCCTCCTGGGGTCGACGCTTGCTGATTCTATCTTGACACCCTTGGCAAGGATAGAATCCAGTGACTTCTTCATTGTAAAGAGACTACGACATTTACGGTGATAATGTATGTGTGGTATTCCTCCTTCTTCAAGGCCCTTGGCTGCTTCCAGGACTGGATCATGCTGCCTGATTTCTGCAGCCCTGAGCAATGTGTTCCAGGAGTCCAAATCCTGTGGTGACACCAGAGCATCGCTGTCATCATCAGAGCAGTGGATGATACAGTCGATCCGTGCTCTCTTCCTCGCAGATGGTTCCATCCTGCCGTCAAACAGTCGACACACACCTGCAAAAAATATCACCATTAAACCATGAACAAACAAACACATTACATGGAAACCACTCTACATATGTTTGCTCCTTCCAATAATAAATTATCCCCAAAATATAACAAAAAATCCCCAAATATGAAATAAACCCCTAAATATGGAGAAACTTGAAATACACATCGGAATAATTCTTGTAGAGAATCAAATAAGCTACAAGAGCTGTTAGAATATATTTTTCAATGTTCCCCATATTTAAGGATTTATTCTAGATTTAGAGGAAAATACCCAAAATATAGAGTATATTCCGAAATATGAGGAAATTTGAAAAATACCTAGGAACAACTCTGGTAGAGAATATAATTCTACATAGGTGTTCAAAGTTTCGCGATGATTGTGTGATGGATTTTAAAGAAAATGAGGAAAACGCCGAGCGTCACGCTAAAAATCTTTATTTTTGGGTAGCGCCCCTATTGCATCAAAAAAATTAGACTAAGCTACCAGTGCGAGAAGGCTATCATATCTTAATGTACTTACAGTCACTCTATAAACATTTTAGTACCATTCGTGTTTAGTCACCCCAGGTGGTACCGATATCTGGCCTGGCTCATGGACTATCACTGATATTGCTAATTTTCACTCGATACCGTACATTTTATTAGTAATTGAGGTAGCTTATTGTTGTATTAGGCACTGATTATTCGTTATCACAGGTGTTTATTATACTTTGGCCATCAAATATTAGGTCTTGTGTCACTTTCACTTTGACAAATATGCTTTAGAGTGTCACTGTCACTGATAATGCTCATTTTCACTCGATACCGTACATTTTATTAGTAATTGAGGTAGGTTATTGTTGTATTAGGCACTGATTATTCGTTATCACAGGTGTTTATTATACTTTGGCCATCAAATATTAGGTCTTGTGTCACTTTCACTTTGACAAATATGCTTTAGAGAGTGTCACTGTCACTGATAATGCTCATTTTCACTCGATACCGTACATTTTATTAGTAATTGAGGTAGGTTATTGTTGTATTAGGCACTGATTATTCGTTATCACAGGTGTTTATTATACTTTGGCCATCAAATATTAGGTCTTGTGTCACTTTCACTTAGTTATATGATTTGTAAACGATTTATATACAATTTATTGTGTCTTTTTTCACTGATTTATATATTTCTATAGGTTCTAATCATATGAATGTCACTTGGTATATACATATGTGTCACTTTCACATATTATTATGGTGTAATTGTATTTGTATCAATGTTCTCATAATACATGACTTTTGTATTACAATACATTGGTTTTCTTCCACTTTTTGCCTATATATAATTATAGTGTACATATTGTCATTTTATTTGGCAATTTCAGTATGATTATTAGAACTCCAGCTTGGAGTGGTAATCAAAGAAGCAATCTACAGCACAGAGTGCCACCTTGCACTCCACACACTCCAGGGTTGACTTTTTACCTGACCTCGGCTTCACCCTGCTGTTGTAGCAGACATGGCACCGCTTCTGCTGTGTTCTTCCGGATTCATTCTGAGGCAGGGAACCAAGCCTGTGCCTAGTCAAGTATTGAGCAGACTGCAAGCGGTCAATAACGGCGGGCCCAGGATGTGCCACTGCCCTCTGTGGCATAGCATACTTCTCCAGGAGCTCCATCAACACCTGCTTTTGGAACCTCCGCAGGCTATTGAACTTCATGGGTGTGTTCACATTCCGAAGCTTGTATATGTTGTAGGCATTCAGAACTGACATGTCCACCATATGCAGAAAGAACTTTTTGTACCATCTGCACGAGGTACGCAGGCAGTCAATGAAGCCTATCTGCATGTCGGACTTGTCCACCAGCCTCATGTTGATGTTGTAGTCCAGGACAGCATCGGGCTTGGTCACCCTGGCCTGGGTGCGGCGATCCACCTTGCCAGTCTCCACCATTTCCCCCTTGTGGATGGTGGTCAGGAGGTTGACCTTCCGCTGGTCGTGCCAGTGGATAGCCAGAATGGGCCCCGACTTCTTCTTGAACACATCACCTTTTTTAGTCTTTGGAGGGAAAGGTGGCATGCCCTTCCTTTTCCCTCGTACTGTGCCTACAGTCCCCGTCTTGCGCTCATGCAGGTACTGTGAGAGAGTGGGGGACGTGTAATAATTGTCCGTGTAGAGGACGTGATTCTTATGAAAGTAGCGGTCCATCATGGCTTGCACCACTGCTCCGCCAAAGCCAATGAGGGGGTCCACAAGCAAGTCCCCTTCCTTCCCGCTGTAGACCAGGAAGTCCAGGACTTAGCCAGTTTGGCAGTCGCACAGCACAAAGAATTTTATGCCAAAGCGATGTCTTTTTGAGGGGATGTACTGCCGGAAGCTGAGTTTTCCGCGGAACAGCACAAGAGACTCGTCAATGACGACCTTGCGGAAGGGCTTGAAGTAGGAGGTGAAGCGTTCTCGCATCATCTCATACAACGTCCTAATCTTCCACAGCTTGTCTGGGAGGTGGACGTCAAGGTTGGTGACAAGATGGAGCGCTGCGAGGATATCAAGGTACCGGTCGCGAGACATATATTTCCCGAAGGCAGGGGTGGATATCAGATCATTGGTGATCCAATAGTCAGGCAACCTATGCTTCTTGACATGAGGCATTAGCATGGTGAGTGCCAGGAACACCATGAATTCTTTATGAGTCACTGGGGTCCACTGCCTCATGTGGCCCTTGGTCACCTTTCCCAAAAAGTGGACCTGGAATTGGTGCTGCTTATTTGTCTCTTTGACAACATAGCCTACCACCTCCTCATCAAAGAAGGCCTCAAACAGTTCGTGTGGTGGAGCATTGGGGCCTGCAGGAAAATTGGGGGTAACGCCTGAACCCTCCAGTACCTCATCAAAAGCTGGCACATCAGGGTTGTATGCATCCTCATCAACTACGTCTTGCCACTGAAAAACGTAGAATGGGTCTTGTCTACGCTGACGAGGAGCTCCAGCTGGTGGCCCAGCACGCCCACGGCCAACTCGGGAGGCGCGCGCCCTAGGGCGGCCAGGGCGGTGGGCAGCACGACGCCGGGCCAAGCGGATGGGTCGAGGGTCGTCGATGTCCATATAGTCATCGTCAGAGTGGTCATCTTGCCCTGACGGTGGACCTATGTAATCATGGCCAGAGTCTTGAGAGAGGTGCCCTTCATCATCAGTGGCCCCCACATAATCTGGCGGGGAACCAGTGATGCGTGGGCGGCGTGCGGGTGGGCGAGGTGGGGAAGGAGTGGCAGGTGAGGCTGTGTCCCCCCGAGGTCCCGGGCTCCTTGGCCTGCGACGAGTGACAGAAAGCAATGTTTCACTGTCACTAGGGCCAGGTATTGGTGATGCGAGCTCAAAGACTTCTTCAGGAAGACATGTTGAAGGCGGGAGGACCGTGGGGAAAGTTGCGGGGATGTATGGCTGGGGCCGGCCGGGGTGGACGCCGCGGGAGCCTCGAACAAAACTCTCTTACTTTTCTTAATTTTCTTGGTATATTTCCTACCTTTCCCCTTTTCGGCAGCAGTATGTCTCCTGTCGGGGGACCTAGGAGGCAAATAGGCCGAAAGTGTGGGGTCCTCAACCCTTGGCAATGGTGGGGGTGGTGGGGAAGAATGCGGGGCATCCGGGTCATCTTGGGTGGCGAGGGTAGATAAGGGAGACAATGGCGGACGAGAAGGGTCACCACGCTGACCCTCACTCACAGCCTCATCCTCACCAAGTAGTTTTGCTTGTTCCCTAGCTGCCGCGGCCGCCTTCTCAAGTATTTTCTGCTTATACAAATGTAGCTTGAAAGGCGATTTACCAGGGGAAGGGCTTGGCGTCGTGTCACTTAAGCGAAATTTGGTGAGTGACCTTGAACTCTCCCACTCGCTCACTCTCTCAAGTTCACTGTCTTTAGGTAAACCAGCTTCCTCAACAACTGGTACATCACCTTCATCACTCTCATCACTGTCATGTTCTCTCGCAAATCCCAGGAATTGCTCTTCTTTATCACTCTCATGGCCATAATCACTCGACTTATAATTACTGGAGTCGTCACTGACTTCATCATCAACATTATGCTTGGCATCAGCTCGCTCATAAAGTCTCAATGTCGTCTCAATACCTCCGGGAGATAACACATTTAGGCGATGGCGTCGGGGTAAGGCGCGACGAACAAGCAAGGGCGTCGTAGGAAGCACGGTATCGGACACAGCGGAATCACTATTTGGCGTACTGTCCATGATGGCGTCGGGGTAGATACTGTTGCTGTGGCGGAGTTTACGCCTGGTGGCGCCACCTACCGTCCCACGATACCGAAAATGTACGCGCGGCATTCGAAAGCACGCATGCAAGCAATGGGCGTTCAAGAGCCCTTCCGGGTTGCGCGGGCCGAGTTTGTTATGGGCGTTCAAGAGCCCATCCGGGTTGGAGGGGTTAACACATATACGGTAGCCTAGCCTAGACGTTTTTCGGCCAAAACACCCGGGTTTCGAGGAATATATATATAATACATAGCCGGGGCTGGAGGGTTAAAACACATTTTCATATTATGTTTAGAGCATATAAAATCCATATTTGTTTTCAAATATTGCAAAATAATTGGTGACCAACTGATTTAGTTATACTCACCATCGTTATATATGTCATTAACCCGGGAACTGCGGGAAGACTCTTAAGAGTTCCCCCGGCGGACTGCGGGAAGACTCCTAAGAGTCAGAGAAAAAAAAAATCAACTTTAAACATAAAAAAAAAACATTATTTTTTATTTTTATTTTTTTATTTTGTTTATTTTTTTTTTGCCCCTGGGCCATGCAAAATATCACTCCTCTACCTCCCCTCCTTTGAGAGGCCCTAGGCCCAGTGGGCTAGTATAAAATAAAAGCATCATCAACAACAACAACCTCCCCTCCTTCCCCACTTTCCTCCCCTCCTTCAGTTATCACCTATTTTCCCTGTTATTCCCTTATTCTGAGGTATATTTTCGTGCTAACATTAGCAAGTTGCAAGCAGGGCATTGTCAACACTGTTAGCAAGCGAGTGCAAGAGAGAGAGAGAGTATCGATCGACTGTGTCTCAGTGGCCTTGGGGGAAATTGGCGGGAAAGCAGGTTGCCTCACCCATACATTATATAACTCGCGGCCTGTGTCTCCGATTTTGACCATCCAAACGCTGTTTTCACTCGTTTTATTGTTGTTTCAGGTTAATACCTTTATAATCAACCCATAATAGGCGCGTATGGATAAGTATTAATGCTATATATGGTAAAATGAATATTTTAGTGATGGAAACAGCTCAAATACGTCAGCACAGGCAGAGGTGTCTAATTACCCCCATGCGCACTTCTTAGGTTAAGAGCTGAAATGTATTATAAGGGAGAAAAAAAAATAAAATGCTAAAATACATATATACTGTAAAACAATAAGTTTTTCAGCCAGTACCCAACGAGCGGGGGTGTGGGGGCGGCAGCCCCCACCCATATACTAGGTTAGGTTAGGTTAGGTTGTTAAGTTAGGCTAATAGCACCAAAAAAAAAAAAAAAAAAAAACCCAACCAGCGGAGGTGTGGGGGCAGCAGCCCCCACCCATATACTAGGTTAGGTTAGGTAAGGTTGTTAGGTTAGGCTAATAGCCTAGCATATTTAAAAAAAAAAAAAAAAAAAAACCTAACCCAACCCAACCCAACCAGCCGCCCCCTGTGGGGGCAGCAGCCCCCACCCATAATACAGTACTAGGTAAGGTTGTTGGGTTAGGCTAATGTCTTCCCAAAGTTGACTATTTTTATAACATAAGATATTAGGCTACCCACTCCACCCCGTGAAATCCGAGCCAGCTTTTGTGAAAAGTTGGCTCGGGTATTCACAAAATTTGGTTTTATGGGTTTGCAATTTGGGAAAACCCGAGCCAAGTTTTGATACAAAACGCTATATTATTGTATTTTTACGCATTTAACCCCTCATTTTCCCTGAACTTCATAGCCCTCCCCACTAGTGGGGGGCATGTTTTTAGATTGTTGGATAATGGGTAAATACTCATTTCAGCTCCTCTTCAGTATAAAACAACACTATATCTGAAGGAAAAATAAAAAAAAACAAAATAAAACTTACTAAAATCGCTGTCGGTCCAAAAAGTCAGGTTTACCGTGTAAACAAACCGATGAAGAAAAAAAGGAAGTATAAACCCCAGCTGAAGTTGGAGGTTCGCAATTATGGTAGGTGAGACCAGAGTACTTTTATCGGCGTTTTACCTATATCAAATAAAAAATAAAAAACAACAACAAATTAGGAGTCCCACAAGGATCCGTCCTATCGCCCGCACTCTTCAATCTGTACATGCACGATATAACTACACCCAATACGCCCCAAATAAACTTAGCCTCCTATGCAGATGACGTAACACTCACATGCACACACCATGACCCAAAAAGAGCAACAGATCTCCTTCAACCCTATCTCAACACACTACATGGTTGGTGCACTACAAACAGACTTAATCTAGCCCCAGCCAAATCCACCGCAACCCTGCTCACAAGTTGGACAGGAGAACACGAATACATCCCTCAACTCACCATAAACAACACACCCCTAACACATACACACACACCCAAAATCCTAGGAGTAACATATGATACTCATATGACATTCAAACAGCACACCACAAACATTAAAAAGAAACTGACACCCAGACTTAACGCCCTCAGGTCACTTGCTCACACAAAATTTGGACACAACAAAGAAACTACCACCACAGTATATAAACAATACATAAGATCAGTGATGGAATACGCAAGCCCAGCCTGGGCTTCTAACCTAGCTGAAACACATCATAAGACCTTACAGACTATTCAAAACAAAGCCCTGAAGATCATTACAGGCTGCACAGCTACTTCACCCACAGATCACCTACATCAAGAAACCAAAATCCTCAAAGTCAAAGACCATCTGGACCATGAGAGGCACTCAATTCCTGGCAGCAGCCTCCACGAACCAAGACCACCCACTAAACTACATGGCAACACACCCACAGACACCAAGAAATATCAAAACAACACCCAGCACACGGTATCACACACAATTATTGTCCTCTCCCTCCCTGCCCACCCCGAACCAACTTCCAGAAGCACATCCATACTCATATCTCTCACCGATCCATCCACTCACTCACAGACAACACGCAGCTGCATGCACGACCTCCCGAAATCCATCCTTCCGAATCCTCCCTTCCTCGCGAGGACAGAGTCCACCTGGCCAGGCTGAGATGCGGACACCATCCAGCTCTCCTGAGCTATCAGAAGAGACTGGATGACTCCGTTGTCGACACCTGCCCGGGATGTAACACAGCACCCCATACCATTAAACACATCATAGAAGACTGCATTTCACACAACCACTTACGCCAACAACATTATAGGTTTGACTCCTGTAAGGAGATTAGGAAAACCTAATATTTAGTAGTGGCCCCGTAATCACTGACGAACATGCCTATTACATAAGGCATCCTCTTCAAACACTAATCCGCCGTAGTTTGAATCTACCGCGCAGAGCATTTAAAAACTGAGGAGCCTTCATCATGAGCGCACGCGACCTCACTCATGGCTTCAGTCATTATGAATTGGGTTCTCACTACGAAAAAACTTCGTAAAAAATAAAAAGAAAAAGAAAATAAGAATAACTATCCAATAAGCTTTCCATCATATCGTGGATGTACTTGTGTGGATTTCTGACCAGACGCTGATCCAGGCGTCATTCCTCCTTCACTGACATATCAAGTAAACCAAAATCCTTAATACATCAACGAATGGGAAGGGGACGGTCGGGAGGGCCCCAGTCGTCAATGATTACGGGGCCACTACTAAATATTAGGTTTTCCTAATCTCCTTACAGGAGTCAAACCTATAATTTATTAGTGGCCCCTCCATCACTGACGAACATGCCTGATATCTAAGACTGGAGGGGGACATTCGTAATCATATCATAACTCTAGAAAAGCAGATAATAAAAACAACCACATAGTATTCTTACTTTTGAAAAATGTATTTAATACGGCGTAGGCCGGAAATATACAAGAAAAAGGGGGTTCAGGCAGGTGCGTGCTTCAAAGAAGCCTGCCTGACAAAAATAGGTAACCCTGAAGATTCTGAACACAGATCTGTAGTTACAAAAGGCACCCCACTCAACGAGTGGTGACAAATAATAAGTTATAAGTTTATATGTGCACATCATAAACCCCAAAACACATGTGGAGATCAATTGCTAATGAACTCCATTGAACCAACGTTACACTGCTCTCGCAGCCAAAACCACTATAACAACACTGTTGTCCTGTACTAAACCTTGCACTAGCACAAATTCTCTCAGAGAAATTTTCATATCACACTTCAACCCTAAATTGTATCACAGTTCTCATACTCCGGCGGGGTCTAGGGTGTCCTATGTCAACTGACTGCACCCCCCCCCCCCCCCCCCTTTCCTTGAAAATAAACATAAGTGACTGCAGGGCCACCTAGACCCTCTGCCTTAAAGCTATACATGGTAAGGAAGGTTTGTCTAGAGCAACTGACAAGTATCTAGAGAGAAACGTATGATTAGACGCCCACAACTGTGTGGACGCAATATCTTCAACTGAAAAGTTTTTCAGGAAACGTAAAGAGGCCGCCCACTTGCGTAAATCGTGGGCCCTACCCACAACGCCGGGATTACTCTCTTTAATGACTTCTACCAGAAGAGAGGCTAATCGCCGTTTAAGTAAGCGTTTACCCGCACTCGCTACCCATAAAGCACCTTGGGGGTTATGAGGAGCTATTCTCAAATATTTGGTTAGAGCTTGCACTGGACACAAATTATGATGCACCCTTCCCCTTTCCAACGCCGGCACCGTGAACTCAGAAAACACGTGTGCACTATGCTCATTCTTGGCTACAAACGCCGGGGAGGGTGCAATGGAAATGGAATCACTAAGTCTACCAAACCTAAGACAACTAGGTGTGCTGCTCATCGCCGCCAGCTCAGACACTCTGTTTCCGGTGGCCAAAGCCAAAAGGAAAACTGCCTTCTTTAAGATTAAAGCAAAGTCTGCAGTATTTTGATACAGACGAGAATGAAGTAAAGACAAAGCTTTGTCCAGAGACCAAGCAGGCATGAGCTGACGGGGAGGTGGGCGGAGTTTAAAACACGCTCTCATAAATCCTGTTTCCTCCGCCACCGGTATGGATAGACCTGTAAGGTCGAAAAAGGGCACTCTAATCGCAGTCAAGTGATTCTTCAGAGTAACCACAGATAAACGCTTCTGCTCAAACAGATAGTTCAAGTAATTAAAAACCAATGCCACTGAGGGTACAGTTTGTTCCGTTCTAACAATCCAAGAAGTAAAAGCTTTCCAATGAGATTGATATTGTCGCTTAGTAGACTGAGTATATTGATTGAGCAATTTATTGGTCACATCCCTACCGTATGGTGCTAGCCACTTGGCCTCCTGAATGTCCATAATGCAAAAGTCAGCGAGGTCTCTAGGTTGCCAATCGTGTCTAAGTGGAAGTACCTGACCGGGAGCGATACCGGGTCCGGGCACCACATTAATAACTGCTGGCACCACACCTGCGCCGGCCACAGGGGCGCGATTAGCGAGACTAAGCCTCGATAAACTCGTAGTTTGTTCACTACGTGGCACATTAGTGACGCATCTGGCGGTGGAAACAGATAGATGGAGCTCCATCTGTTCCAGTCTGTCACTAGGGCGTCTGGCCCCCCTGCCGGCGTTATCGTCCGGCGGGTGAGGTATAGAGGGAGCTTGTGAGTCTCCTCGGACGCAAAAAGATCCACTTGTGGATGGGAGAGCTCCGCAATCATTAGGTCGAAAATGGGTTGCTTGAGCTCCCATTCTACTGTCGTGCTCTGTCTCCGGGACAGAGCGTCTGCCCAGACGTTCGCTACGCCTGGGAGATAAGATGCGTGAAGATAAATATCTAGACTGGTGGCTAGGACAAAAATCTCTTCCGACACGAGTAGCAACTTCCTTGACCTCGTTGACCCTTGTTTCTGAATACAGTGAACTGCATTCAGATTGTCCATTCTGAAGGCCACTGACTTGCCCCGTAACGCCGAGCCGTGAGCCTGAAGGAAATACAATGGGACTAGTAACTCTTTGACATTTATGTGAGCGATTTCTAAGTGGGACCAAAGTCCCTGACCCTGGTGCCCCTGATTTGACTGAAATCCCCACCCTATGGTGCCTGACGCATCCGTGTCTACCCATACCGTTGGAGGAGGAGAGGTCCATGACATGATTGAGTGCAATGTTTCCCTCTTCGCCCAGACCGCTAGTAAGGTGTGGATTAATTTTGGTATGGGCCATAATTTTCCCGCCGGTAAGAGTGGGAAATATTTGTTGCCCTCCAATATTAATCGTTTTACTTTCAACCGGCCCAACTTGACAGTTAGCTGAATCCAGTTGAGAGAGCCGACCAGAGACTCCCAGACTCTTCGTGTCGTAGTCAGACTGTGAAGAAACCTGAACAGTTTCCTGCGAAACCTGTTGCGATTGTCCACACTCTGACTCAGAGTGAGAGCGGCGGTGTCCCAGACCAGCCCTATCCACTGAATTACTCTTGAGGGAACAAGGTTTGACTTTACCAGATTTACCTTGAAGCCTAGAGTTTTGACATGATTTAAAATGATATTGACATGTTTTATGCATAATTGTTGTGTCTCTGCCACCACCAGCCAGTCGTCTAGATACCACAACACTCTGATTCCCTGTTTTAACAATGGCATCAGGGCTTGCCTGACTAATTTTGTGAATAATCGAGGTGCTAGGTTCAAACCGAACGGCATCCTTTGAAAAACAAAATTTTGGTGCCTGATCCTCAAGGCCAGAAACCTTTGAAATCTTTTGTTGACCGACACGTGCCAATAGGCGTCTGTCAGGTCTAGGGAACACATCCAGCCACCCGGCGGAAGTGTTAGCCTGATTTGATGAACTGTTAACATTCTGAAAGACTCGTTGTAAATGTGAAGATTCAGATACGACAGGTCTACGACCGGCCTCATCTGAACACTGTCCCGTTTGGGAACCAAAAACAGTTTTGACGTGAATACAGGGTAATCTGGGGGTACCGGGATGATGACATTCTTGGCAATCATCTCCTGGACCAGCAGCTCCACCTCTAATGAAACACAATTTGCCGTTGTCGGCTGACGTAAGCGAGGTCGCCGGAGCCACTGCCAAGTGATGCCTTTGCGTGCCACCATCCGTGCCCAGGTTTTTAACGGCCATGCTTGGTGACACGTTCGGAACGACCCAGTTAGCAGACAAGGGTTCGCCGGCTGTACTTCCCTCGGTTCCTCCGGCTCTAAGGTAGGCACTGGGAGTGAGAAAGACTTTAGTTTTTTGATGGTGGTTTTGGTGGTGTTGGCCGCTTCGCCGGCTGGCTGGTGTGGGCCGAAGACTGGCCCTGACCCGGCTTATACTGGCCGCGTCCCCTCTGTCCTGAAAACCCTCTCTGTCTATGCCTGAACTGACCCAGGGGGGATTGGGAGGACTTAGGCGGAAGAAACGGCTTAGAACCCCCTGGCTGAGCTTTAGTAGGAGGCTTAGGTTTGGGGAAGTTAAATGCGGGTTTCTTAGCCTGTGCGGGACTGTGCTTCACGGCCTGTGCCATGTTAAACACTGTTCGCCATACATCAGGGGACATTAAAGAAGGTGTAAGTACTGGGGACATAACCACCTGGTTAGCAATGCGATCAGGCAGCTTGCGAACTAATGACATTCTAAGATCCTGTCGTGCTCGCACCGCCTCAAGTAAGGCTGTGCGTATGTCACCTAAGGATTGAATTGACGACTGAAGAATCAGACGCCGGGATAATTCAACTGATCTTCGAGCATCCGCGTCTGCGATTGCCTGAGTAGACCTGAGTAAAGACTTAGCCACCTGTTGAGAAACTATGTACTGTGAAAACAGGCGGAAAGCTTTTCCCCTAAGCCTAAATTCTCTGTCTAGGTGAGAAGGGGTAGGGGTAATGAATGGTTCCTTTAGTTCACAAAGATTAATCTTAGGGGCAGCTAAAAAGGAAAATAAAGCTGACGGAACTCCGCCGGCAGAACCTACCGGCATTGAGAACCATGAATGTGTATCCTGAGGGATCTGGTGGGAAGATTTAGAAGTGAAAGTGGTTGCAAAGTTCTGAGCCTCTACCTCCCAATCCACCCAAGGTCCTGGTCCTAACTGTCCCACCTTCAACACTGGATTAGCTGTCTCGTCTGTGACGGTCTGTAAATCTAGTTCAGGAGTAATAGCCAACAGAGCCTTAATATCATTAAACCCATCCAGCTTAGACCAGTCTGAAAAAAGTTTTGAAGCTGAGGCAGGGGGTAAAGCAGGCTTAGATGCATAAACAAAATAATCCTGATAATAATAACTAGGTATAGCCTTGATATTTACATCCAAAACATTACCCAAGGCATCCAATGCCCTTAATTTCTTAGACTTATTTCCCTGGATAAACCACTCACGTGGTACCGGGAGTTCCCCTGACAAGGTAGGCTGGGCAAGCTCTGGCTTAGAGGGGTTCAAAGGGACCCATGACTCGTCTGGCCCATAAAGCAGGGGCATAGCTACCTTTCTAAGAGGCGCTTTGTCTAGAGGGGGTGGATTAACATCCGTAATGACCCTGACATTTGACGTAGTGAATGCCGCCGTAGCTGGCTTAGAGCTCCCTGCCGGTGACAAAGTAGGAGGGTTAGGAATCTTAGATAAATCGATTGACGTTATCAGAGGCCGTACCGCAGAACCTGTCAAGGGAGCCCCCAAGTCCATTGTGGGGTTTTCTCGTTGTTGATTAAAGAATTTTGATAGAGCATGAGTAAGTAACCCATCAATTTCTTGTGCTGTAACAAACTGGTTAGGTGCAGAACTTTCAGGTGAATTAGTATTATCATGGGCGGCGTCCAGGCCTGAGCCTGACCCTTGTCCTTCCCTATCTGAAATTAATGACACTTCATCTTGTCCCTCCCGATCCTCCTGAGAAGACCCCGCCGAGGCAGGGGCACCTTGTTTCCAAGATAAATCAGGGATAGAGGATGGGGTCGCCGCGTCCCTGTGGACATCGGCTACTGTGTGACTCGTATGAGTCGGACGTGGATGGACAGACCCTGGCTGAGCAAAACGCCAAACACCGAGGCTCTGGCCTACGCTCTCTTGAGAGTCTGAAACATTCTCAATTATTGAATATCCTGAACTCTCCATTTCTAGGGTTAAAATATCAATAGGTAAATCTTGTTTAGGGACAGGCGCTTCACTATACTCTGAGGCTGTAACAGAAACATTGTCAGGTGTAGAGGTACGATGAGATGCACTAGACTTAGAAGAATGTCGAGAGGACTTCTTATGGGAATCCTTTTTGGAGGATTTATGGCTACGGTGTGACCGCGAACTGGACCTAGGTTTGGAAGGATCACCACCATGGTCCCTGGGGGAAGCTTCAGTCTTGCACTTCTTACTAGCCGGGGAAGAGGCCCGACTTGAAGACCGTTGTCTGAGGGGAGACCTTGACCTCGATCTCGCCTGCGACGAGGAGGTGGCTGCCGGGGGAGTAGGCTCTCTCGGGCGTTTAAACGTCTCCACAGACGATACAGAATCCTGGCTAGTCTCTGTCGGCTTAAAACCCCTTACTCTAGAGGTACGTTTAGGGGGAGGGTGCTCTGACAGCAACTTATCCCAAAGTGGGACGTTGTCACATTGAAGTGACTTATGTGCGACAATGGTAGTGTAGGCCGACATTTGTTGTCTGACCTCTCTCAACGCTACCGCCGCGGTCTTGTCATTGTCACACAGGACTTTATTGGTTAATTGGGAGCAAAAAGAACAATTACTTGTAACCCAGAGACCCCTTGAACGGTCTAGACATCTAACACACCTTATGCAAAGGGTATGTGCAAAAATTGGGATACCCGCGCAAGTAGGGGTAATGCACAGGGCAAAAACTGGGGTGACATTAGCCATGACAGAGACTGGTGAGAGGAACTACCGCCGGGTCTGTATTGGTCCGCCGGAGCTCAGCTCTGGAAAAATAAAGAAAATTTCCAGGAATTAATGCTCATAAGGTTAACCCAAGTGTTCGCATACAAGTGTTAATAACCCGCCGGGTAACGGGATGCAAAGACACAGCTAACACATCTCGCCACGCGGCTGGGTATAAAGAGGCTAAACAAGTCTTCTTAGCTAAGAACATGAAGAATACCCTCTGATATAATGGTCCAGTATGGCACTTATAGTCTGTAGGAGGTGGTGACTGTCTCAAGATTCAATTTTGTAACAAAGCCCCCCCTCATAAAGACGCCGGCCCTTGAAATATTTTAGTAGAATAGCCCAGGGCAGGAAAATACGAGATCTGATTTTTTAACGAATTGTCCCAAACGATCGTCGTAAAAATAGAAGGCGGCGATACTGAAAGTATCACCCAATTAAGGTTAATCGAAATTGAATTTGTTTATAAATTCCTTAGTTCCTATACTTAGGGACACCCGCCGGGTGTGGAAATCGATTTGGTTAAACCTCACTGATCCTTCAAATGCCGTAAGAGTAAAGGCGGCGATACACAGAGTATCACTCACATGGATTGGTTAACTATAAGAGACCTAAGTCGTTTTATCCCACCCTGCTAAGGTGCACCCGCCGGGTGAGAAGTCTAAAAGTTAACCCCACAAGTTCCTGACCCCACTACTTTGTAAAAGATCGCCGGGGAGGAACGCCTAAACAACAGCTAGGTTTTCCCCGTGGTTTGTCGTAAACCAGGTAGAAAAACCTATAAAAAACATGTTCTCACGAACTCGTTTCTTTATATATAACTAAATATATATGTAAGGATGGGTACAGCCATCCCGCCGGGAAATAAAGGAGGCCTGAAACCAGGCACCCACAGATACGCAGTCCTGGAGAGCCACAGACACCTCCCCCGCCGGGGAACCAGGCAGTGTTAACAACCACGTGTGGCCTAACACTGCTCATCGGTCAGGTTTTTTCACGGTGAAACCGAGAAAAAACCCGCCGGAAGGCAAACCCCACCCTGAACAGACACCATCTGAACAATACGACACGAGGAGAGACACGCACGACTAACCAAGGTCACAACATAATCCGTGGAATTAGCCAAAACACAACTAAACCAGGAAACAAATATAGTCCGAGGAATTAGCCAATACACAACTAAAACCCGGATACACATGACACAGTAGGGCATATTTATAAAATAAATAATAACACTAGACATGTGGCAAAGCTACGAGCGGCTGGCTAGGTCTAGGTAGACGGCAAGAAATAGTTGAAATATAAACACACACTGGAATATCACAACAGGAACCACCGCCAACACACCACCGAAGCGATAACTTCCCAACCCCGGGAAGCCTGACACGGACCCAGAAAAAACTTCACTAAGTGAAGAAAAATACGCTGGGAACGTCAGCAAACACACAGCTTACCTCATCAGAAGGATAAAAGGCAGCAATAATTAACGCGTAATGAAAGCCGCCTGCATCACCAACTAAACCAAACTGTGAAAAGTTCACGTGTCCACAACAGGACCACGAGGGTACATCCGAAATAGATGCCCCATACATACGACCCAAAATACATTGCACTGCGGGCAACCAGCCCAGGACACTCCTGCTACGCCTATCCTAACCTTACTCGATACATCCCAGAGTAAACAAATGAGAAAAAACTCACTAGGGACGCCACGAATGCGGAACCAGCGGAGCCTGAAAGGAACGTCCGGGCAGGCTGAGCGCAGAGCAAAGAAGGAGGAATGACGCCTGGATCAGCGTCTGGTCAGAAATCCACACAAGTACATCCACGATATGATGGAAAGCTTATTGGATAGTTATTCTTATTTTCTTTTTGTTTTTATTTTTTACGAAGTTTTTTCGTAGTGAGAACCCAATTCATAATGACTGAAGCCATGAGTGAGGTCGCGTGCGCTCATGATGAAGGCTCCTCAGTTTTTAAATGCTCTGCGCGGTAGATTCAAACTACGGCGGATTAGTGTTTGAAGAGGATGCCTTATGTAATAGGCATGTTCGTCAGTGATGGAGGGGCCACTAATAAATAATCTACACTCAATGAGAGCTCTGTGGGAAAGCCCGATCGTGGCCATGGCCTTTCTCAGGGACTCGGGGCTGTTCGGCCAGGCAGCTTAGGGAACAACAACAACAACAACAACAACAAATTAGGCCTAGGCTACCTGAAAAACTCGTAAATGGTTGGTGATAGCCTAAACCTTTACCAAAATGTGGGAAAATATCCAGGAAACCGGCCACAAATTTTCCTGGAAATTTGGAAGTCACCCATCGAATGTTTCAACCTATCGGAAAAAACGTTTTATATTATTAATAAAAAAACGTTTTCCCCCATTATCCAATAGATATGAAGTACAGGGAATTGAGGGGAAATTGAGGGGTAAAAGATGAAAATAAGGGGTAATATTATAGGTTTGACTCCTGTAAGGAGATAAAGAAAACCTAATATTTAGTAGTGGCCCCGTAATCATTGACGAACATGCCTATTACATAAGGCATCCTCTTCAAACACTAATCCGCCGTAGTTTGAATCTACCGCGCAGAGCATTTAAAAACTGAGGAGCCTTCATCATGAGCGCACGCGACCTCACTCATGGCTTCAGTCATTATGAATGGGGTTCTCACTACGAAAAAACTTCGTAAAAAATAAAAACAAAAAGAAAATAAGAATAACTATCCAATAAGCTTTCCATCATATCGTGGATGTACTTGTGTGGATTTCTGACCAGACGCTGAATCAGGCGTCATTCCTCCTTCACTGACATATCAAGTAAACCAAAATCCTTAATACATCAACGAATGGGAAGGGGACGGTCGGGAGGGCCCCAGTCGTCAATGATTACGGGGCCACTACTAAATATTAGGTTTTCTTTATCTCCTTACAGGAGTCAAACCTATAATTTATTAGTGGCCCCTCCATCATTGACGAACATGCCTGATATCTAAGACTGGAGGGGGACATTCGTAATCATATCATAACTCTAGAAAAGCAGATAATAAAAACAACCACATAGTATTCTTACTTTTGAAAAATGTATTTAATACGGCGTAGGCCGGAAATATACAAGAAAAAGGGGGTTCAGGCAGGTGCGTGCTTCAAAGAAGCCTGCCTGACAAAAATAGGTAACCCTGAAGATTCTGAACACAGATCTGTAGTTACAAAAGGCACCCCACTCAACGAGTGGTGACAAATAATAAGTTATAAGTTTATATGTGCACATCATAAACCCCAAAATACATGTGGAGATCAATTGCTAATGAACTCCATTGAACTAATGTTACATTGCTTTCGCAGCTAAAACTACTATAACAACACCGTTGTTTTGTACTAAACTTTGTACTAGCACAAATTCTCTCAGAGAAATTTTCATATCACATTTCAACCTTAAATTGTATCACAGCTCTCATACTCCGGCGGGGTCTAGGGTGTCCTATGTCAACTGACTGCACCCCCCCCCCCCTTTCCTTGAAAATAAACATAAGTGACTGCAGGGCCACCTAGACCCTCTGCCTTAAAGCTATACATGGTAAGGAAGGTTTGTCTAGAGCAACTGACAAGTATCTAGAGAGAAACGTATGATTAGACGCCCACAACTGTGTGGACGCAATATCTTCAACTGAAAAGTTTTTCAGGAAACGTAAAGAGGCCGCCCACTTGCGTAAATCGTGGGCCCTACCCACAACGCCGGGATTACTCTCTTTAATGACTTCTACTAGAAGAGAGGCTAATCGCCGTTTAAGTAAGCGTTTACCCGTACTCGCTACCCATAAAGCACCTTGGGGGTTATGAGGAGCTATTCTTAAATATTTGGTTAGAGCTTGCACTGGACATAAATTATGATGCACCTTTCCCCTTTTTAACGCCGGCACCGTGAATTCAGAAAACACGTGTGCACTATGCTCATTCTTGGCTACAAACGCCGGGGAGGGTGCAATGGAAATTGAATCATTAAGTCTACCAAACCTAAGACAATTAGGTGTGTTGCTCATCGCCGCCAGCTCAGACACTCTGTTTCCGGTGGCCAAAGCCAAAAGGAAAACTGCCTTCTTTAAGATTAAAGCAAAGTCTGCAGTGTTTTGATACAGACGAGAATGAAGTAAAGACAAAGCTTTGTCCAGAGACCAAGTAGGCATGAGCTGACGGGGAGGTGGGCGGAGTTTAAAACACGCTCTCATAAATCCTGTTTCCTCCGCCACCGGTATGGATAGACCTGTAAGGTCGAAAAAGGGCACTCTAATCGCAGTTAAGTGATTCTTCAAAGTAACCACAGATAAACGTTTCTGCTCAAACAGATAGTTCAAGTAATTAAAAACCAATGCCACTGAGGGTACAGTTTGTTCCGTTCTAACAATCCAAGAAGTAAAAGCTTTCCAATGAGATTGATATTGTCGCTTAGTAGACTGAGTATATTGATTGAGCAATTTATTGGTCACATCCCTACCGTATGGTGCTAGCCACTTGGCCTCCTGAATGTCCATAATGCAAAAGTCAGCGAGGTCTCTAGGTTGCCAATCGTGTCTAAGTGGAAGTACCCGACCGGGAGCGATACCGGGTCCGGGCACCACATTATTAACTGCTGGCACCACACCTGCGCTGGCCACAGGGGCGCGATTAGCGAGACTAAGCCTCGATAAACTCGTAGTTTGTTCACTACGTGGCACATTAGTGACGCATCTGGCGGCGGAAACAGATAGATGGAGCTCCATCTGTTCCAGTCTGTCACTAGGGCGTCTGGCCCCCCTGCCGGCGTTATCGTCCGGCGGGTGAGGTATAGAGGGAGCTTGTGAGTCTCCTCGGACGCAAAAAGATCCACTTGTGGATGGGAGAGCTCCGCAATCATTAGGTCGAAAATGGGTTGCTTGAGCTCCCATTCTACTGTCGTGCTCTGTCTCCGGGACAGAGCGTCTGCCCAGACGTTCGCTACGCCTGGGAGATAAGATGCGTGAAGATAAATATCTAGACTGGTGGCTAGAACAAAAATCTCTTCCGACACGAGTAGCAACTTCCTTGACCTCGTTGACCCTTGTTTCTGAATACAGTGAACTGCATTCAGATTGTCCATTCTGAAGGCCACTGACTTGCCCCGTAACGCCGGGCCGTGAGCCTGAAGGAAATACAATGGGACTAGTAACTCTTTGACATTTATGTGAGAGATTTCTAAGTGGGACCAAAGTCCCTGACCCTGGTGCCCCTGATTTGACTGAAATCCCCACCCTATGGTGCCTGACGCATCCGTGTCTACCCATACCGTTGGAGGAGGAGAGGTCCATGACATGATTGAGTGCAATGTTTCCCTCTTCGCCCAGACCGCTAGTAAGGTGTGGATTAATTTTGGTATGGGCCATAATTTTCCCGCCGGTAAGAGTGGGAAATATTTGTTGCCCTCCAATATTAATCGTTTTACTTTCAACCGGCCCAACTTGACAGTTAGCTGAATCCAGTTGAGAGAGCCGACCAGAGACTCCCAGACTCTTCGTGTCGTAGTCAGACTGTGAAGAAACCTGAACAGTTTCCTGCGAAACCTGTTGCGATTGTCCACACTCTGACTCAGAGTGAGAGCGGCGGTGTCCCAGACCAGCCCTATCCACTGAATTACTCTTGAGGGAACAAGGTTTGACTTTACCAGATTTACCTTGAAGCCTAGAGTTTTGACATGATTTAAAATGATATTGACATGTTTTATGCATAATTGTTGTGTCTCTGCCACCACCAGCCAGTCGTCTAGATACCACAACACTCTGATTCCCTGTTTTAACAATGGCATCAGGGCTTGCCGGACTAGTTTCGTGAATAATCGAGGTGCTAGGTTCAAACCGAACGGCATCCTCTGAAAAACAAAATTTTGGTGCCTGATCCTCAAGGCCAGAAACCTTTGAAATCTTTTGTTGACCGACACGTGCCAATAGGCGTCTGTCAGGTCTAGGGAACACATCCAGCCACCCGGCGGAAGTGTTAGCCTGATTTGATGAACTGTTAACATTCTGAAAGACTCGTTGTAAATGTGAAGATTCAGATACGACAGGTCTACGACCGGCCTCATCTGAACACTGTCCCGTTTGGGAACCAAAAACAGTTTTGACGTGAATACAGGGTAATCTGGGGGTACCGGGATGATGACATTCTTGGCAATCATCTCCTGGACCAGCAACTCCACCTCTAATGAAACACAATTTGCCGTTGTCGGCTGACGTAAGCGAGGTCGCCGGAGCCACTGCCAAGTGATGCCTTTGCGTGCCACCATCCGTGCCCAGGTTTTTAACGGCCATGCTTGGTGACACGTTCGGAACGACCCAGTTAGCAGACAAGGGTTCGCCGGCTGTACTTCCCTCGGTTCCTCCGACTCTAAGGTAGGCACTGGGAGTGAGAAAGACTTTAGTTTTTTGATGGTGGGTTTGGTGGTGTTGGACGCTTCGCCGGCTGGCTGGTGTGGGCCGAAGACTGGCCCTGCCCCGGCTTATACTGGCCGCGTCCCCTCTGTCCTGAAAACCCTCTCTGTCTATGCCTGAACTGACCCAGGGGGGATTGGGAGGACTTAGGCGGAAGAAACGGCTTAGAACCCCCTGGCTGAGCTTTAGTAGGAGGCTTAGGTTTGGGGAAGTTAAATGCGGGTTTCTTAGCCTGTGCGGGACTGTGCTTCACGGCCTGTGCCATGTTAAACACTGTTCGCCATACATCAGGGGACATTAAAGAAGGTGTAAGTACTGGGGACATTACCACCTGGTTAGCAATGCGATCAGGCAGCTTGCGAACTAATGACATTCTAAGATCCTGTCGTGCTCGCACCGCCTCAAGTAAGGCTGTGCGTATGTCACCTAAGGATTGAATTGACGACTGAAGAATCAGACGCCGGGATAATTCAACTGATCTTCGAGCATCCGCGTCTGCGATTGCCTGAGTAGACCTGAGTAAAGACTTAGCCACCTGTTGAGAAACTATGTACTGTGAAAACAGGCGGAAAGCTTTTCCCCCTAGCCTAAATTCTCTGTCTAGGTGAGAAGGGGTAGGGGTAATGAATGGTTCCTTTAGTTCACAAAGATTAATCTTAGGGGCAGCTAAAAAGGAAAATAAAGCTGACGGAACTCCGCCGGCAGAACCTACCGGCATTGAGAACCATGAATGTGTATCCTGAGGGATCTGGTGGGAAGATTTAGAAGTGAAAGTGGTTGCAAAGTTTTGAGCCTCTACCTCCCAATCCACCCAAGGTCCTGGTCCTAACTGTCCCACCTTCAACACTGGATTAGCTGTCTCGTCTGTGACGGTCTGTAAATCTAGTTCAGGAGTAATAGCCAACAGAGCCTTAATATCATTAAACCCATCCAGCTTAGACCAGTCTGAAAAAAGTTTTGAAGCTGAGGCAGGGGGTAAAGCAGGCTTAGATGCATAAACAAAATAATCCTGATAATGCAAACGAGGTATAGCCTTGATATTTACGTCCAAAACATTACCCAAGGCATCCAATGCCCTTAATTTCTTAGACTTATTTCCCTGGATAAACCACTCACGTGGTACCGGGAGTTCCCCTGACAAGGTAGGCTGGGCAAGCTCTGGCTTAGAGGGGTTCAAAGGGACCCATGACTCGTCTGGCCCATAAAGCAGGGGCATAGCTACCTTTCTAAGAGGCGCTTTGTCTAGAGGGGGTGGATTAACATCCGTAATGACCCTGACATTTGACGTAGTGAATGCCGCCGTAGCTGGCTTAGAGCTCCCTGCCGGTGACAGAGTAGGAGGGTTAGGAATCTTAGATAAATCGATTGACGTTATCAGAGGCCGTACCGCAGAACCTGTCAAGGGAGCCCCCAAGTCCATTGTGGGGTTTTCTCGTTGTTGATTAAAGAATTTTGATAGAGCATGAGTAAGTAACCCATCAATTTCTTGTGCTGTAACAAACTGGTTAGGTGCAGAACTTTCAGGTGAATTAGTATTATCATGGGCGGCGTCCAGGCCTGAGCCTGACCCTTGTCCTTCCCTATCTGAAATTAATGACACTTCATCTTGTTCCTCCCGATCCTCCTGAGAAGACCCCGCCGAGGCAGGGGCACCTTGTTTCCAAGATAAATCAGGGATAGAGGATGGGGTCGCCGCGTCCCTGTGGACATCGGCTACTGTGTGACTCGTATGAGTCGGACGTGGATGGTCAGACCCTGGCTGAGCAAACCGCCAAACACCGAGGCTCTGGCCTACGCTCTCTTGAGAGTCTGAAACATTCTCAATTATTGAATATCCTGAACTCTCCATTTCTAGGGTTAAAATATCAATAGGTAAATCTTGTTTAGGGACAGGCGCTTCACTATACTCTGAGGCTGTAACAGAAACATTGTCAGGTGTAGAGGTACGATGAGATGCACTAGACTTAGTAGAATGTCGAGAGGACTTCTTATGGGAATCCTTTTTGGAGGATTTGTGGCTACGGTGTGACCGCGAACTGGACCTAGGTTTGGAAGAATCACCACCATGGCCCTGGGGGAAGCTTCAGTCTTGCACTTCTTACTAGCCGGGGAAGAGGCCCGACTTGAAGACCGTTGTCTGAGGGGTGACCTTGACCTCGATCTCGCCTGCGACGAGGAGGTGGCTGCCGGGGGAGTAGGCTCTCTCGGGCGTTTAAACGTCTCCACAGACGATACAGAATCCTGGCTAGTCTCTGTCGGCTTAAAACCCCTTACTCTAGAGGTACGTTTAGGGGGAGGGTGCTCTGACAGCAACTTATCCCAAAGTGGGACGTTGTCACATTGAAGTGACTTATGTGCGACAATGGTAGTGTAGGCCGACATTTGT
This sequence comes from Paralithodes platypus, assembly GCA_032716605.1. NCBI lineage: Eukaryota > Metazoa > Arthropoda > Malacostraca > Decapoda > Lithodidae > Paralithodes > Paralithodes platypus. Next base: position 17,279,826 of record CM064545.1, read on the forward strand.
TGTCTGACCTCTCTCAACGCTACCGCCGCGGTCTTGTCATTGTCACACAGGACTTTATTGGTTAATTGGGAGCAAAAAGAACAATTACGTGTAACCCAGAGACCCCTTGAACGGTCTAGACATCTAACACACCTTATGCAAAGGGTATGTGCAAAAATTGGGATACCCGCGCAAGTAGGGGTAATGCACAGGGCAAAAACTGGGGTCACATTAGCCATGACAGAGACTGGTGTGAGGAACTACCGCCGGGTCTGTATTGGTCCGCCGGAGCTCAGCTCTGGAAAAATAAAGAAAAATTTCCAGGAATTAATGCTCATAAGGTTAACCCAAGTGTTCGCATACAAGTGTTAATAACCCGCCGGGTAACGGGATGCAAAGACACAGCTAACACATCTCGCCACGCGGCTGGGTATAAAGAGGCTAAACAAGTCTTCTTAGCTAAGAACATGAAGAATACCCTCTGATATAATGGTCCAGTATGGCACTAATAGTCTGTAGGAGGTGGTGACTGTCTCAAGATTCAATTTTGTAACAAAGCCCCCCCTCATAAAGACGCCGGCCCTTGAAATATTTTAGTAGAATAGCCCAGGGCAGGAATATACGAGATCTGATTTTTTAACGAATTGTCCCAAACGATCGTCGTAAAAATAGAAGGCGGCGATACTGAAAGTATCACCCAATTAAGGTTAATCGAAATTGAATTTGTTTATCAATTCCTTAGATCCTTTACTTAGGGGCACCGCCGGGTGTGGAAATCGATTTGGTTAAACCTCACTGATCCTTCAAATGCCGTAAGAGTAAAGGCAGCGATACACAGAGTATCACTCACATGGATTGGTTAACTATAAGAGACCTAAGTCGTTTTATCCCACCCTGCTAAGGTGCACCCGCCGGGTGAGAAGTCTAAAAGTTAACCCCACAAGTTCCTGACCCCACTACTTTGTAAAAGATCGCCGGGGAGGAACGCCTAAACAACAGCTAGGTTTTCCCCGTGGTTTGTCGTAAACCAGGTAGAAAAACCTATAAAAAACGAGTGTTCTCACGAACGTCGTTTCTTTATATATAACTAAATATATATGTAAGGATGGGTACAGCCATCCCGCCGGGAATAAAGGAGGCCTGAAACCAGGCACCCACAGATACGCAGTCCTGGAGAGCCACAGACACCTCCCCTCGCCGGGGAACCAGCCAGTGTTAAAAACCACGTGTGGCCTAACACTGCTCATCGGTCAGGATTTTTCACGGTGAAACCGAGAAAAACCCGCCGGAAGGCAAACCCCACCCTGAACAGACACCATCTGAACAATACGACACGAGGAGAGACACGCACGACTAACCAAGGTCACAACATAATCCGTGGAATTAGCCAATACACAACTAAACCAGGAAACAAATATAGTCCGAGGAATTAGCCAATACACAACTAAAACCCGGATACACATGACACAGTAGGGCATATTTATAAAATAAATAATAACACTAGACATGTGGCAAAGCTACGAGCGGCTGGCTAGGCCTAGGTAGACGGCATGAAAATAGTTGAAATATAAACACACACTGGAATATCACAACAGGAACCACCGCCAACACACCACCGAAGCGATAACTTCCCAACCCCGGGAAGCCTGACACGGACCCAGAAAAAACTTCACTAAGTGAAGAAAAATACGCTGGGAACGTCAGCAAACACACAGCTTACCTCATCAGAAGGATAAAAGGCAGCAATTATTAACGCGTAATGAAAGCCGCCTGCATCACCAACTAAACCAAACTGTGAAAAGTTCACGTGTCCACAACAGGACCACGAGGGTACATCCGAAATAGATGCCCCATACATACGACCCAAAATACATTGCACTGCGGGCAACCAGCCCAGGACACTCCTGCTACGCCTATCCTAACCTTACTCGATACATCCCAGAGTAAACAAATGAGAAAAAACTCACTAGGGACGCCACGAATGCGGAACCAGCGGAGCCTGAAAGGTATGTCCGGGCAGGCTGAGCGCAGAGCAAAGAAGGAGGAATGACGCCTGATTCAGCGTCTGGTCAGAAATCCACACAAGTACATCCACGATATGATGGAAAGCTTATTGGATAGTTATTCTTATTTTCTTTTTGTTTTTATTTTTTACGAAGTTTTTTCGTAGTGAGAACCCAATTCATAATGACTGAAGCCATGAGTGAGGTCGCGTGCGCTCATGATGAAGGCTCCTCAGTTTTTAAATGCTCTGCGCGGTAGATTCAAACTACGGCGGATTAGTGTTTGAAGAGGATGCCTTATGTAATAGGCATGTTCGTCAATGATGGAGGGGCCACTAATAAATTAGCCTAACCTAACAACCTTACCTAACCTAATCTAGTATATTAGGTGGGGGCTGCCGCCCCCACACCCCCGCTGGTTTGGTATGTCATTAATAAAAGGTTGACGGTCGCCAAAAAAAACTTTAATGAAGTCTACGGTATTTACTCCGCAATCTTCAGTTTTGGCTGTGGATAACAGGAGGTAAATATTAACTTTGTCAAAGTAATTGAAAAAGTTTTTTCCGAAAGTTGAAACATGTACCCGTATTAATATGATGTATAGGTTATGTTCATTTAATGGGTGACTTCCAAATTTCCAGGAAAATTTGTGGCCGGTTTCCTTGATAAATACCAAAATGTGTGGTAAGATTAGGAGTAGTGGGCGTACCACTACCGACATACAGCATAAATCATCTATAAAACATTAACCTAACACCGTGAACGACCGCAGCAGTGCAAGTACTGGTACTGAGCTGGATACACAGGCATAGTTTGCCTTTTTCCAGAGGATCTACTGTAAGAAACTGTAAGAAACTGTAAGAAACTAACCTAACCTAGTACTACATGAATACTAGGTTAGGTTAGGTTAGGTTGCTTGGTTAGGTTAATGTTTTATAGATGAGTTATGTTGTATGTTGGTAGTGGTACGCCCACTACTCCTAATCTTACCAAATGTGTTTTAGCCTAACCCTCAGCGAAACCTAGCCTAATAAAAATATATGGTACTAGGCTAAAATGTTTTCTAGTATAACTCCATTTATTTGTCACCAATTATTTTGACATTTGAACACAGATATGGAATCTATATGCTCTAAGCATCATATTAAAATTAGTTTCAACCCTCGGCGTAAACTACGCCACAGCAACAGTATCTACCCCGACGCCATCATGGACAGTACGCCAAATAGTGATTCCGCTGTGTCCGATACCGTGCTTCCTACGACGCCCGTGCTAGTTCGTCGCGCCTTACCCCGACGCCATCACCTAAATGTGTTATCTCCCGGAGGTATTGAGACGACATTGAGACTATATGAGCGTGCTGATGCCAAGTATATTGTTGATGATATAGTCAGTGACGACTCCAGTAATTATAAGTCGAGTGATTATGGCCATGAGAGTGAGAAAGAAGAGCAATTCCTGGGATTTGCGAGAGAACATGACAGTGATGACAGTGATGAAGGTGATGTACCAGTTGTTGAGGAAGCTGGTTTACCTAAAGACAGTGAACTTGAGAGAGTGAGTGAGTGGGAGAGTTCAAGGTCACTCACCAAATTTCGCATAAGTGACACGACGCCAAGCCCTTCCCCAGGTAAATCGCCTTTCAAGCTACACTTATATAAGCAGAAAATACTTGAGAAGGCGGCCGCGGCAGCTAGGGAACAAGCCAATACTTGGTGAGGATGAGGCTGTGAGTGAGGGTGAGCGTGGTGACCCTTCTCGCCCGCCATTGTCTCCCTTATCTACCCACGCCACCCAAGATGACCCGGATGCCCCGCATTCTTCCCCACCACCCCCACCACTGCCAAGGGTTGAGGACCCCCCACTTTCGGCCTATTTGCCTCCTAGGTCCCCCGACAGGAGACATACTGCTGCCGAAAAGGGGAAAGGCAGGAAATATACCAAAAAAATTAAGAAAAGTAAGAGAGTTTTGTTCGAGGCTCCCGCGGCGTCCACCCCTGCCGGCCCCAGCCATACGCCCCCGCAACTTTTCCCACGGTCCTCCCCACCTCTCCCGCCTTCAACATGTCTTCCTGAAGAAGTCTTTGAGCTCGCATCACCAATACCTGGGCCTAGTGACAGTGAAACATTGCTTTCTGTCACTCGTCGCAGGCCAAGGAGCCCAGGACCTCGGGGGGACACAGCCTCACCTGTCCACTCCTTCCCCACCTCGCCCACCCGCACGCCGCCCACGCATCACTGGTTCCCCGCCAGATTATGTGGGGGCCACTGATGATGAAGGGCACCTCTCTGAAGACTCTGGCCATGATTACATAGGTCCACCGTCAGGGCAAGATGACCACTCTGACGATGACTATATGGACATCGACGACCCTCGACCCATCCGCTTGGCCCGGCGTCGTGCTGGCCGACGCCCTCGCCACCCTAGGGCGCGCGCCTCCCGAGTTGGCCGTGGGCGTGCTGGGCCACCAGCTGGAGCTCCTCGTCAGCGTAGACAAGACCCATTCTACGTTTTTCAGTGGCAAGACGTAGTTGATGGGGATGGATACAACCCTGATGTGCCAGCTTTTGATGAGGTACTGGAGGGTTCAGGCATTACCCCCAATTTTCCTGCAGGCCCCAATGCTCCACCACACGAACTATTTGAGGCCTTCTTTGATGAGGAGGTGGTAGGCTATGTTGTCAAAGAGACAAATAAGCAGCACCAATTCCAGGTCCACTTTTTGGGCAAGGTGACCAAGGGCCACATGAGGCAGTGGACCCCAGTGACTCATAAAGAGTTCATGGTGTTCCTGGCACTCACCATGCTAATGCCTCATGTCAAGAAGCATAGGTTGCCTGACTATTGGATCACCAATGATCTGATATCCACCCTTGCCTTCGGGAAATATATGTCTCGCGACCGGTACCTTGATATCCTCGCAGCGCTCCATCTTGTCACCAACGTCCACCTCGGTGACAAGCTGTGGAAGATTAGGACGTTGTACGAGATGATGCGAGAACGCTTCACCTCCTACTTCAAGCCCTTCCACAAGGTCGTCATTGACGAGTCTCTTGTGCTGTTCCGTGGAAAACTCAGCTTCCGGCAGTACATCCCCTCAAAAAGACATCGCTTTGGCATAACATTCTTTGTGCTGTGCGACTGCCAAACTGGCTATGTCCTGGACTTCCTGGTCTACAGCAGGAAGGAAGGGGACTTGCTTGTGGACCCCCTCATTGGCTTTGGCGGAGCAGTGGTGCAAGCCATGATGGACCGCTACTTTCATAAGAATCACGTCCTCTACACGGACAATTATTACACGTCCCCCACTCTCTCACAGTACCTGCATGAGCGCAAGACGGGGACTGTAGGCACAGTACGAGGGAAAAGGAAGGGCATGCCACCTTTGGTACTTAGCAGGTCGCCTTTTAGTTTGAGATTTGCTCAATTTCTTCTGTTTATTTACTGGAAGAATTTGAGTTGGAGGACCTATGTCTTTTCCTGCTAGATCCAGACATTTTCTTGTCAGGAGATGGAGAGGAGCTAGGGGTTCTAGAAAAATATATTTCAAAAAAATCTTACATTCTTTGCCTCCATAATACCTGGATATTTTGTTTAAGGTACAGTACCTGAAATGTAAGACTTTTACCGAACCCCACACAGATAATAACACTCGTTTGCATGTGACCGAGGGCATAAATGGTTTTTTGGTTCCATGACAAGTTGGCAGGACACACAATCCGAATGGATAGCAGGAGTGCTATTACTGCACTAGATCTGTTACATAGCAATACCTATACATTATTGCAATGTGTAACTTTATTGTTAATTATATATATTTTTTTTGTGATATACGATTACCAGTATTCACACCTCAGTAGTTCTATTCTTCTGAAATAAGGCTTCTTTAATGGTACCCGCCTTATATATCTTTTTCTTACTGCTATACTCTTATATTTAATTAAACACATGTCACAGTTTTCATTTTTTGGTCTTCCTAATAGATTCTTGTTTTTAGCTTGATGAGAATATGAAGGTCCCTCCACCGGTCGTGATATTCTAGGCTCTTACGTCATTGACGTAAGGAGCCACCAATAAATTACGGTTTTGACAACCCGTAGGGAAGGAAGGAAAAACTAATATTTATTGGTGGCTCCTGAAGTCAATGACGACAATTGCCCTCCCACCATCCCCTTCCCATTCACATGCCCAACTTGATATACTTTAGAGATCGCTCCTGGGCAGGAGGAGGTATGAGTCAGGCTCATGGGAAGCAGAGGAAGATCGGAATGAGGTGTTCAAACTGTGTTAATTTGTTAGTAGTCTTGGCAAATCCAACGTCAAGGCTATTAACCTAATTGCAATGACGACTTGTCTATTTTGACTGCTATGTCGTCATTCCAACCGCGGTTAAAAAGAAAACGTCTAGAGTCTACTCCTTATCTTGCTCTAGGAGACGTTGTACATTAACCAAAACTACCACCGAAGGTGAAAAAAGCATAGAAGAGAAGAAAAAGGGGTTTACCTTAGTTACCGCTTAAGGCCCATCCCGTGTTCCGTCATGTGCAGATCCCTGTCGAACGTGCGCATGAGCGACCCTCTCTTGTCATCATTTTTTCACGCGCTCCATTGAATGAAGTCGCTTTTGTTGTGCTCCTTTAATTCACCCTGTTTAGGTTCATTTCGGCTTATCTGGCCTTCTTTTTGTTAGACAGATGTTACGTGATCTAGGGCACACGTAAATGGGCTCCTAAGTGTGTTTAATGGAGACGCGTGTGGAAATAGCTACCGAAGGTACGGGGGCGCCTGGCGTTCCTCGTGTGTGTTTTTCATTCCTTTCTCTTTTCATATTCTTTTTTCCTGTTAGTCTGGGCATAGTTTAGCTTTTAGCTTATTTTAGCCTAGCTTGTTTCTCATTCAGGAATTGCTATGCCCCTATGTGTTTTCATATTTTCATAGCCTAGGTGTACGTACAGTTGGTTCACGATCTGAGATTTCGTGGTGGCGGTGCTGTTTGTAGGGTTTGTGTCGGCCGCATTATTAGCGTTATTCCCGAGTCCCCCCTTTCGAGCCTTCACTGTGTCTCAAGGGCCTGGGCGCTTGGTGGTTCGTGATATCCTGGGGTACCCCACGGGGGCCCCTCCCTCACACCACAGGGTTTTTCGCCCCTGACACATTCTCTCCTCACGGCTAGGCCACCCTTTTTCTCGCCAGTTTCATTTACTGGTTTTTGTGTTCCCTTACTGTTTTCACCTCCATCCTTTCATACCCTTTTGCCCAATCCTGGGGTACCCTACGGGGGCCCCTGTTTGTGCCAAACCACCCTTCCTGCCACTTCTCCTCATGGGCTTTGCTCTATCTCTGTGGGTTGGGTGGTTCCTAGGGGATGTGCCTCCTCTCCCCTGGTGTGTCTTCCTTGCCTCTCCCTTGACCGGTTGAGTCAGGATATTATCAAGGAAGACACTGCTCAGCTTGATGGCCATCGTCGCTTGGAGTTCATAAGGAGATGACGCTTTTTTCTGGGCCTCTTTTGGTATTCCCTAGACGCTCCTCTCGCTTTTTCGGCGCCGGACCATCTCGGCCGGTCCCGCAAATTTGTGGGGTGCTCGATTCGGTCCTCTGGGACATCTCGGTTCCCCGCAAATTTGCGGAGATCGTTGGGGGGGTCCCGCGAAATTGCAGGAGGGTGGTGTCGGTACGGTTATGCCTCCATTGGCCCGCAAATTTGCGGTAATAGTTGGCTTTCACTATTGACTTTTGTTATGTCATCTTGTTGCCTGATACTATATTGGTGTATGCACTTTACTGGTGTTATAGGCCCTGCATGTAAGATGTTGAGTGGTGGTTAACACTTTCTCCATCTTTGCAGGTTCTGCTAGTGCTCTTCCGCCTCGGCCGCCCTCCTCACCTACCTCTGTGCTCCCAGTTTAGGGTGAGTACGGTTACCTGTTTGCATGTGTGTTCCTGTTTCCCCATGCTCCTTCCCTGGTTCTTCTTGGACATTCTCTCCACTTACTCCTTCGACGTGCTGATTATGGTGTGTGTTCTTCTAGTGCAGGTAGGCTGCCTTGCTTTCGCCTTGGTTGTCGCTCCCCGTGCTTGGAGAGCCACAAGTCCTGCTTGCGCCACTCGCTCTGTGTGTCCTCTACGGCCTACCTCCCTGCTCTGTGTGGCACGTGTCTGGCCCTGGTGGTTGTGCTGCTCCATGGCCCTGGTTCCTCGGCGGCGGCTGTGGCCTCCTGCTTCCCTTCCGTCGGTGTGGACGATGGTCTCCCGCCACATTAGGACTGTGGGCCACCGTTCCCCGGCCTTTGTTGCCGACCGGATCCGCGTCGCCCTGGGTATCCCTGACCCGACTGACGGCCATTTACCTGGCCCTCTCCCTGCTCGGGCCTCTCCCTGCTCGGGGCCCCTCTCCCTGGGTCCGCAGCGGTCGTCCCATCGTCGGGGGGTTCCCCGGCTCCGTCCACGCTCTCGCTCGCCTTCCTGATCGCCTTGAAGACGCCCATCGCCCTCGTCATGGTTCTCGCCCTGAGGCCGGGGGTTAGCGGCTCTGCCCCTGTGCGCCCTCCCTGGCCTCTACGGATAGGGGCTTCTACCCTTCCGCCCGCTTCCCCTGCCCAGACGACTTCCTCTTACGTTGTCCTCTCCGCGTGCGGTTGTTCATGCTGTAGCTGGCCCTCTGCTCCCTCCTCTACTGTCCAGGAGGGTCCGCCTGGATGTCGTTGCTTCTCCTACTTCACCTGCTTCAGTGCCTATTCTTCCTTCACGGTCTCGTCCCACGGTGGTGGTCCCTCCCTCCTCCGCCTCGGTGTCGGGCCGCCCTGTTATCTCAGCCTCGGGGGGGTAGCCTCTCTCGGATCAATTGTCGGCTATGCAGGGCTGGGTTGTGTCACGCTTCGACGGGCGCTTGGAGTCGATGGAAGACTCCCTCTTCTCGCCCTTCTTGGCGGTGCCTCACCCTCAGCACCTCACCCTACCTACCCCTGCTACAGTCCCCCTCCCTTCTGCAGGCCTACGCTCTGGTCAGACATCAGCCGCCCTGACATCCTTCCGGCTGTTCAGTCCCTGGCTGTGTTGACGGGTCTGTCCTCCTATGGGACAGGTTTGTGCGACGCCGGTACGCCTGGCTTAGCCATCATGCTCGGTCACCCTCTCCCATTGCAGGCCTGGTTTGCTGAGGCCTTCGACTCACACCGATCCGCCGACGGCTCTCCTTCCGGCCCTCCCCGGAGTCGTCCCTGCTTTTGCCTCCTCTTGTGTCTGTCGGCGGGTTGGACGGCGCGTTCTGGTCCTGGATGAGCGCGCCCGTTCTTGAACTTTGTTCTATTGCTACCCCGTTCTTCTCTCACCCGGATCAGCCCTCTGTCGCCAAGGTTTTTCCCTTGCGACGGAGGGTGACGGACTTATTGTCTTGTCTTTAGGTTCCCTCCAGACGTCTGTTCACCACCTGCGGCTTTTCGAGGCGTCTGCGCCAGGCGATCTTCGCGAGGGTTTGGACCGCGTTCAGCGGGTCCACCTTCGGCTCGCGGTGTCTTTGGTTCCCGAGCTGAAGGCGGTTTTGTGCGCGGCAACTCGGCACCGCACGACGGTACGGTCTTCGTTCTGCCGGCCGGCCCCCTTGGTTATTCGTCAGGGTTTGTTGTACTCTGCGCTATATACGTCGGGGTTTTTTAAGCAGGATGCTTGGGAATGCTACGCTTCTCTGTCGGCGGCCCCTGCTTCCGACACGTGACGCCGCGCTGTGTCGTTACGGCCCCTGCTTACGTCACGCACCGACGCGCTGTGCCGCGCGCGGGGTCTTCTCAGTCCCGTCCTTCTGCCGGTCCTCTTCGGGGTGCTGCTGCAAGTGCTGCCGCCTTGCACGGGCGCAGGACTGGGACGTTGCTGCTGTGCGTCGGTTCCGCCTCGCACTTCTGTTCTTGCCCCTTTCATCCCCTCTGTGTCGGGGCTGGCCGGCCTTCCGCTTCCGGCCGCCCTTCGAAGGGGTCAGCCCCGCGCCGGCCTGGGGTTGGGGTGGCCCGCCCTTTTCGACGAGGTTGGGGGGGGGGGGGGGGCAGGGGTAGAGGAGGTCAACGTGGCGCTCATGCCCGCACGGCCCGTACCGGGGGTACCTCCACGTCAACACAATGTGTAGTTCTCTGGGTCGGCCTCCTTGTTCTCCTTCTCGCCTGGGCGTACCGGGTCGCTCCCCTCCTCTCGGGTGCTCCCTCGGGTTGTTTTCGCCCTTGCGCCCCTCGGTAGCCGCGAGGGACGTTGGGGGCGGCGGGTTGCGCGGAGGGGTCTCACCTGGAGGTGGACGTCCAGACCCCCACTCCGCTCTTGTCACCGACGCCGGTCCATCTCTTCAGAGGTGGCCCACGTGTTCCCTTCCATGCCCGAGCTGGGTGGCGTCGAGGGAGTTGACCGCCGGTCACCCGGTTTTCCTCTCCCGTGGCTTTCTGGTACCGTCGACGAACTGCGACTCGATGCGAGCGTGTTCAGTGTTTTTGTTGGTTTTTGAAGAAAAGGGTTTTTGGGTACAGTACCTTTTTGGTTTCAGACAAGTCTATGTTTTTGCATTACTATGAATGACGGGCATGTGTTAAAACTGTTCTTTTTAGCTACTCCTCAGTTTTTCACTCTTTTATTAAACTCTCTTGTTTAACTTGTGTCTTTGTCATTCGTAATTTTGTTTTATGCATTGGTTTTTTTGGTAGGTTGGGCTTGGATGTCCTCCTCCTATTTGTTATGCAGCCTTGACGTTGGATTTGCCAAGACTACTAACAAATTGGGAGGTTTGACGTACCTCCCAACCTACCAAATAGGAAAACCTACTATTTGGTAGTAGTCTTGGAAAATCCAACGTACATAATACCCTCCCTCACGCCGGACCCCTGCCCATCCGCGTTCTTCTGCTGACGTGAGATGTGATGACAAAAGAGGGTCGCTCATGCGCACGTTCGACAGGGATCTGCACATGACGGAACACGGGATGGGCCTTAAGCGGTAACTAAGGTAAACCCCTTTTCTTCTCTTCTATGCTTTTTTCACCTTCGGTGGTAGTTTTGGTTAATGTACAACGTCTCCTAGAGCAAGATAAGGAGTAGACTCTAGACGTTTTCTTTTTAACCGCGGTTGGAATGACGACATAGCAGTCAAAATAGACAAGTCGTCATTGCAATTAGGTTAATAGCCTTGACGTTGGATTTTCCAAGACTACTACCAAATAGTAGGTTTTCCTATTTGGTAGGTTGGGAGGTACGTCAAACCTCCCAATTCTTTTCTTTTTTATTTCCTACTTCTCAGTGGCTCCGTCTCAATGACGTACCTTAGGAATGATTAAGGGGTACCCTCTAAGATGATCTTGGTTCTCGACCGCCGTAATCGAGGTTAACCCGGGCTCTGAGGAGCCCAGAACGAGGCCATATTATCATAGGCTCTTACGTCATTGACTTCAGGAGCCACCAATAAATATTAGTTTTTCCTTCCTTCCCTACGGGTTGTCAAAACCGTAAACTGTTTTACTGAGTTTATATGTGAGGTGAAGTTCCTTTGTACACTTTCTAAGTCATTAATTTCACCTGCTTTGTATGGTGATGTTAATATGTTACAGTATTCTAGCCGCGGTGGCACTAGGGATTTGAAGAGTGTTATCATAGGTAATTCACCGCGAGTATTAAATGTACGTAGAATCCAACCTGTTAGCCGTTTCGCAGTTGCAACTTTGACCTGGTTATGTTCTTTGAATCCCATATTTTCAGACATTATCACCCCAAGGTCTTTCACCTTGTCTTTACGTTCTATTATGTGCTTGGATTCTGTTATGTAACTTGTGTTCTCTTTAACGAAATCCTCATCTCCGTATCGTATTAATTGGAATTTGTCTTCATTAACCCTCCTGGCCCGGGCTGTATCTCCAAAGGACAGGGTGGGCTACCCGGGCGATCTGGCCGAAAAACGTCTAGGCCTAGGCTACCGTATTTTTGTTAATTTTACCTGCTAGAAATTTCCCACGCATCTATAAATGTAGTGCGGTTTCCAATCTGTAGACTGGCGTTGAGTAGAGCTCTCTAAGTCAACTGGTTCAGTTGTGATGACGATTTCAGTGGAGAGCATTTTCAGGCGATGTTAGCAATACGACGATCTTTTCACTACTGAAACAACGACATACAGACATACAATAACAAACGAGTCTTCTTCTTGTTTTCGGAGGTGCGGTGACGCAACGATCGGCTTTGTTTACATGCGTCGGATGCACGGCGTTCAGACCAAGCTGAATAGGCTTTCAAGCTTAAAAGTCCTGAAAGGACACCCGGGCACCTGCCCTTATTTCGTGGTGTCATTTTTAAATGACAACCGGGCAGGAAGGGTTAAACTGCATGTTATTTTTCCTGGTCCACTGGAACACCTTATATATGTCCTCTTGCAGCCGGCCCGTGCCTTCCTGTGTTTGTACTATCATACTCAGTTTCGTGTCATCCGCAAAGGAGGATACTGTACTGTGTCTTGTGTTGGTATCTATGTCACTTATTAGAATGAGGAAAAGAAGGGGCGCTAGTACTGTTCCTTGGGGAACTGAGCTTTTGACGTCTGAAGGCTCAGATGTTACTTGGCTTACTGCTACTGATTGTTTTCAATTCACGAGGAAGTTGTATATCCACCTTCTGATTTTACCTGTTATCCCTTTTGCTTTAAGTTTGTGTGCAATAATACCGTGATCGCATTAATCAAATGCCCTAGCAAAATCGGTGTAGATGACGTCCACGTTTTTCTTTTCTTCTAGGGATTTAAGAATTCTGTCGTAATGTTCCTATAGTTGCGAGAGACATGATCTTCCTGCTCTGAACCCATGTTGACCAGTGTTGTGTAGTTCATTTTTTTCCATAAATGTTGAGATTTTGCCTCGCAGGACTCGCTCGAAAATTTTAATGATGTGGGAAGTCAGATCTACTGTGGCGATAGTTTTTTGGTAGTGCTTTACTCCCTCCTTTATGCAAAGGGGCAATTATTGCGTTTTTCAAACTATCCGGTATTTCTCCAGTGTCTAGACTCCTTCTCCACATTATAGCTAGGGGTTTTGAGAGGTTTTCCTTACATTTCTTTATTAGGATCGAACTCCAAGAGTTCGGGCCTGGTGCCGAGTGGGATGGCATGTTGGCGATGGCTTCTGCCATGTGTTTTGGTCCGAAATTAATATCCAGAATCTGGGGGGTTTCCGTGGGGGGATTATTCATGAAAAATTAATTTTGGTCTCTGATTGCTTTTGTTTCGTCAGGCTTATTGAAGGCTGTTTCGTACTGTAAACGTAATAGTTCACTCATTTCCTTTTTGTCCCCTGTGAATGACCCATCATCTTTACTTAGTGGGCCGATGTTTGATGTGGTTTTAGTCTTATGTTTAGCGTATGAAAAGAAGTACAGTGCTTGGAGTTTTCCTTTATGCTTGCAATAGCTTTGCTCTCCTCTTCTATTTGTTGTAGCTCATAGGAGATTCTTAGTCGTTATTCAATTTCCACAATTTCTCTTTCGATTTTGACCTTTTGTCTTTCCTGTAGATTTTGTTGTGTGCGTCTTTGTGTTGGTAATTTTCTTCTGTACAGCTTCCTTCTTTCCCGTTCTTGTTTGCTTCTTCGTCTTGTTTGTCTGTCTGGTATGTGGTGGCTACAGATTTGGGTCATGGTTTCCGTTAATAGGACTAAGCATTCTGATGGTGTTCGGTTGTTCATTAAATCTTCCCAGTCTATTTCCTCCATTTCTTGGTTTACCTCTTCCCACCTTATATTTTTGCTATTGAAGTTAAATTTGCTGAATGGACCAGTTTTTGGTCTAGTTTCTGAGGTGTTCTGTACACATGCTAGGGTTGTTTTGATCTCAATTAATTGATGATCTGAGTATGTTTTGTCCGATATGTTAACACTGTGTACAGCAGGCTCACATATCTCTATCAATCTCATCTCGATGCCACCTTCAAGCTCTCCCCAATCACAAATCTCGATGAAAAAAAGTTAATCTCGATAGCTAAATATCGATGCTAGATGCTTATATACTAATATAAACAGATTAATCTTGACCAAATTGATGTGTGAACCTCACAGTCATTGTGTTTTGTTCACCTGTATACTAATGTACCGCTAGTATCGATCGTTTTCGAGCGGTAGTCTAACCTGACTCATCTCTGCCGCTTTCATTTACGTAGTAATATAAATTACTTTAGTTTTAATACATTATTTGTATGAGGAAAATCTAATATATATTAATAGTAAAGACAAAAGAAAACTTGATTAAACTTTATACCATGGAAAATTTATTGAAGTCGGTAGATTTGCGGCCATTTTAGCAACTTGTAGCTTCACGATACAACACATGTTGATCACCAGTCGACTTTTGTTTTTGTTCAAGTGAAGATGCTTTGTTTTATTGATCAATTACATGGAATATTGTAGATGTAGTTGTAGCTGAAGGGTTAGGGAGTCATAAGATACACATATTGATCCAGATTGAGCAAAAAGGGGGATAATACAGCTGGTTGGTGATCGTAAGTACAAGTTACAGGGTCAAAAGTGTTGATTGTTAGATTTGATGTGGGTTACTTGCCGATTCGCTGGTCCCTATTGTATTTTTCCCCATAAGAAGTTAACTTCGCATCTCGATATTTCGAATCTCGATCGGTATTTGTGGGAACCAATTATGATCGAGATTGGAGATTCCACTGTACTAGGTTGTCATTATTAGTGAAGACAAGGTCTAAGATATTGTTTTCACGTGTGGGTTCGGTAATATGCTGGTTAAGACTAAAAAAGTCGCAAAGTTTAAATAGTTCTCTTGCATTTGCTTCTCCGGCGTTTATCGACACTACTTGGTCTTCTAGTTGCCTCCACTTGATGTTTGGAAGGTTAAAATCTCCTAACCACATAATATTTGGTGTCGGGTTTCCCAGGGCTTCCACTTCTGATTTTATCATGTTGAGCTGGCTTTTGAATTCTTCTAAGGATGAGTCAGGAGGTCTGTATGTAACAATAACTGCTAGGTTTAGGGATTCTATTTTAACTCCAAGTATTTCCACTACTTCATTACTGTTATTTAGAAATTCAGTGGATATCAGCGAATCATGAATGTACAAGGCTACACCTCCACGAGTTCTATGCGTTCTGTCCGCCCTATGTAGGTTATAACCAGGAATCCATACTTCACTATCTGCCTGATCTTTTTCTGTGAGAGCCGCAAATATAGCGTTTCCTTCTTCTAGCAGGCCCCTAATAAATGGTACTTTTTTTGTGGTTCTATTTTTAAGACCTTGGATGTTTGCAAACAAGACTATGTGTACCTAGTAGTCCCCGGGGGATATTTGGTGTTGCTCGTAGAGCACATCCTTGTGCCATGCTCGGGAGGACAGGAGGTACTCTAGCTGGGCTATTTGTTCTTCCAATTCTCGCACTTTGTTCATCTTGTTCTGCCATTTCCCATAGTGTCTTCTTCCTCTGTCTCGTCCTCGCAAAACTGGAGAGTTTTTTTGGTTAGCATTTGTGTTGTTTCTGGCTATCCTCCAAGTCCCCCTAATATGGAAATCTGAGCATTTGCTATCATAGCATTTCTTACTCTCTAGTGATGACTGGCAGAGGGGTGGGTGGTGGTATTTGCAGTTTTCACCAAATCTCCATTTGTCATCTCTGATCATAATGTTGCAAATTTTGGGGTGCTCAAATCTGCATTTTTCTCCATTAAGTTCACCTTTTGGTCCAAAGTGGCACATTCTTTTCAGGTGATATCTGCATACAGGTGTAGCTGACCCTTACACTAGTTGTACTTACACTAGTTGTATTTGCGGGAGTGAGCATGCTCGTTAATTCCCGCCTCCTAAGATATGTTTGTCATACCGTGCTTTGAAACTATGCACTGATGGTGCAGACACTACTTCGGCTGGCAATTTGTTCCACCCACTAATCGAGTTGGTAGGAAATCTTTTACTTTTCAGATCAGATTTACTATTTAGCACTTTTAGTTTGTAGCTGTGACCTCTTGTCCTCTCACCTCCATCCCTCTCTATGAAGTTTTCTTGGTCGATTTTGTCAATACCTCTAACACATTTATATATCTGAATTTGCTGTCCTCGTTTCCTTCTCTGTTCCAGTGTAGGTAGATTCAATCTCTTGAGCCTCTCTTGGTACTCCAAATTTTCCAAACCTGGGATCATCTTCGTAGCTGCTCTCTGTACCCTCTCAATTTTGTGGATATGTTTTTTCAAGTGAGGGGACCACACTACAGATGCATATTCCATCCTGGGTCTTATTATTGCCGTTATTATTTGTTTCATGGTGTTTTCATTAAGATAATTGAAAGACATCCTGATATTTGCCAATAGTGCTAGTGATTCTGTCACTATCTTATTTACGTGGCTTTCTGGAGACATGTTATCCTTAAATTCTATCCCCAAGTCTTTTTCTTTTTCTGCTTTGGGAATCACTTCGTTTCCTAGTTTATAATCTTTTCTAGGTCTGTACTTGCTTTTACCCATTTCTAGAGTCTTACATTTCCCTGCATTGAACTCCATATTCCATTTGATGCTCCATTCATGGATATTTTGCAAATCTGCTTGGAGCTCAAGGCAATCCTCCTGGGTTCTGATCGTTTTAAGCAGCTTAGCATCGTCCGCAAACATGCTCATGTAGCTTGTTAGTCCCTCAGGTAAGTCATTTACAAATATTAGAAACATGATTGGGGCTAGAACAGATCCTTGTGGTACCCCACTCGTAATTTGAGTCCAGTTTGACGATTTCCCCCTTACTGTTGTTCTCATCTGTCTTCCGCTAAGGTAGCTCTCCATCCATTTCAGCAGTTTGTCTCCTACTTTTCCCTCATGTTTTAATTTCCACAGCAATCTCTTGTGTGGAACTTTGTCAAATGCCTTTTTAAAGTCTAGGTAGGCACAGTCTACCCATCCTTCCCTCTTGTCCACTGTGTCTATTACTCTAGAGTAAAAACTCAACAAGTTGCTTACACATGATCTGCCACCTCTGAATCCAAATTGTCGGTCAGTAATTAATCTTTTGGATTCCAGGTAGTTCACCCATTTGTCCCTTATTAATCCTTCCAGAATCTTCATGAGGATGCTCAATAGTGATACAGGTCTATAGTTCAGTGGTTTATCTCTGCTTCCTCCCTTAAATATAGGAATAATGTTTGCTCTTTTCCATTCTGTAGGTACTATCCCTGTGTCCAATGATTTGGTCATTATGTCATATAACGGTATACTCAGTTCCATAGCATTTTCTTTAATAATCCAGCCTGATACTCCGTCCGGTCCAGCGGCTTTGTTTGGATCCACCTTACTCATTTTGTCTATGAGCTCTGGTCTGTTAAATGTTACTTCCGGCATTTCCTCTGTACCTATCTCATTGGTTTCTGGTGCAATGAATTCTCCTTCTTTTGTAAATACTGATGCAAAATTTCAATTTAGTTCTTCCGCAATCTCTGTATCCTCTTCTATGATTCTGTTTCCACTTTTAATCTTTACGATCGTGGCTTTTATCTTCCTTTTGCCGTTTACAAACTTGAAAAACATTTTTGGATTCTTTTCATAGTTCTCCACTATCCCTTTCTCATGGTTTGCCTCTGACCTCCTCCTCATTTCTGTGTATTTGTTTCTCTCCTCTTTATACTTTTGCCTGTTATCTTCCGAATCCCAGTTTCTCATCTTTTTCCAGGCTTTGTTTTTTGCTTCCTGTGCTTGCCTACATTCGCGGTTAAAACCATACTTTGCGATTACTTTTTTTCCTTTTATTAATGTACTTAGGGACAAAAGTTTTTATACCAGTATCATAGATCTCCATGAATGCCTTGAGTTTTTTGTCTACCTCACTTTCAGATAACACCTGATTCCAATTTTGTGACTTGAAAAAATCCCGTAGTCCTACGAAATCGGTTCTGGAATACATCCAGTGATTTTCCTTGTGCTTTTCCCTTCCCTTGGGTAGATTATACTTCAATAGTAAGTCTATGTCTAGAACTGTATGGTCGCTTTTTCCTAGTGGGCATAGGTACTGAATACTTTGAACCTCCTCCTCCCTTCTTGTGAATAGAAGGTCCAATCTAGCTGGTTGATCACTTCCCCTTACTCTTGTTGACTCTTTTACATGTTGGTATATAGAATTTTCCATGGCCATACTTAAAAATTCATAGCCCCAACTTTCCTCCCCTGCTCCGGCTTCAAGATCTTCCCAATTCACTTCCTTGCAGTTAAAGTCCCCACACATGACTATTTCATCCTTTGAAGCCAAGATATTTCCTAGCACACTAATTGTTTCCTTACGCATTAGGCTATGCTCCTCCTTACCCCATGTCTTCGTCTTGGGAGGTACCGTCATCTGGGGTGGCTTCGGACAAGTGGACAACTTCGGACATTTTGGATAAAAATTAAAACAAATAAAAATAGAGAGAAGAGGAGTTTGGTTTTGAAAAATAGATGTGTAGCATTCAAGAGGAATGTTGTAACTATATGTAGGATGAACTAATAATTTAAATTAATTAATTTAATTTGTGGTAAATATTTGTGAATATGTAACAAAGAAAACACATGTTTTTGTAAGTGTGTCAAACTTCTACTGAGCATAATTAATGGGATGTGAGGAAGACAATTAACCTACACCAGAATGTTCTACAATTATCTGTGAGACCATACACACAGTAACTCTTTCCCCAAAGTTCATAATACACAGCTTATAGCCCTAACAATTTACTTTTATTGTTTTCCATATTTATTGGGGTGTTTTCGGACATAGTTTGGGGTGATTTCGGACATGAGGTGACATCGGACATCTAATATTAGTTACAAGGTCCTTCCAATATGAACAACAATTAGTATCTAAGTGTATGGTACTCTTACCTAGCCATACATAGCGAGCATCTGTCGAATCATGTCATCACAGGGATCTGTCTTGTATGGGCCGATCGGCTTTTTGCAGACTCCCATTTTCTTATGTTCTTATCATCTGTCATCTTGCTCCCGTTTGAGTAACGCCAATTAAAGGATGCTTAAGACTGAGTAAGGTGTCAGATGTTGACATGATTTGGTGGATGTTTGCTGTGTAAGGTTAGGTAAGAGTATCATATTACATTGCTTTTCATTCACAGGAGTAAAAATGCCACGGATATATAAACCAAAGCCACACAACGAGAAAAGGAAATACAACAGTCATGTATGTAAAGACAAATTAAAGAAAGCAAAAGATGATATACAAAAGAAGAACATGAGTGTACGTGAGGCTGCTAAAAAGTGGAAGTTAAGTAAGAGCACCTTACATGACTATATAAAAGGGAAACATAGTAAACCTGCTGGTTATTGTTAAAGTTCCGTTTGATGGTAAGAAGAAACATCGACATTATATTGCAGTCATAGTAAAGGTTCTACCAGAAATACATGTTCGTTTCCTAAAGCATGTGAAGGGCACAAGTAACGTCTTCATTAACCCAGTTATTGATGATTACAGTGATATAGACAAGGGTGAGATAGTACAAATCCTGCCAGAACCAATACTAGACAAGAAGTGCAGAATGCTGTTCAGTGTTGATGTAAATAAATGGCCAAAATAATAGAGAGAGAGAGAAATAGAGAGGGTTGAAGAGCTATAGAGAGGAGAGAGAAAGCGAGCGAGCAGGGGGAGAGAAAGTGAGAGAGAGAGGGGTGGGAGAGAAAGCGAGAGAGGGTGGGGCCAAGAGAAGGGTGGGAGAGAAAGCGAGAGAGAGAGAGAGAGAGGTGGTAGAGGGCGGGGCCAGGGGAGGGTGGGGCCGGGAGAAGGGTGGGAGAGGGCGGGGCCAGGGGAGGGCGGGGCCAGAAGGGTGGGAGAGAGATCGATATCGAGAGCGAGAGGTGGTAGAGGGCGGGGCCAAGTGAGAGAGGGGGGATGAATAAGGAAAGAGGCAATAATGTGATACAAAGTTATATTTTTTGTAAGGTCCTTTTTATTTCATATTATGATTATTTTAAGGTATATACCCTGAAAGGGTTAATTAGTATTTCGGGCCATTAATTAGCCAAGATGGCATCTAGTCGGCTGTGTGCCATTAGTATTCCTTTAATATGCAGTCATTAAGATATTATTGCTAAGCTTTAATGATATCAGTATTATTTTTTTAGAAGTTTGGTCACAAGTGTGAAATACATTTTCAAGGAGTCATTATGTGTAATTTGAATGAATTAATTGTATTTTTTTTGTATTAGAAAAGTGCCTATACATACGGTGTACCTGAATGCATTAGTGATAATAATATAATTGCTTTGTTATTGAGAATACATAACAATTTATATGAAGGTGCTAAAATGCACAGAAACTTGGAATCTAATGTATATGCTACTCTAAGGGCTACAAATGTAAGCATTTCAGTTTGTATTATTTTTTAAAACTCCGTCTTGTGTCCGAAGTCGCCTCTGCATTGTCCGAAGCCGTCGTTCAATACACACACTCAGATTTAAAGGGGAAAACCATTAATGTCCGAAGTCACCTTACCCCAGTCCGAAGTCACCTCATATCGATGATGACTTCGGACACCATTATAAATATTAGTTATAATTAAGCCAAAGGCCTATAATTTTTCCACTGTACACAAGATTATTCTACGTTTCTAAGCTATACATATAGATGCAAAAGATTGCATTATTAAGGCTTTACCTATTGAGTTAGGCTTAAAATTAGGTCAATTAGGTCCGAAGTCACCCCGAATGACGGTACATACGCTACTATCACCACTATTTTTCCGTTTCCACCAATCTCTATTGCTAAAACTTCTGCTGTTGAAGTTACTAGTTTTATCTCGGACACAATCAAATCTTTCCTAGTAAGTATGCACACTCCACCTCCATGTAGAAATTTTCTGTCCCTCCTCCAAATCCTGTATTCAGACCATCCTAGCAAATTTATATCGAGGTCTTCTCTTAGTTTTGTCTCGGTGAGACATACTATTTCTGGTTTCTTAGTATTGAGTAAGTCTGTTAGTTCTAGTTTCTTAGAGATTAGCCCATCGACATTGCTATATAGAATCCTTATACTTTCTAGTCCCCCATTACCTGCTCCAAGCCCCTTATCTGCGGTGGTCTGTTCCCTACCCTCTTTTACTTTTAGTTTCTTTTTACCGAAAGTTTCATAATCTTCCCCTTTCTTACTCCGTAAAAAAACTTATTCTTTTCTTGTTCTGTCCTCTTGCTATTTTCCTCCTTGGCGGTTTTCCTTAGTTCAGCCTCCTTCTTTCTCTCTTCTTCTGGTAAGTCTCGCCTGATGTAGATTTTGTCCTTACCCTCTAACCCTTTTAGCCTAGCCGCTACTGCCATGATTTCATCACCTGTCCTTCTTGACTTAAATTCGATTTTTACCAGTCTATTGTATTCCTTTGTATATTTTCCCAGCCTAAACCTTGTGTGCCTGAGTGTGTTGATGTGGTGATTGATTTTGCAATTTCCTTTGTATGCATATGTTGCCTTGGGACCAGTCCAGATACTTCCCGAGTGGCACTACCTGTCTCTTGATTGGTTGTGGTTGGAGCACCCTGTACTGCCGCGGTTGTGGTAGATGGCAGTTGGTTTTGATTTTGAGGGCTATCCCCTTCATTCCTCTTACGTTGTTGTTGCTCGGGGGAGTTGGGTACAACATAAAGTCCTGCCTGGGTGGTGGTTTGGGGTGACATAAGGGTCTCGGTTGGGCAGATAGAGGGCGGAGGTGGCTGAGAGGTAACTTGTGGGGGTGTGGTTGGTTGTGAAGGGCAATGTGGAGGCAATTGAGGTTGAGAGTCACGTGGGATGGTGTGAGGTTGAGAGTTATGTGGGGGTGTAGGGGGCTGAGAGTTATAGGTATTTGTGCGTGAGGGAGAGTGTGCGCACACAGGTGACAATGTATCACTGTAGTGTGACAGCCAGTAACTAAGATCTTCTATGAATTGCGAGTATGATGTTAAATTTGTTGACTGTGTTTTGTTGTCAGAATGGGGTGAAATATTTTCATTTAGCAAGGCCATTTGGACTTTCTGGCCAATTTTCTCTATTACAGTAAACTTCCGTTAATCCGAAGGGCAGCGGACCGGCCCTCGTTCGGATTAGTGGATTTTTCGGATTATCGGACTTTACCCCTATGAACCTGTGTATGACGAAAACATTGAGGCATTAGGCCACCCAAATGACACAATGGTGCACACACACATATCATATGTTCATGAAATCACTTCAAAAGTTTACCATTGTCATTGTAGCCTATTACCTACTTCAAAACATTCAGATTAATGGTCAAAGGAATCTGCTGATATAAACGTCATCTTCTTCTTCCGTCTACTAGCGAGTTTGTCTTGCTCTTGAAGATCAGATCAGATGTGGTTCGGGAAGTAATGCCTTAACAACGGCCCTTCCCTGAGAGGTTCTTGTAATTTTCATTTTGTGATTTTCCCTTTGTGACGTGCTCTGTTATATTATATTGTATTGAAAGCACCCTTGTCTTGTTGTCTTGAAAGCACCCTTGGGACGCTTCGATCACTGAACTATAAATAGTAGCGTATCGGAACGTCCAAAGGTGCGTTTTCAAGCTCAAGACTAATACGTCCAAAGGTGCGTTTTCAAGCTCAAGACTGAATGCGCTTGCAGAAAATGCGGTGCAAGCCAGTAGCGCATCGGAGCGTCCCAAGGATGCGTTCAAGAGCAAAACAAACTCTCTAGCAGACGATGTGGAAGAAGAAGAAGAAGAAGGTTTTTACGTGTATATCAGTAGCTTCCTTTGACCATTAATCTGAATGTTTTGAAGTAGGTAATAGGCTACAATGACAATGGTAAACTTTTAAAGTGAATTCATGAACATATGATGTGTGTGCTCCATTATGTGTCATTTGAGTGGACTAATGCCTCAAAAAGGGGACTTTAGGACTTCTTGAAATTCGGACCATCGGGTGAATTCGGATTTGGCCTCAAATTGAAAAATTCGGACTATTGGGAGATTCGAATCATCGGTCGTCGGATTAACGGACTTTTACTGTACATCAGTAAATTCTTCTTGTAGTCTTTCAGCATTTTCTTTAGTTTTACCCTTCCAGCCTAACTAAAGAAAATGCTGAAAGACGCCCCTGTTATGCTACAAGAAGAATTTACTGATGTTTCAGCTGAGCGTACCAGGCTTGGGCCGGCCATAGGAGCGCGATCAACCAAACTTTGCCCTGGTACTCTCGCAGCCTGTGGAGGACCTTGCACATCAAAAGTGCGTCGGGTGGCGGAAACACGTACAGTGACTGCCACCTGTTCCAGTCCTCGCTGAAAGCGTCCGGTCCCCCCGCCGGAGTGCGAATCCAGCGGGTCAGGAACACGCAACTTGGTCGTCTCGTGAGAAGCGAGCAAGTCTACCTGCGGAACACCCCAGGAGGCTGCCAGGTCGTCGAATACGGTTTGTTTGAATGACCATTCTACCTGGGTGCTCCGTCCCCGAGACAGAGCATCCGCCCACAGGTTGGCAGACCCGGGCAGGTAGGTTGCATGCAGTGTAATGTTGTAACGATCTGCCTGAAATCATGAAGCACCGCGGATCTGGAGGAGCCCTGTTTCTGTATGCAATGAACTGCAGTCATGTTGTCCATCCTGAAGGCCAGCGACCTGCCGAGAAGGGCGTGCCCATGATCCCACAGGAAGAACAACGGGACTAACAGTTCCAAGACGTTTATGTGTAGGTGAGTGAGACCTGACCACCTGCCTTGGTTTTGGTGACCCATGTTTGACTGGTAGCCCCATCCCACCTCGCTCGACGCATCGGTGTCTATCCAGATGGTCGGCGGGGGCGAAGTCCAAGGCACAGCTCTCGCGAGCTTGCCCCGAACAACCCAGTGTGTCAAAAGCAAATGAATCGGCCAAAGCCGATGTGGAGGCAACAGTGGGAATGCCTTGTTGCCCAGTTGAATCAGGTGTTTGATCCTGAGCCTCCCTAGGGGAATGGTCAGTCCAGGCCCACCCACGTCACGTCTTGCGACGGGGTGAGGCACGACTTGGGAATGGTGATCTTGAAACCTAAACGTGTGATGTGTTGGATGACAAGGAGAGTGTGTTGTGCACATTGAGTGGGAGAGTCTGCGGAGATGAGCCAATCGTCCAAGTAAACCAGGATCTGAATCCCCTGACGGAGCAGGGGAGTCAGAGCCTGCTTGACGAGTTTCGTAAAGACTTGTGGTGCGATATTGAGACCGAAGGGCAGCCTGTCGAACGTGAACACCCGTTCGTGCAGCTGGAGCGCCAGATAGCACTGGAACCGAGGCGCAATCGGCACATGCCAATATGCGTCCTTGAAATCCAGGGATATCACCCAGCAGCCGGGACGGAGCGCCAACCGCACCTGACTGATGGTGAGCATCCGAAAGCGGTCGTTCACGATATGCAAATTTAGGCACGACAGGTCGACCACCGGTCGCATCGCATCGCAGTCCTTCTTCGGGACCAGAAACACACGTGAGAGGAAGACCCGCTTGAGCGGCGAGACTTCCCGAACAATCCCATTCTCGAGCATTGACAAGATAACCTTGGCCACGTCTGGAGAGACGTGCCGATGTCGGGGAGGACGTCTGAGAGGAGGCCTTGACCGCCACCTCCAGGACAGACCCCGCTTCACCACCCGACGCGCCCACGATCGGCGAGGCCATTGCCGATAATGGGGGCAAAAGAAGCCGGTAGGGGCCCCTTGTGTGAGCCTCAACACTCGTTCGGGGAGGTGGTCGGGAGAGAAGGGGGAAAAACCTGGAGGAACTAGCGTTTTTTTGAGCCAGCATAGTCGTCAGTCTTGCCGCGGCTAGACTGACCTCCACGGGCACCCCCTCCCCTGTAGCGACCGCGTCCCTGAAACCTGCGCGGAGGATCCTGCGCTGGGCGGCGATGCTCCTGCCTCTGGTCGGTACGCCGCGAGGACGCCTCAATGGCGAGCTGACGAGATGGACGAAGAGGCGAGCGGCGGACATAAGGGCGCATGGCCCGTCCCCAGCCCCCTTGGCGTTGCCCATCGACGGCACCTCTCCAAGGTCGGCGTCCCTTCGGCGGACCGGCCTTCCTCCCACGACCCTGGGAGGAAGCGGCTGTGGGAGGCCGCGACGCCCCAGAAACACGGGGTGCGAAGCGTCTCGCAGTCGCAAAGAGGTAAGCCTCTTGCCACGCACCATCCGAGAAGAGACCCTCAGTTGCGAGCTCAGAGAGGAGCAGCTTTGTCCTGATCTCCACGGGTGCCTTCTTACAGAAGGCCACCCTCAGCGACTGTCTACACTTAGCAGCCTCATGGACGGCACTCTGAAGGTCACCCACCGAGTTCAGGGCGAGCTGCAGCTGCACGCGCCGCAAGGTCTCCCAACCCTTCTTGAGGTCGCCAGCCGGCTCGGCTTCAAGAAGCCTGAGGTGAATCCTCGCCATTTGGAACTGCAGGAGGAGGGTGGAGAGCAAGCGAGTGGCGCGTTGCCGGAGCTGGTGATCCCGATCCAGGGCACTCTTCTCCGATGGCATGAAGAAAGACGTAGGCAACTGGTCTAACACAATCTTAGGGGCATTCAGCCATGACCAATATTTGGGAGAGACCCCGGACGATGACAGGACTAGCCCAGACACAAAAGTGTAGTCAGGTGGCGGGAGAGAAACAAAGTCCTCAGCCGACCTGATGCCAAAATCAACCCCTTCCGCCAGCCACCGATCCCACGGCCCATCCTCAAGATTGGTGAGCTCGAGCATGACGTTGCCTTCAGCATCGCGAGCACTCTTCACCAGAGGAAGACCGGCAATGGCTGACAGAGCGGGTGCATCAGCTAAGATGTCGTGGCGGGTGTAGTCCGACCATAAACGGGTAGACCCAGAGGGAGATACCCTAGGACGGTACGTAAAAAACTGCATATCCGACCTACTGGGGTGAGGCCGGATATCGACCTCTGGGACTAGGCCGTCCGGAGTCAGTGCCCTGAAGACACCCTTAGCACTAATCTGTATAGCCCAATTCTCAGCAACCGGCCGTTCCACCCGTGCATGAGTGGTGGCATGTTCCGGGTGAGTAGCCACCACATTCTGCCAAGACGCAGGCTCGCCATACAAAGAAGGGAGGACACGTTTGGGGATCTTAAACTTAGACAGTGGGGGAACACTAACGGGCTGGCCAACCATCCCCAGCCCGCTCCCAGGTAGCACGACGAAAGACGGCGAAGGAGCCGGAGAGGGGGCTGGCGCAGGCAGAGCCGCGGCCGCCACAACAGGGGTTGCTGGGCCAGTAGGTAGTCGATCTTCAAATGGAGGAAGAGGGGTAACGACAGGAACCACAGTAGGAAGCTGAGGAGGCCTAACCATAGCCTCGATAAGCCGTTCCAGGGTCGCTTGCAAGGCCCCGAACCTGGCACAGTTCTCTTCCTTGAGGGAGTTGAAGGCCTCGAGCCACTCAGGGGCTGCGGCCGAGCGATCTGGCGACGTCGATCCAGGGAAGTCGACATGTCGACGCGCAGCCTACTCCTCTGAGCATGGAGGCGCGGGGGAGGCGTACAGTGCAGAGCCGGACGAGGGGAGTCCTCCAGGACAACTATGTCAGCGTCCTCCTCAGGCTTCAGCCAAACCTCCCTGTCGGGGTCCTCACGATCCTCAAAATCCTCCTCCTCGTCAGTCGACTCCTCACCGGCGTCAGGCACTGCCGGAGGGGGTGACTGATCACGTCCCCCATGAGAGGACTGGGCACACCGAAACGCCGGATCGACAGGACCCGGGGACCCCAGAGGCGACAGAGAAGGGGCGGGCACATTGACGGCCGGACCAAACAACGAGACCACCCGTGGTGTAGGGGTCGATGTGCTGGCAGGCGGGGGAGTAACTGGTTGATGTCCCGCAGCCTGAGACGCCTCAATCTCCCTGATCAAGTCGTGTGTAGTCTTCCGAGTCGGGGTAAAGTGAGGGGACACAACACGAGGCACAGGAAGTACAGTGCGCTTTGCCCGAAATGTAGTTGTCCCTGACGGCCGAACAGGAGAGGCGGTACTCCGACTAGGTGACCTGGTACGACGAGGTGAAGATGGACACTTCCGCTTCCTTCCGCGGTCCAAAGACGTCGTAGAGAGGTCTGCAGGAGGCACTTGAGGAAGGGCGGCCTGGAGCCCTGACGGAGGAGCAGAAGGAAGGCGGAGCAGTAGCCGAACATCCTCGTCCTTGAAGTGAGGGATGCAGTGTAGGGTCTTCCCAACATATCGGGAAATGCCCTCCCACGTAGCCAGGAGGCGCGCCGCAGCCTCCGCCGCCGCAGGTGACGAGGGTTGAGACTCCACTGCCATGACATTAATGAGGCAAGGGCCGCACCTCCTGGGAGAATAACCATCCCTGGAGTAACAAGCCACGGGGGTAGGGCATTCCAGATGGCCGGGACTGACCACAGGCTTACCACATCCCCGCCTGGTGCAGAGAGGGAGCGGCATCACACCTGCAACCGGAAGAAAAATCCATTCTTGAGCCCCCATACAGGTAGGTAAAATCACTAGCAGATAAAAGAAGCTCCTGAAAACTGAGACAGGCACAAAGGGAGAAAGCCACCCGCGAGTGGCCCCTACCTCTGAAGCTGTAGCGTTCCCCAGACAAGGATAATAACCCCCCACCCCCCTTGAAAAACCCCAAGAAAGGATGAAGGCCAATAATACACCACCACAGACAAAAATAAGAAAGTCGTAAGTTAAACTTATCACAAGGGGAGGGAGACGCCCAAAAGCGCTCACTAGACCTTGAGAAAGAAAAACCAACGCCGCATAACGGAGAGTGCATATCCCCCCCCCAATGTAAACCCCAAGCAGGTGAACAAATAAGGCGACATTACCTGTAGGCCTTAGGCGGAAGCGAGGGAGGCACAGGAGAGCACCCAAAGTTTCCCAGCCTGGGAAAAAAGGGAGAAGAGCATTAAACACCAACGTTAAAAACTACTGTTATTACAGTAGGGTGATAGATGTACTCCAAGAAAGAGGCGGATGGGTGGACTGCGTCTACTTAGACCTTTCCAAAGCATTCGATAAGGTACCACATAAGAGATTGTTATCTAAGCTTGAGACGCTAGGATGTGTCAGGGGGAGTTTGCTGAAATGGATGGAGAGCTATTTAACAGATAGGGAAATGAGGACCAACATTAGAGGAACTTACTCATCGTGGCGGAAAGTTAAGAGTGGTGTGCCGCAGGGATCTGTGTTGGCACCTCTCATGTTCCATATGTACGTGAATGACCTGCCGATAGGCATAAATTCCTACATGTCAATGTTTGCAGATGACGTAAAAATTATGAGACAAATAACAAATAAAAGTAGTTGTGAGGAGCTGTAAGGGGATTTAGATAAAATATACGAATGAAGCACCAAGTGGAAAATGATATTTAATATAAGTAAATGCCATGTGTTAAATATGGGAAGAAGTGTGAATAGACCAAATTGGGAGTACAGGATGGGAGATAATATAATTAGTAAGGCCGAGAAAGAAAAGGATTTAGGGTTGATTATACAAGATAATTTGTCGCCAGAGAAACATATTAACAAGCTCTTTAGCGGAATGTATGCAATGGCCAGGAATATGAAAGTTGCTCTGAACTACTTGGATGAGACCATGGTAGCGAAAATTATGAAGAATATGATTAGACCAAGATTGGAGTATGCAGCAGTGGTGTGGTCCCCGCATCTAAAGAAGCATATTCACAAGTTAGAAAGAATCTAGAGAGCAGTTACTAGATTGGTTCCAAGTCTCAGAGAACTGCCATATGAAGGGAGGCTAGACAAATTAAATCTACCGAGTCTAAAAGAGAGGAGAGAGAGGGGAGACATGATAATAATGTACAAATGCACCCGGGGGCTGGAGAGGCTGGATAGGGAGGATATATTAATTATGGATACAGGAATAACTAGAGGCCACAGCTACAAAGTAAAAAGACCTACCTGCAAGAACGATATCAGGAAGTTTAGCTTCCCCTATAGATGTATTGACAAATGGAATGGGCTGGAGGAGGAGGTGGTAGGGGCAAGGAATATCCATATTTTCAAGAAAAAATTGGATAAAATGTAGACTGAGAGACGGGACAACACGAGCTTAGCTCAACTCCTGTAAACTACAATTAGGCAATTAGGTAAATACCAGAACCGATGCACCAACAGGCATGGACAAGTAGCAATGCACTCCCCAACCCAAACCCAGAGAGGAGCGGACCATCAAGGTACCTTCCGGTCAGGGGCGGGACAACAGGGCAGCCAAAAAAGCGTGAAACACACGCCGCCGTAGGGCGGGTAAACACGCCCTGGAGCGGACACCGAGACGCTTCAGAGCGGGCCACAGCCACCAGAACCTTACCAAAGCACCTCAGAGACGAGTAGGACCGACCCAGAGCGGGGGAAAGAACCCGCGCCCCAGGGCGGGTGAAGACACCAAGAAGATAGGGAGCCGAAAAACCGAATGAACCGACCTGGAGCGTGAAAAACCAGCGCACCAGGGCGGGGCGGTCATGCTTGAGCGGGAGGACGATATAGCGGTCTCACGCCCGGTCCAGAGCGGCCAAACACACACTCTAGGGCGGCATAAAGCCCGACCTAGAGCGGGTTCGATGAGGGACAGACCAGAAGCAGGCACCAAATAAGGAGAAGACAGCGCCGAAGCGACATAAGCACACCCAGGAGCGGGAATACCGACGCTCCAGGGCGGAGCGGCGATCACCTTATCAAGAGCCTGAGGGCCAGGGAAGAAGAACCAGGTCCAAGTGAAAGAAGAACCAGGTCCAAGTGAAAGAAGACAGGTGACGACTGCCAGACGCTCGCCCTGGAGCGGTAATACCGACGCTCCAGGGCGGAGCGGCGATCTCCTTATTAATAATCTGAGGGCCAGGGAAGAAGTGACAGACGCTCGCCCCGGAGCGGCAAGACCGACGCTCCCGGGCGGAGCGGCGAACCAGGTCCAAGTGAAAGAAGACAGGTGATGAGTGCCAGACGCTCGCCCTGGAGCGGTAATACTCCAGGGCATAGCGGCGAGCCAGGTCCAAGTGACAGAGGACCGAAGCGTCACTCACCGACGACACTTAAAACAGAAAGTAATGTAACTGAGAAGTGTGTTACGTCTGCCAAGTAGGCCCCCCAGGGACTCGAGAAAAGGAACGCCAACCAAAGACCGACCTGGCATGGGACGTGACCCACGAACAGGGAGCAGAGGAAGACATAGGCTAATCGCAAGGCCCAAGCAGGCAAAATAAGGGAAATTGCAGAATACAAATTGGGGATCTGGAAAGCCAGAGGTAGTCAGAAAACTGGTGCGAACCCCACAATTAAAAAGGGGGGTCAAAGGACAACCCCAGGGGCTGCAACAGAATCGAACGACAAAATGCCCCCCGTAGGCTAAAAGTTAGCCTAATCGGCACTAGGTGATAGGAAATTTTTTAAAAAGAAGGGCGCCACTAGCTACCGCACACCCAAAGAGGTGTGAGCGCGACATAAAAGACCAACATGGGGCAAGTGACATCCCGGGTCGGCGTCCCCCACCATAACACCACCCGAAACACCGAAGTTAACCTAGCCACCGAAAAAATGCGCGTAAGTCAGAAACTAAGTAAGTGACAAGAAGACCTAAATGAATAGAACCTATCAAAACCTAAACTAAAGTCACCGCAATGAAAATAAAAGCAATATAAGGCAAAGGCCTTTCAAACACTAGCGGCGTCCAATGACACGCATGCGCAGAGGGCTGAAAACATGAGAGACCTCCACTTTCAACGCAAACACTCGAATAAACACCTGAGTGCCCATTTTACGTTGTGCCTACAACACGGATCATCTATCTAGAAATCCAGGCGCCAAAGAAAGGCCCAAAACTCACCAACAAGTGACGAAGATAGGAGTGGAAGGCACCAAAATACGGAGCACCAGAAACACGTGTGCATCCGAGTGGTAGCGCGAAAGAGATGCCCTTTAATCCGGACCGGGTTAGAAGGTACGCCCCTGACAGCGGCGTGAAGAGCCAGATGGAATGGCCTAGTCAACAACTTTTTTCTTTTCTTTCTCGTTTCATTTTTCTATTAATATTATTTTTATTAATCTCACCACCACACTCCCAATGAAATTAATTAAAGTATATATGATCCACCGGGATTCGAACCCGGGTTATCACACACATATTTTTGCCACCTTAACCATTACACCACCAGGACTGTTAAAGGTTTATGCACACGCCTACGACTTATTATCCATTCTCGAATACTGGATATTAATCTAATCATGTTCATATTCCCAACCGCACTATGGTAGCCTACTGTTTAAGTGAGAGGAAAGAATATTCATGGGGCACAGATCATATAGACCGGCCTCTCGAAGAAATATCCCTAAACCTACTAATAATATTATTTTTATTAATCTCACCACCACACTCCCAATGAAATTAATTAAAGTATATATGATCCACCGGGATTCGAACCCGGGTTATCACACACATATTTTTGCCACCTTAACCATTACACCACCAGGACGGTTAAAGGTTTATGCACACGCCTACGACTTATTATCCATTCTCGAATACTAGATATTAATCTAATCATGTTCATATTCCCAACCGCACTATGGTAGCCTACTGTTTAAGTGAGAGGAAAGAATATTCATTTCTTACAGTTTCTTACAGTAGATCCTCTGGAAAAAGGCAAACTATGCCTGTGTATCCAGCTCAGTACCAGTGCTTGCACTGCTGCGGTCGTTCACGGTGTTGGCGGCGGCGGTAGCAGACGCAACATTTTTACTATTCTGTATTTTTGTTTTATAATCAAACTTCAAATCTTGTCTTCCCCATGCTTTATCAAGATTACTTTCAAACTCCCTTATTGATTCGGAATCGACTACATACTGGGGCAGTGCGTTCCACTCATTTACCACTCTATCACAAAATGAGTTCTTCGCCTTCTCAAGCCTATTTCTTTCTTTGTAAATTTTCTTAGAGTGTCCTCTCGTTCTTGTTCCCTCCCGCATCAAGAAGATACCTTCACACACATCCTCATCGTACTTTCCTGACACTATCTTAAAAGTCTCTATCATATCCCCTCTCTTTCTCCTATATGCCAGTGTCGGAAGTCCCAGTGTCCTCAACCTCTGCTCATAGCCCGCGTTCTTCAACGTTGGTACCAGCTTGCTAGCTCTTCTCTGCACTTTCTCCACTGCTTCTATATCCTTTACCATATATGGAGCCCACACCTGGTTTGCATATTCCAGGTGTGGCCTAACCAGCGCTGTATATAGATTCCTGAAGATTTCTTCGTCAAGTGACACAAATGTCCTCCTTATCAGCCCTACAATTCTATTGGCTTTGTTTATCTTTTCCGCTAAATGTTCTGAGAAATTTAACTTATTATCTATCACTACTCCTATATCCTTTTCTGCACTCACTTCCTCCATCGCTTCATACATACTGTATCCTACCTTGTCTATCTTGCTGGTCCCAATCCGCATGTACTTGCATTTTTTTGGATGAAAAGGCATTAACCAATGCTCAGACCATCCCTTCATGCCCTCCACATCTCCTTGAAGCAAACCCATATCTTCCTTACTCCTCACTCTTCTATACAGTTTAGTGTCATCCGCATACAGGTATACCTCACTTCCATTAGTTATAACTTCAGGCAAGTCGTTGATAAATATAACGAACAGCAATGGTCCCAACACAGATCCCTGAGGTACCCCACCTGTAATTTCCCTCCACCCCGAGCCTATTCCATTCACCAATACCCTCTGTCTCCGATCTTTCAGGAAGGCTTCTATCCATTTCACACATTTCTCCCCTATATTATAGCTTCTAACTTTCTCTATTAACCTTTTATGTGGGACCTTATCGAAGGCCTTCATAAAATCGCAATATACCACGTCTATTACATCACCATCATCTAGAATTTGCATCCAATCATCTACCACCTTAATTAGCTGTAGTACCGTCGACCTCCCCGGCAAGAATCCGAACTGTCTCCCACTGAAAAGTTGGTTTGACTTCATATGATCCATTATTCCTTCTCTAATTACCGTTTCCATTAGTTTACACACAACACTTGTCAAACTGACTGGTCTATAATTCCCTGGGTCATTTCTCTTTCCCTTCTTAAATATAGCTGTTATGTTCGCCTCTCTCCAGTCCATCGGGATTTGTCCTGTATTAAACGATACCTCAAATAACATTTTCAATGGCTCTACTAACATCTCCCCTCCTTCCTTTATGATTCTTGGGTGTATCCCATCCGGTCCCGGTGACTTACTTCTATTCATTTTTTCTATAGCCCTTCTTATTCTAGCATGGGAAAACTCTACTAGTTCTAGTGCCATGGGGCACAGATCATATAGACCGGCCTCTCGAAGAAATATCCCTAAACCTACTAATAATATTATTTTTATTAATCTCACCACCACACTCCCAATGAAATTAATTAAAGTATATATGATCCACCGGGATTCGAACCCGGGTTATCACACACATATTTTTGCCACCTTAACCATTACACCACCAGGACGGTTAAAGGTTTATGCACACGCCTACGACTTATTATCCATTCTCGAATACTGGATAGTAATCTAATCATGTTCATATTCCCAACCGCACTATGGTAGCCTACTGTTTAAGTGAGAGGAAAGAATATTCATGGGGCACAGATCATATAGACCGGCCTCTCGAAGAAATATCCCTAAACCTACTAATAATATTATTTTTATTAATCTCACCACCACACTCCCAATGAAATTAATTAAAGTATATATGATCCACCGGGATTCGAACCCGGGTTATCACACACATATTTTTGCCACCTTAACCATTACACCACCAGGACGGTTAAAGGTTTATGCACACGCCTACGACTTATTATCCATTCTCGAATACTGGATAGTAATCTAATCATGTTCATATTCCCAACTGCACTATGGTAGCCTACTGTTTAAGTGAGGGGAAAGAATATTCATGGGGCACAGATCATATAGACCGGCCTCTCGAAGAAATATCCCTAAACCTACTAATAATATTATTTTTATTAATCTCACCACCACACTCCCAATGAAATTAATTAAAGTATATATGATCCACCGGGATTCGAACCCGGGTTATCACACACATATTTTTGCCACCTTAACCATTACACCACCAGGACCTCAAAAGTATGTACAACGTACCTAGTAGAGAGAGTAAGGTGCTACTCTAGATGTTATCGATTTAATTCGCGCTATGTGTAGGCCTATACGATAATTGCCGCTCTAGAGCGAAGCAGATTACATCGTCATAGTATAAGCTCTACGTTGGAACGTAGAGGCTACTACTAAATTCTAGTGTTTAAGTAATTCACGGAGTAATAGTTGGATATATTGGAGTACCTAACAAATATGCTTTTAGAGAGTGTCACTGTCACTGATACTGCTCATTTTCACTCTATACCGTACGTTTTTTTAGTAATTGAGGTAGGTTATTGTTATATTAGGCACTGATTATTCGTTATCACAGGTGTTTATTATACTTTGGCCATCAAATATTAGGTCTTGTGTCACTTTCACTTAGTTATATGCTTTGTAAACGTTTTATATACAATTTATTGTGTCTTTTTTTCACTGATTTCTATATTTCTATAGGTTCTAATCATATGAATGTCACTTATTATATACATGTATGTGTCATTTTCACATCTTATTATGGTGTTATTGTATTTGTATCAATTTTCTCATAATACTGTACATTTGACTTTTGTACTAGAATAAATTGTTTTACTTCCACTTATTGCCTATATACAGTCGACCCTCGCATGGGCGGACCCCAGTTGACCGGACTTCGGTTTGTGCGGACCCAACAGCCGATGCGGACAAGTCCCCAAAAGGCCGGACAAATTGGGCAAAAGACCGTTAATTTAAAAGTTGTCCGGTATTTGGCAGGTCGGGCGGTGACACGGGCAGGCAATTTCCCGCTGAAATCGTTGAAATACGATAATGTAACCATAAGTACTATATATATCTCTTATATACTTGCCTTAATTCTTTATAATATTTCATAATAAACTTTTATAAAACGAGTTATACTGTAAGTTCAAATGAAAAATCAGTGCCTACCGAAACACGCGTGTGTTATTGTTATGTCGGTTTGTGTGTGTGTGTGTGTTCTTTTCTTGTGTGGCTATGTCGGCCGTATCAGTAGGGAGTCTAGAAACCTGAGTTATTTATGTAGGCAACAAAATGTTATTATAATTAGGCCTATACTCTATGGAATTTAATTGAATTTTACCAAATAATATTTAGTGTTTTCAACACAAATTTGTTTTAGCAGACAACACAATAACAAAGTTTAATGGATTTTTCTTTGGCTTTTAGCCAACTATTATAAATATTATTTGGTAAAATTAAATTTAATTCCATAGAGTATAATTATAATAACATTTTGTTGCCTACATAAATAACTCAGGTTTTTAGACTCCCTACTGATACGGCCGACATAGCCACACAAGAAAAGAACACACACACACACACACAAACCGACATAACAATAACACACGCGTGTTTCGGTAGGTACCGGTACACTGATTTTTCATTTGAACTTATAACTCGTTTTATATAAGTTTATTATGAAATATTATAAAGAATTAAGGTAAGTATATAAGAGATATACTGTATAGTACTTATGGTTACATTATCGTATTTCGACGATTTCGGCGGGAAATTGCCTGCCCGTGTCACCATATTGCTAACATCGCCTCGAAACTCTCCACGGAAATCGTTATCACAACTGAACCAGTTGACTTAGAGAGCTCTACTCAACACCAGTCTACAGATTGGAAACAGCAGTACGTTTAGATAAGCGTGGGAATTTTCTAGCTGTTAAAATAACAAAGATAAGGGTAGCCTATTAACCTGACAAGCGCGAAATAGACCTAGGGGCTAGGGTAGTTATTTGTGCATTTCTAGCCTTGGATTCTGACAGAATTCGTTATATTTACAATATAGAGCATTATTTGTTTTCGGTATGCTTTTATTTTACATAGGCTATATGATGTATATATGAACCTTCAAGAGTGCTAAAATAAGTTGGAAAAGCATTTGGGTGGTGAAAAATGAAGATATTGGCCACCTGGTCATAATCTCAGGCGAGAGAGAGCCACAGGCAACCCTCCCCTCTCCCTGTCTGTGAGTCAACTGAGGCGAGCGGGCGGTGTGTGCCGGGTGTCTGGGTGTTATATAACGATCTTTTATGCAACCCACTTGTGCTACATTATTGCGGGAGAGAAAAATAACCGATAAATGATGAAAATAAGAGGAAAAATAGGTGATAATTGAGAAGAGGGGGGGAAAAGGTGGGGAAGGAGGGGAGGGGGGGGGGGTGAGAAACACATGGATGAGTACTAGAGGGGAATTATCTCACCTAGAGACAAATTCCTTTGTTTTGATAGCCCCTGGGATGTTTTGGAAGGCTTTTTTTATGGTCTTGCTTCCGTGAGGCCTATCGCGTTCCCTATAGGAAGCCTTCTGTGAGGCCTATAGCGCTTGCCGGGTTAAATACGTTTTTCGGCCATATCGCCCGGATCTCAACAACGTCCTTAGGATGGAGAGCCCGTGCGGGAAGGGTTAGGGTTAGAAAACATCGTATAGCCTAGGTCTATTTACTCTATTTCCCATGTACGGACTTTTTCATTGTGCGGACATGGGTCCCCCCCTATTAGTCCGCACATTCGAGGGTTGACTGTATATACATATTGTCACTGTCTTTGGTACTTTCACTATGATTAGAAATCCTGCTTGGAGTGGTAATCAAAGAAGCACCCTTCAGCACAGAGTGGCACCTTGCACTCCACACACTCCATGGTGGATTTTTTCTCTGACCTCGCCCTCAGCCTGGTGTTGTAGCAGACATGGCACCGCTTCTGCTGCTTTCTTCCTGCTGGTGTCAGAGGCAGGGAAATGAGCCTGTGCATATTCATGTAATATGCACAGTGCAAGCGGTCAGTAGCGGCGGGCCCAGCATGTGCCACTGCCCTCTGTGGCGTACCATACTTCTCCAGGAGCTCCTTCAACACCTGCTTTTGGAACCTCTGCAGGCTATTGAACTTCCTGGGTGTGTTCTCATTCCGAAGCTTGTATATTATTGTAGGCATTCAGAATGGACATGTCCACCATGTGCAGAAAGAACTTTTTGTACCATCTGCACGAGGTACGCAGACAGTCAATGAAGCCTATCTGCATGTCGGACTTGTCCACCAGCCTCATGTTGATGTTGTAGTCCAGGACAGCATCGGGCTTGGTCACCCTGGCCTGGGTGCAGCGATCCACCTTGCCAGTCTCCACCATTTCCCCCTTGTGGACGGTGGTCAGGAGGTTGACCTTCCGCTGGTCGTGCCAGTGGATAGCCAGAATGGGCCCCGACTTCTTCCGGAACACATCGCCTTTCTTGGCCTTTGGAGGGAAAGGTGGCATGCCCTTCCTTCTTCCTCGTACTGTGCCTACAGTCCTCGTCTTGCGCTCATGGAGGTACTTTGAGAGAGTGGGGGACGTGCAGTAGTTGTCCGTGTAGAGGACGTGATTTTTATGGAAATAGCGGTCCATAGTGCACCACTGCTCCGTCAAAGCCAATGACGGGGTCCACAAGCACGTCCCCTTCCTTCCCGCTGTAGACCAGGAAGTCCAGGACATAGCCAGTTCGGCAGTCGCACAGCACAAAGAATTTTATGCCAAAGCGATGTCTCTTTGAGGGGATGTACTGCCGGAAGCTGATCTTTCCCCGGAACAGCACAAGAGACTCGTCAATGACGACCTTGCGGAAGGGCTTGAAGTAGGTGGAGAAGCGGTGTCGCATCATCTCGTACAACATCCTAATCTTCCACAGCTTGTCTGGGCAGTGGACGTCGGTGTTGGTGACAAGATGGAGCGCTGAGAGGATGTCAAGGTACCGGTCGCGAGACATATATTTCCCGAAGGCAGGGGTGGATATGAGATCATTGGTGATCCAATAGTCAGGCAACCTATGCTTCTTGACATGAGGCATTAGCATGGTGAGTGCCAGGAAGACCATGAACTCGTGATGAGTCACTGGGGTCCACTGCCTCATGTGACCCTTGGTCACCTTGTCAAACATGTGGACCTGGAATTGTTGCTGCTTGTTTGTCTCCTTGATGACAAATCCGGTAACCTCCTCATCAAAAAAGGCCTCAAAAAGCTCATGTGGTGGAGCATTGGGGTCTGCGGGAAAATTGGGGGTAATTCCTGAACCTTCCTGTACCTCATCAAAAGCTGGCACATCAGGGTTGTAATCTTCCCCGTCAGCCAGGTCTTCCCACTGGAAAATGTAGAATGGGTTTTGGCGACGCATACGAGGAGCTCCAGGTGGTGGCCCAGCACGCCCACGGCCAACTCGGGAGGCGCGCGCCCTAGGGCGGCCAGGGCGGCGGCCAGGGCGGGCCACAGCACGACGCCCCCGGGCGGAGCGGATGGGTTGAGGGTCGTCCATGTCCATGTAGTCGTCGTGAGAGTGGTCATCTTGCCCTGATGGTGGACCTATATAGTCATGGCCAGAGTCATCTGTGAGGTGCCCTTCATTGTCAGTGTCCCCCACATAATCTGGCAGGGAACGAGTGATGCGTGGGCGGCGTGCGGGGGGGGCGAGGTGGGGAAGGAGTGGCAGGTGAGGCTATGTCCCCCCGAGGTTCTGGGCTCCTTTGCCTGCGACCAGTGGCAGGAAGCAATGTTCCACTGTCACTAGGCCCAGGTATTGGTGATGCGAGCTCAAAAACTTCGTCAGGCACACATGTTGAAGGCTGATGAGGTGGGGAGGACCGTGGGGAAAGTTGCGGGGGCGTATGGCTGGGGCCGGCAGGGGTGGACGCCGCGGGAGCCTCGAACAAAGCCCGCCTAGTTTGCTGTCCTTTTTTTACATATTGCCTGCCTTTCCCCTTTTCGGCAGCAGTATGTCTCCTGTCGGGGGACCTAGGAGGCAAATAGGCCGAAAGTGGGGGGTCCTCAACCCTTGGCAGTGGTGGGGGTGGGGTGGTGGGGAAGAATGGGGGGCGCCCGGGTCATCTTGGGTGGCTTGGGTAGATAAGGGAGACAATGACGGGTGAGGTGAGTCACCACGCTCACCCTCACTCACAGCCTCATCCTCACTAAGTCTTTTGGCTTCTTCCCTGGCTAATGCGGCCGCCTTCTCAGGTACCTGCTTCTTATAAAAGCGTAGCTTGAAAGGCGATTTAGCTGGCGAAGGGCTTGGAGTCGTGTCACTCAAGTGAAACTTGGAGATTGACCTTGAGCTCTCCCACTTACTTTCCCCACTTCACTCTCTTCACCTTCAACAGCTTCCGCGAAAGCTGTTACATCACCTTCATCACTCTCATGTTCACTCGCAAATTCCCTAAATTGCGTACCATTGTCATTGTCATCGCCATAATCACTAGACTTATAATTTGACGATTTATCACTGTCTTCATCATCAACAATATGCTCTCCTTCAGCACGCTCATAAAGTCTCAATGTCTCCTCAATACCTCCTGGAGATAACACATTTAGGCGGTGTCGTCTGCGTAAGACGCGACGAGCTTGGGCGGGCGTCGTAGGGAGCACGGTAACGGACACAGCGGAATCACTTATTGGCGTACTATCCATGATGGCGTCGGGGTAGAGACTGATGCCGTGGCGTAGTTCACGTCTGGTGGCGCTGTCTACCACCCCACAACAACAAAAATTTACGCGCGCCATTCGAAAGAATATACGCAAGCACGCCTCAGAGCCCTACCGGGTTCCGCGGAGGGTGTTTGTTATAGGTGCCTCAGAGCCCAACCGGGTCTGGAGGGTTAAAATCAAACAATTTTAATCCAGTGATTTTAATCGATTAAAATCAAAGAAAAAAATTATTGATTAAATTTGTTTTGTTTATTAAAATATCAAATGCCAAGTAATTATAAGATATTGTGCGCTAATCTTTATAGTCTACCAACATTTTAACCCTCTTAAACATTATATAGTAACCTATATCAGCAGTATTTTGCATATTTCTATTAAACTTTTGCACTACCTGTAGTTCAAGAATGTAAGAAATTAAATAAATTGTGTTCTTTCATAGAAAAAGAATTATCTTTGCTCCTTAACCCTCCTTATCCGGCTGGACTCCATAGCTCCATAACGAGTTTGCCCCATACCGCCCGGCTGGACTGCATAGCTCCTCAGCATAATATCATGGCTTAAAACCACTTAAAACCGCACTTGAGAAAGTTTTGTTGTCTTAGCGGATGGTCCTTATAACCAACAAGAACAAAAACACATAGCCAGTCAGTCAGGTGACTCCTGCTTGCCTGCAGGCCTAACGAAAGCTTCTATTGATTTCCTGAGTCTCAAACGATGCATGAAAGCAGTCGACCGTGAAATAGGAATTATTATTATTATCTACTGTAAGAAACTGTAAGAAATTACAATGGTGAAATAAATCAGTAATCAATAATCAATACTGGTATTAACCCTTTCAGGTCCGGGGGTTGCCGTTTAGTATTCAGAAAATAATTTTCTTAATCTCATAATTGCCTCCAAAATTAGTTTTCTGCCCACAACTCGCTCAAAGACAACTGCAGAGGTTGAAGTAATTAAACTAAAGGTTTCTAAACACCCCTGATGGTCACAAAGGTTTAAAGTATTCTGTAAGGACGCAATCGCGCCCTGCAGTGCGCGAAAGGGCTGCCGATACTGCACCGTCGCATTCAAACAGTTCTCAGTAGCATCACAAAACCGCCAGTCTTATTTCCCACCTTACACAATAACCGCTTAATGTACAGTGTTCTAGCCTTCACCCATTGCAAGATAACGCCGAGTACTGCCTCTGGTATGTATTTAACCTAGGTTAAGCTATTTATTTGTAGAGATATGAGTATCTGTAAATGACGAAACTCGGGAATTTACACTGTTCTAGGCTCGCAGCGGCCAAAACTGACCTCATTTTCACAATAAAAACTGAACCTCTTGGTCTAGAGACTAGAGACAAGATAATGAGTACTGTTGAGTGGTACTTGAAAAGTAGACAGAATGGATAAAAAACACCATCTGAGGAAGAGCACTTTATTGACAACGTTTCACAGATAGCTTCATCAGGTCACTAACAAATGCTGGTACATAGGAGGCCTTAAATATCCGTCCAGACAGGTGGCGTGGGGGGTGGGGGTTGGGAGGGAGGAAGGAGGCAGGACAGGGAGGGGGCAGAAGCATGGGGGGAGGGGAGGCGGTATTTGACCCATATATAGGCTCCGCCTCCCCTCCCTCCCTGTCCTGCCTCCTTCCTCCCTCCCAACCCCCACCTCCCACTCCTCCCCCGCCACCTGTCTGGACGGATATTTAAGGCCCCAAGCTGCCTGGCCGAACAGCCCCAAGGCTCCGAGCATGGCCAAGGCCATATCCGAGCGCCCCCACAGAACCCTCCCTGCCGACCACAATAAAGCCTGGGTGACCGAAGCCACTCCAAGGCGGGGAGCTGAGGAGGGTGCGGAAACACCCGGGAAACCAAAGCCCCACCCAGGGCCCTGTGCCCCTCAGCAATTATGAAGAGAAAGTTGAGGGGCAAGGGAAAAATGTGACGCTTTGGCTTCCAATCTTGGTAGATTGGGAGGTCAATCCACGGAAGAGACGCCGTCACTCGAGATCTAGAAAATATATAAGTAAAAGGAACAGTCAGAGTAAGCTATGGGTATGGCAGAGATCGCTCAGTTCTCACTCTGATAGACCAGCCCATCACCAGTTGCATAGTACTACCCCTTGCCCGCACAACAAACACTTTGGCTCGACTTTACAAATTTTTTACCGAGATTTACCGATGGTTCGGAAGTTTTTTGCCAGGGTATTTTTAGCTTTTTTCCATATAAAATCGCTCACTCCCCCTCTGCAACTCTCTTTCTATTTATCTATCTCTCTAATGCATATCTACCTAACTCCCTTATACATTAACATAACTATGTCTTATTTGGACTTTTTGTAATCTTTGAATAATTTCTAATGCGATGGAATTGAAAAATATAATATCCTTCCAGCACATAGATAAATAATAAATAAGATAGTCAACAAAATATTTCAACCCTCCCCTCCGTGCGATCAGAGACGGAAGATTTACGTTTGATAGATTTTTTGTTTTGTTTTGTTCCCTCGATATACACTCTCTTTCTATCTATCTATCTCTCTAATTCATCTACCTAACTCCCTTATACATTAACATAACTATGTCTTATTTGAACTTTTTGTAATCTTTGAATCATTTCTAATGTGATGGAATTGAAAAATATAATATCCTTCCAGCACATAGATAAATAATAAATAAGATAGGCTTATCAACATCATCACAGTAACGGGTCGGAGTTGAGGCTTGGGACAGGGAGGGGAGGGATTAGGCCTACAGTGCGGGGTTATCTTATTTTTTTTTGTGTTTTCTTTTTCTTTTTTTCATGTGAAATTTATCAGCCCTCCAGCCCCGGCTATGTATTATATATATATGCCTCAAAACCCGGGTGTTTTGGCCGAAAAACGTCTAGGCTAGGCTACCGTATATTTGTTAATCAGACTGCTTCCCGCATTCCCGGGCATCCCCAAGCGTAGCTGTGTTATTTACCTGTAGAATGGCATTAAGTAGAGCTCTCTAAGTCAACTGGTTGAGTTGTGATGATGATTTCATTGGAGATAACTTTATGGCCAAAACAGCCACTTTACACTACTTTTCGATACTTAACAACAACATACAGGCACACACGAACAAGCGACACTCTCCTTCTTGTGGCCGGAGATGCGGGGCGTCGGTCCAGCCGGCTGTTGTTTACATGCGTCGGACCGACGCCTCGCACACGAAGCTCACAGGCTTTCAACCACTGGGCGTTCAAGAGCCCTTCCGGGTACCTGTTATATGCTTTTTTATGGGCGTTCAAGAGCCCTTCCGTGGTGAGAGGGTTGACAAATATGACCCTTATAGTTAGCGGGGGTTTACTGTATATCATTTATTAATTATAACAATTTATTATGACTTTTATTTGGTGATTACGAACATTATAGGGGTATATGCCTGATGGTTCGGACCTAACCTAATTAACCCTCCTGGCCCGGGCTGTATCTCCAAAGGACTCCCGGGCGATCTGGCCGAAAAACGTCTAGGCCTAGGCTACCGTGTTTTAGTTAATTTTAACTGCTAGAAATTTCCCACTCATCTATAAATGTAGTGCGGTTTCCAATCTGTAGACTGGCATTGAGTAGAGCTCTCCAAGTCAACTGGTTCAGTTGTGATGACGATTTCAGTGGAGAGCATTTTCAGGCGATGTTAGCAGTACGACGATCTTTTCATTACTGAAACAACGACATACAGACATACAATAACAAACGAGTCTTCTTCTTGTTTTCGGAGGTGCGGTGACGCAACGATCGGCTTTGTTTACATGCGTCGGACGCACGGCGTTCAGACCAAGCTGAATAGGCTTTCAAGCTTAAAAGTCCTGAAAGGACACCCGGGCACCTGCCCTTATTTCGTGGTGTCATTTTAAAATGACAACCGGGCAGGAAGGGTTAATCCCATATAACTAATAGTTCACGCAACGAAAATTTGCCCCGGATGTAGATGGCGTCGGACGTCCCTTCTGTTTGTCGGATATTCACCCTTATTGCCCGGTGACGTGAGGGCGTCATCCGACAACGTCGGACACTGTCGGAACGATGACGGAAATGTCCGAAATACGGAAGTACATGTCCGAGAGGCCGTAGCCAGTCCGGCTAGTACGGGTTTCCAACCTCTAGAGGTCCGAGATGGCGAGGGTTTACTGTATATATATTTATATATATATATATATATATATATATATAACCTAGGTTAGGCCATTTGTTGGCGTATTTATAAGCGCGCCAAAATCCTAAGAATTCGACGATTCATCCAAATTCAGCATTGGCGTGAAGGTTTAACCCCTCTTTGGCGGCACCCGGCTATAGTCGGACAAGAGAACCCCAACCTAAAGAGCGGGGCCCGGCTATAGTAGCATGCAATTTTGAGCACGTAATGTGCTCTGAGAGAGAGCCGAGCGGTGAGAGGAGCATAGGTTGACTCATGACCGCTCGGCACGGCTCCCGCGCGACTACTGACGTTTACTCCTCACACATCCACCCTCCCTCCCTCACTACACAGGGAATTATATCAGGAAATTACCTTATTTTAGGGATTTTGCACTCGTCTTGCACGATCGTTGCAAGAGAACGCATGGTCGTAGAAGGATGGTTCTGGTGTCATTGGAAAGCTCAATTATCGCCCTTTCAGGGATACATAATTGTATTACGCTCTGGCTCTTGTTTATGCATGAAAAAGAGCACGGAAATAAGCTCGTTTAGGGTAAAACCCCCCGCTTGGCAGGTAGTAGAAGTTACCGCCTAGGCCGCTCGTAAGGTGTTAAATAGCTGTTCGGCGAGGGTTAAATTACTTTGATTTAATTGTTTTTCTGACATAATATAATCAAAGTACAGTAAACTTCCGTTAATCCGAAGGGCAGCGGACCGGCCCTCGTTCGGATTAGTGGATTTTTCGGATTATCGGACTTTACCCCTATGAACCTGTGTATGACGAAAACATTGAGGCATTAGGCCACCCAAATGACACAATGGTGCACACACACATATCATATGTTCATGAAATCACTTCAAAAGTTTACCATTGTCATTGTAGCCTATTACCTACTTCAAAACATTAAGATTAATGGTCAAAGGAATCTGCTGATATAAACGTACACCATATGTCCGCATCGTCTTCTTC
The DNA here is from genome assembly GCA_032716605.1 of Paralithodes platypus. Taxonomy (NCBI): domain Eukaryota; kingdom Metazoa; phylum Arthropoda; class Malacostraca; order Decapoda; family Lithodidae; genus Paralithodes; species Paralithodes platypus. The sequence continues at coordinate 17,324,493 of CM064545.1, forward strand.
TTCTTCTTCCGTCTACTAGCGAGTTTGTCTTGCTCTTGAAGATCAGATCAGATGTGGTTCGGGAAGTAATGCCTTAACAACGGCACTTCCCTGAGAGGTTCTTGTAATTTTCCTTTTGTGATTTTCCTTTTGTGACGTGCTCTGTTATATTATATTGTATTGAAAGCACCCTTGTCTTGTTGTCTTGAAAGCACCCTTGGGATGCTCCGATCACTGAACTATAAATAGTAGCGTATCGGAACGTCCAAAGGTGCGTTTTCAAGCTCAAGAAAGGTGCGTTTTCAAGCTCAAGACTGAATGCGCTTGCAGAAAATGCGGTGCAAGCCAGTAGCGCCAGAGCGTCCCAAGGATGCGTTCAAGAGCAAAACAAACTCTCTAGCAGACGATGTGGTGTTTACGTTTATATCAGTAGCTTCCTTTTACCATTAATCTGAATGTTTTGAAGTAGGTAATAGGCTACAATGACAATGGTAAACTTTTAAAGTGAATTCATGAACATATGATATGTGTGTGCTCCATTATGTGTCATTTGAGTGGACTAATGCCTCAAAAAGGGGACTTTGGGACTTCTTGAAATTCGGACCATCGGGTGAATTCGGATTTGGCCTCAAATTGAAAAATTCGGACTATTGGGAGATTCGAATCATCGGTCGTCGGATTAAAGGACTTTTACTGTACTGTAATAGCCTTTAACCCTTAAAGATCGGGGCCCGACTTAAGTCCGAATCGAGAAAATTGGACTAAATGGCGGGGCCCGACTAAAGTCTGTGGGCGTATTCCCGCCCTAATTTAGGTGGAAAGCGAAACCTGGTGGTCAGGCGGTGTACTACAAGGTCCCACCCACACATCCCCACTGCGTGACCATGACTCAGTAACCCTCAAGCAGCCGTAATGGAAGGTCAAGATTTGCCCGTGTCCGATTCGGTGGCCGCCACCCCTAGTGCGTCGCGCCACCCTACTCATCACGCCCGGCGCACCGCCCAGGAACTAGATATCATGCTGAACTCTTCAGAACTTTCTAATAGGCTGTTGAATGAAACCATGGAAGGTCTGGGTGAGAGTTTTGATAGTGTGGATGACTCGGAAGACGAAAATATGCCGATCATAGGCTTTCACCCCAAGCATAATTTGTGTATTTACCTAATTGTATTTACCTAATTGTAGTTTACAGGAGTTGAGCTAAGCTCGTGTTGTCCCGTCTCTCAGTCTACTTTTTATCCAATTTTTTCTTGAAAATATGGATGTTCCTTGCCCCTACCACCTCCTCCTCCAGCCCATTCCATTTGTCAATACATCTATAGGGGAAGCTAAACTTCCTGATATCGTTCTTGCAGGTAGGTCTTTTTACTTTGTAGCTGTGGCCTCTAGTTATTCCTGTATCCATAATTAATATATCCTCCCTATCCAGCCTCTCCAGCCCCCGGGTACATTTGTACATCATTATCATGTCTCCCCTCTCTCTCCTCTTTTAGACTCGGTAGATTTAATTTGTCTAGCCTCCCTTCATATGGCAGTTCTCTGAGACTTGGAACCAATCTAGTGACTGCTCTCTGGATTCTTTCTAACTTGTGAATATGCTTCTTTAGATGCGGGGACCACACCACTGCTGCATACTCCAATCTTGGTCTAATCATACTCTTCATAATTTTCGCTACCATGGTCTCATCCAAATAGTTCAGAGCAACTTTCATATTCCCGGCCATTGCATACATTCCGCTAAAGAGCTTGTTAATATGTTTCTCTGGCGACAAATTATCTTGTATAATCAACCCTAAATCTTTTTCTTTTTCGGCCTTGCTAATTTTATTATCTCCCATCCTGTACTCCCAATTTGGTCTATTCACACTTCTTCCCATATTTAACACATGACATTTACTTATATTAAATTTCATTTTCCACTTGGTGCTCCATTCGTATATTTTATCTAAATCCCCTTGCAGCTCCTCACAACTACTTTTATTTGTTATTTGTCTCATAATTTTTACGTCATCTGCAAACATTGACATGTAAGAGTTTATGCCTATCGGCAGGTCATTCACGTACATAAGGAACATGAGAGGTGCCAACACAGATCTCTGCGGCACACCACTCTCAACTTTCCGCCACGATGAGTAAGTTCCTCTAATGTTGGTCCTCATTTCCCTATCTGTTAAATAGCTCTCCATCCATTTCAGCAAACTCCCCCTGACACATCCTAGCGTCTCAAGCTTAGATAACAATCTCTTATGTGGTACCTTATTGAATGCTTTGGAAAGGTCTAAGTAGACGCAGTCCACCCATCCGCCTCTTTCTTGGAGTACATCTATCACCCTACTGTAATAACATAGCAAACTGGTAACACAAGATGTCCCTTCTCTGAATCCAAATTGCTTTGGGGTTATTATTTTCTTTCTCTCCAACATTTTCATCCATCTCTTCCTAATTAGCTTTTCACAAATCTTGCATACAATACTAGTAAGTGAAACTGGTCTATAGTTTAGAGGGTCCTCTGGGTTTCCATTCTTGTATATCGGAATGATATTAGCTCTTTTCCATTCAACAGGAACCTGTCCTTTATCTAAGGAAGCTTGAATTATGTCCCTCACTGGCTCCACTAATTGCTCTGCTCACTCCTTTAAAACCCAGGCAGACACTTCATCCGGTCCCATAGCTTTCCTTACTTCAAGTCCTCTCATCGCAGATAACAGCTCATCTCTAGTTATTTCAATCTTACTAAGACCACTCTCCAGTACTCCCGCCTGTGGTTCGTCAAAACCTTCCTCTCTAGTAAAAACTGACCCCAATTTGTTATTCATTACCTCACACATGTCCGATACATTTTCATACGTCCTAGCATCAACTCTTAATTTAGTAATTTGTTTCTTTACCTTCAACTTACTGTTTATATATTTATAAAATAATCTAGGGTCACTTTCACATTTATTTACTATGTTCTTCTCATAGTTCATTTTAACTTGCCTAATTATGTTAACATATCTATTCCTCTCCTGTTTATATTTATTCCGATTACTCTCAGTGTTCCTTCTTCTTAATCTAGCCCAAGCTGCATCACGCCTACCCAAAGCTCTTTTGCATTTCAAATTAAACCAATCTTTCTGCTTAGTAAAATTTCCAGTTTTATATCTTGGGACAAACATATTGGTTCCTACTCTATAAATACTCTATAAACTCTATACTCTATAGAGTTTGTGTCGGAAATGTTGTGGTTGATGTTGCACAGACCGTTGAGCAAAATGGAGACGTTCCTGACGAAGAACATACTGGTGTGGGTGTTGGTAAGTACAATTTACATTTTATAATTGCTTGAAAGTTTGATTGCAAGCGTTTTATAGCGTATTATTTTCAGGCGTTCGGTAAATTTCTCACGATAACCAGGGTGTACGGTACATTTCTCACGCTAATACAAGCAACAACGAAGCTTGGCGAAGATTGTGGTCTACAATATACCTTTTTATAATTGCATGTGACCTTGTAATTGCTTGAAAGTTTGATTGCAAGCATTTTATAGCGTATTATTTTCAGGCGTTCGGTAAATTTCTTACGGTAATACAAACAACGAAAGATTGAATATTTGTGCTTGGCATTATATGATTGTGGGGAACATATGTACCGTATATATTATTTTATCATATATATGATACATATGTAAAATAGTTATATTATGATACATATGTAAAATAGTTATATTATCACGACACTCTCTCTCTCTCTCTTCCTCTCTGGGTCTACCTATACATTTATAATTGCATGTGACCTTGAAATTGCTTGAGAGTTTGATTGCAAGCATTTTATAGCGTATTATTTTCAGGCGTTCGGTAAATTTCTCACAATAACCAGGGTGTACGGTACATTTCTCACGATAATACAAGCAACAACGAAGCTTGGCGAAGATTGTGGTCTACAATATACCTTTTTATAATTGCATGTGACCTTGTAATTGCTTGAAAGTTTGATTGCAAGCATTTTATAGCGTATTATTTTCAGGCGTTCGGTAAATTTCTTACGGTAATACAAACAACGAAAGATTGAATATTTGTGCTTGGCATTATATGATTGTGGGGAACATATGTACCGTATATATTATTTTATCATATACAGTATATGATACATATGTAAAATAGTTATATTATCATGACACACTCTCTCTCTCTCTCTCTGTCTCTTCCTCTCTGGGTCTACCTATACATTTATAATTGCATGTGACCTTGAAATTGCTTGAGAGTTTGATTGCAAGCATTTTATAGCATATTATTTTCAGGCGTTCGGTAAATTTCTCTCGATAACCAGGGTGTACGGTACATTTCTCACGATAATACAAGCAACAACGAAGCTTGGCGAAGATTGTGGTCTACAATATACCTTTTTATAATTGCATGTGACCTTGTAATTGCTTGAAAGTTTGATTGCAAGCATTTTATAGCGTATTATTTTCAGGCGTTCGGTAAATTTCTCACGATAACCAGGGTGTACGGTACATTTCTCACGATAGAGAGAGAGAGAGAGAGACAGAGCGCGCGAGAGGGAAAGCGAGCGAGCCAGAGAGAGAGAGAGAGAGAGAGAGAGAGAGAGAGAGACAGACAGACAGACAGGAGGAGTGAGAGAGAGAGAGAGCTACATAGAGCTACATAGATACACAGACCACACAGACCTCAAGGTCCTTACTAGGCAGTCTGGCCTTACAAACTATAATATGCATATATGCATATATACACATACACACATACACATACATACATATACATATATATATATACATATACACATACATATACACATACATACATACACACATATATATACAGTATATATATACATACTGTACAGTGCACATACATACATATACATACATTTTTTTTTTTTTTTTTTTTTTTTTTTTTTTTCCCATTCATATCACCCCAGCCCTCTGCAGATAGAGGTCAAGCCTTCCCTTGAAGGCGTTTATTGTGTCGCTCTCCACCACTCTCGCTGGTAGTTTATTCCACTCTGTCGCCACACTGTAGGTGAAGAAACTCTTTGTGACATCTAGGTTTGCCTTTTTGGTTTTTAATTTCATTAAGAGAGAGAGAGAGAGAGAGAGAGAGAGAGAGAGAGAGAGAGAGAGAGAGAGAGAGAGAGAGAGAGAGAGAATATAGAGAATACAGAAATAAGGAGAAATAAGAGAAAAATACGACCGATTACCGAAGGAATAGTAGACGCGCGGGAGGCCGAAGTCAGGGCAAAGCGAACGCATCCGAACGCGCCCGGGAAATAGACCAAAAAGTACCTCCTCTTCCTCACCTCTTCCCACCCTCCACACTCGCTCATAACATCCATAATAGACTTATATGGGGAGACGAAGAGTTGCTCTTTCCAAAAATGACCGTTTCGTTCGCATTGGAGCCATAGTAACGGCGCTAGGGCGAGTGAAAGTGAGCAAATATTTCGGGATTATGCCCGCTGGGCTGCACGGTGTAAAATACCTTACCACCCGCTAAATAAGGGTTAAGATGTAAGAATATATATACTGTACCTACAATATATTAAACAAGTTTGGCACAAAGTGGAAGTTTGTGTTTAAAAAAAATAGATTTTAATAAAAAAAAAAAAAAAAAAAAAAAATTTATTAAAAAAATCAGATTTTTTTCCAACCCTGGTGTGAAAGATAAGAATGGGAGAATGCTAGCCGAGAAGCAAGAGAGAGTCGAAAGATGGAGGGAGTACTTCAACGAATTGCTAAATGTAAGGAATGAAGAGCCAGCAAACATAGTTGAATATGGTATGGGAGGGAGAAGAGGAGAAGTAGTGGAGGAGGAGGTGGGGATCAGGAGGTCAGAAGTGTGGGAAGCCATGAAAAGAGTGAAGTTGGGGAAAGCACCAGGAACAGATGGAGTGTGTGGGGAAATGTTGAGGTATGGTGGTGAGATAGTGATCGAATGGGTATGAAAAATTTGCAAACTAGCATGGGAGAAGGGGAGTGCACCCGATGACTGGAAGACTGGCATAATAGTCCCCCTATATAAGGGCAAAGGGGAAAGAGGAGTGTGTGGTAACCACCGAGGAATATGTCTTCTAAGCGTAGCAGGGAAGGTGTACAGTAGGGTAGTGATTGAGAGAGTGAGAGTGAGAATGGAGAAATGGATAGGCGACGAGCAGGGAGGTTTTAGGAAGGGAAGAGGATGTGTAGATCAGATTTTTACCCTGAATTGTGTTGTGGAGAAATATCTGGAGAAGCAACAAAAGGTGTATGTTGCCTTTATGGACTTGGAGAAGGCCTATGACAGAGTGGATAGAGAAGGTATTTGGAAAGTACTTAGAATATACCGAGTAGATGGCAAGTTACTGAAAGCAGTGAAGAGCATGTATGAGGGTGCAAAGGCGGCAGTACGTGTGGAGAATGAGCAGAGCGAGTTCTTTGACCTGAATGTTGGGTTGAAACAGGGGTGTGTGATGTCCCTGTGGTTGTTTACTGTATATATGGATGGAGTCATGAAAGAAATACTAGGAAGAGCAGTGGATGTTGGTGTATTGCTGAAAGGGAGGGAAATGAGTGGAAGCTGCCTATACTGCTGTTTGCGGATGATACAGTTCTGATGAGCGATAATGAATGGGAGTTGCAGGGTCTGGTAAATGAGTTTGGAACAGTGTGCGAAAAACGGAATTTGAAGGTAAATGCGGGGAAGAGCAAGGGGTGAAGTCACAGAGTGTGAGGTGAAGTTGAACGGTCAGGCTATGGAGATCGTCAGCTCTTTTAACCCTCCTGCCCCGGCTATTGTATTCTATAATTTCCCCGAAACCCGGGGGTTTTGGCCAAAAAACGTCTACGCCTAGGCTACCGTATCTTTGTTATTTTGACTGCTTCCGCATTCCCGTGCATCCCCAAGTGTAGATGTTTTTCGTACCTGTAGAATGGCGTTAAGTAGAGCTCTCTAAGTCAACTGGTTCAGTTGTGATGATGATTTCCGTGGAGAGAACTTTGTGGCGATATCAGCCACTTTTCACTACTTTTCACTACTGTGGTGATGGGCTGGTCTATCAGAGTGAGAACTGAGCGATCTCTGCCATACCCATAGCTTACTCTGACTGTTCCTTTTACTTATATATTTTCTAGATCTCAAGTGACGGCGTCTCTTCCGTGGATTGACCTCCCAATCTACCAAGATTGAAAGCCAAAGCGTCACATTTTTTCCTTTGCCCCTCAGCTTTCTCTTCATAATTGCTGAGGGGCACAGGGCCCTGGGTGGGGCTTTGGTTTCCCGGGCGTTTCTGTCGCCCTCCTCAGCTCCCCGCCATGGAGTGGCTTCGGTCACCCAGGCTTTATTGTGGTCGGCAGGGAGGGTTCTGTGGGGGCGCTCGGTTATGGCCTTGGCCTTGCTCGGGGCCTTGGGGCTGTTCGGCCAGGCAGCTTGGGGAACAACAACAACAACAACAACTTTTCACTACTTAACAATAACACACACCCACACACGAACAAGCGACGCCTCTCCTTCTTGTGGTCGGAGATATGCGGCGTCGGTCCAACCGGCTGTTGTTTACATGCGTCGGACGGACGCCTCGCACACCAAGCTTACAGGCTTTCAAGCTGCCGGTGCCTCAGAGCCCTACCGGGTTCCGCGGGCGCATTTGTTATGGGTTTCTCAGAGCCCAACCGGGTCTGGTGGGTTAATTAAGTATCTGGGCAGTGTGTTGAGTAAAGATGGGACTATGGATTAAGAAGTGCGGGAGAGGGTGCAACAGGGGAAGAGGGTTGTAGGATCGTTGAAAGCAGTAACAAGAAATAGGGTGGTCAGTATGGAAGTGAAGAAGTCCTTGCATGACAGTGTGGTAATCCCGACACTAACTTACGGAAGCGAAGCATAGCCGTTCGGGAAGAGACTCAGACCTAGAGTGAGAGCGGTGGAAATGAGGTACTTGAGAAGTGCGTGCGAAGTTACATGGAGGGATAGACAGACGAATGAGGAAGTAAGAAGGAGGTGTTTTGTGTGGAGGTAGATATGCTGGAAAGTGTGAAAAGGAACAACTTGAGATGGTTCGGCCATATGGAACGTATGGAAAGCGAGAGAATGACTAAGAGGGTGTACGAGAGCGAGGTGGAAGGATAGAGTGAGGAAGTACAGTACAGTAAACTTCCGTTAATCCGAAGGGCAGCGGACCGGCCCTCGTTCGGATTAGTGGATTTTTCGGATTATCGGACTTTACCCCTATGAACCTGTGTATAACGAAAACATTGAGACATTAGGCCACCCAAATGACACAATGGTGCACACACACATATCATATGTTCATGAAATCACTTCAAAAGTTAACCATTGTCATTGTGGCCTATTACCTACTTCAAAACATTCAGATTAATGGTCAAAGGAATCTGCTGATATAAACGTCTTCTTCTTCTTCCGTCTACTAGCGAGTTTGTCTTGCTCTTGAAGATCAGATGTGGTTCGGGAAGTGCCTTAACAACGGCACTTCCCTGAGAGGTTCTTGTAATTTTCCTTTTGTGATTTTCCTTTTGTGACGTGCTGTGTTATATTATATTGTATTGCAAGCACCCTTGTCTTGTTGTCTTGAAAGCACCCTTGGGACGCTCCGATCACTGAACTATAAATAGTAGCGTATCGGAATGTCCAAAGGTGCGTTTTCAAGCTCAAGACTAATACGTCCAAAGGTGCATTTTCAAGCTCAAGACTGAATGCGCTTCCAGAAAATGCGGTGCAAGCCAGTAGCGCATCGGAGCGTCCCAAGGATGCGTTCAAGAGCAAAACAAACTCTCTAGCAGACGATGTGGAAGAAGAAGAAGGTGTTTACGTTTATATCAGTAGCTTCCTTTGACCATTAATCTGAATGTTTTGAAGTAGGTAATAGGCTACAATGACAATGGTAAACTTTTAAAGTGAATTCATGAACATATGATATGTGTGCTCCATTATGTGTCATTTGAGTGGCCTAATGCCTCAAAAAGGGGACTTTGGGACTTCTTGAAATTCGGACCATCGGGTGAATTCGGATTTGGCCTCAAATTGAAAAATTCGGACTATTGGGAGATTCGAATCATCGGTCGTCGGATTAACGGACTTTTACTGTATATGGATGAAGGCGGTGCTGGTTGGGAGGAGGGGTGTCGACTGACTGGGGACAGGTGCATGGGGGCGGTTTTTTCTTGGCCACCCCTTTGGGGATCACGGCGTCAGGCAATAGATACTGTAGATAGATAGATCTACCTCTTATATGTTATATTTTATATATTTCAAAGTAAGATACGGTCGCCTTAAGTATATCAAGTCAAAGCCATTGTGACATTGTCCACTGTCACGATGTCTAGTGGTGATTTTTAGAAGTTACCTTGGGAAATAATGGCTATAAATCGCTCAAATTCTATTATTTGTATAGGGTAAGACGGGGTAATTTCACCGCGACGCTAATAATTTGCATTCGAATGCCAATATCTCCGAAACTATTGCATGGATTCGGCTGCAGTTTGGCTTAGGTTGTAGAGCAGTTTTGGCTTAGGTTGTAGAGCAGTTTTGGCTTAGGTTGTAGAGCAAGTTTGGCTTAGGTTGTGTAGCTAGTTTGGCTTATGTTGTAGAGCTAGTTTGGCTTAGGTTGTGTTGCAATTTCGCGAGGCCTGGCGCCGGGGCTAGCGGCGCGTCTGACGGTATGGTCGGGTGTGTTTGTATGTGGGTGCGTCCACTGTGGTGGTGCGTGTGACACAGTGTTGGCAGTAGCCGTCAGCTGCTGCCTGGTAATTTGCACTAGCACCCTACAAGCCGCACCCACACGAAACACGTCCACACCCGTTGGCCTAATAAATCCGTCCACAACCGCACTAGACACGTCCACACCCGCACTACATGTCCACAACTCCACACCCGCACTAGACACAGTGGCGCCTAGGCCTACACGTGTGACACACCTGCATCTCTGCCCGCCCCGTTCAGTTGTGTGTGTGTGTGCGTGCGACGTTTTTCTATTGGCATGTTTAGTGACAGTTTGGGTTTGTGCATGTTTTCATTGCTTTTACCTGCGCTCTAGTGTTTTGTCTTTCCATTAATCATATAATGTTATCTAGTTTACTAGCAATATGATGCGTAAAATAGGTCGCGGCAAAATTACCCCGCCCGGCGGGGTAATTTCGCCGCGAGAGTAACTTTTTTTTTTTTAAATCGGCAGCATGACCAAAACATTATATATATTTTGTTGTTTTTTGGGTATCTATAGCAGAAAGGCTGAATGTATAGATAAAAAATAAACAAATTCAAAATTCCATTTGTCTAGCCTATCTATCTATCTATTGCCTGACGCCGTGATCCCCGAAGGGGTGGCCACGAACGAACCGCCCCCATGCACCTCTGTCCCCAGTCAGTCGACGCCCCTCCCCCCAACCAGCACCGCCTTCGTTCCATTTGTGGCAGTTTCTATTCGTCAAAAACCGCGATTTTCGTCTAAATTACCCCGTCTTACCCTACTAATTGTGTAATAAATACCGTATGTGTTATATTTATTTATTGACATGCTCTTATGTAGATTGACTATTTAAGCTAGTAGTTTTCGTATATAATCGAAGAATAGAGGCCTATAAGGGGGTGTTCAGAACTTCAGTCACTGTTCATACGACTGCCAGTCTCTCTCATTCAGTGGTTAAAAATGGCGGACTTTCGGTCTCGTCATACAGTAAAACTTCGTCCATCCAGACTAATTGGGGGAGAACCCTGTCTGGATCTGCCAAAAGTCTGGATATATATTCAGCCGTCCAGAGTTCCAGACAAATCTGGATGGCTGAAACATGAGTCCGGATATCTAACTTAAATAACCAGACTTAGCTTTCAGCCATCCAGACAAATCCGGATGGCTGAAAAATGAGTCCAGATATCTAACTTAAACAACCAGACTTAGGTTTCAGCCATCCAGACAAATCCGGATGGCTGACATACAAGTCTGGATATCTAACACTGGATGTAAATAATAAGTGTGGAAACTTGTATTCGTCTCGTTCGTTTCCGGATTGACTTATATTTTTCCCAAGTCATCCAGACAAGTCTGGTTGGCTGAAATTATAGGTTTGACTCCTGTAAGGAGATAAAGAAAACCTAATATTTAGTAGTGGCCCCGTAATCATTGACGAACATGCCTATTACATAAGGCATCCTCTTCAAACACTAATCCGCCGTAGTTTGAATCTACCGCGCAGAGCATTTAAAAACTGAGGAGCCTTCATCATGAGCGCACGCGACCTCACTCATGGCTTCAGTCATTATGAATTGGGTTCTCACTACGAAAAAACTTCGTAAAAAATAAAAACAAAAAGAAAATAAGAATAACTATCTAATAAGCTTTCCATCATATCGTGGATGTACTTGTGTGGATTTCTGACCAGACGCTGATTCAGGCGTCATTCCTCCTTCACTGACATATCAAGTAAACCAAAATCCTTAATACATCAACGAATGGGAAGGGGACAGTCGGGAGGGCCCCAGTCGTCAATGATTACGGGGCCACTACTAAATATTAGGTTTTCTTTATCTCCTTACAGGAGTCAAACCTATAATTTATTAGTGGCCCTCCATCATTGACGAACATGTCTGATTTCTAAGACTGGAGGGGGACATTCGTAATCATATCATAACTCTATAAAAGCAGATAATAAAAAACAACCACATAGTATTCTTACTTTTGAAAAATATATTTAAATGTGGCGTAGGCCAAAAATATACAAGAAAAAGGGGTTCAGGCAGGTGCGTGCTTCAAAGAAGCCTGTCCTGACAAAAAATGGGTAACCCTGAAGATTCTGAACACAGATCTGCAGGTACAAAGGCACCCCACTCAACGAGTGGTGACAAAAATAACAAGTTATAAGTTTATATGTGCACATAATAAACCCCAAAATAATCGTGGAGGTAAATTGCAAAGGATCTCCACTATTTAATATTAGATGCTTTCGCAGCTAAAACTACTATAACAACACCGTTGTTTTGTACTAACATTGTACTAGCACAATTTCTCGCTGAGAAATTTTCATATCACATTAACCTTAAATTGTATCACAGCTCTTATACTCCGGCGGGGTCTAGGGTGTCCTATGTCAGCTGACTGCACCCCCCCCCCCCCCCCCTTCTCGTGAAAATACACAAAAGTGACTGCAGGGCCACCTAGACCCTCTGCCTTAAAGCTATACATGGTAAGGAAGGCTTGTCTAGAGCAACTGACAAGTATCTAGACAAAAACGTATGATTAGACGCCCACAACTGAGTGGACGCGATGTCTTCTACTGAAAAAAATTTCAGGAAACGTAAAGAAGCTGCCCATTTGCGTAAATCGTGGGCCCTACCCACAACGCCGGGATTACTCTCTTTAATGACTTCGACCAGAAGAGAGGCTAATCGTCGTTTAAGTAAGCGTTTACCCGTACTTGCTACCCATAAAGCACCTTGGGGGTTAAGAGGAGCTACTCTCAAATATTTGGTTAGAGCTTGCACTGGACATAGATTATGATGCACCTTACCCCTTTTTAACGGCGGCACCGTGAACTCAGAAAACACGTGTGCACTGTGCTCATTCTTGGCTACAAAACCTGGGGAAGGTGCAATGAAAATACATTCATTAAGTCTGCCAAACCTAAGGCAATTAGGTGTGTTGCTCATCGCCGCCAGCTCAGACACTCTGTTCCCGGTGGCCAAAGCCATAAGGAAAACCGCCTTTTTTAAGAGTAATGCAAAGTCTGCAGTATTATGGTACAGACGAGAGTGAAGTAAAGACAAGGCTTTGTCGAGAGACCAAGTAGGCATGAGCTGACGGGGAGGTGGGCGAAGTTTAAAACAAGCTCTCATAAAACCTGTTTCCTCCGCCACCGGTATGGAGAGACCTGTCAGGTCTAAAAAGGGCACTCTAATCGCAGTTAAGTGATTTTTTAATGTTACCACAGATAAATGTTTCTGCTCAAACAGATAATTTAAATAATTGAAAACTAAAGCCACTGACGGCACATTCTGTTCCGTTCTGATGATCCAGGAAGTAAAAGCTTGCCAATGTGAGTGATACTGTCGTTTCGTAGACTGAGTATATTGATTGATTAATTTATTGGTCACATCTCTACCGTATGGTGCTAGCCACTTGGCCTCCTGAATGTCCATAATGCAAAAGTCAGCGAGGTCGCTAGGTTGCCAATCGTGTCTAAGTGGAAATACCCGACCGGGAGCGACACCGGGTCCGGGCACCACGTTTTCAATTGCTGGTACCACAACTGCGCCGGCCACAGGGGCGCGATTAGCGAGACTAAGCCTCGATAATCTCGTAGTTTGTTCACTACGTGGCACATTAGTGACGCATCTGGCGGCGGAAACAGATAGATGGAGCTCCATCTGTTCCAGTCTGTCACTAGGGCGTCTGGCCCCCCTGCCGGCGTTTTCGCCCGGCGGGTGAGGTATAGAGGGAGTTTGTGAGTCTCCTCGGACGCAAAAAGATCCACTTGTGGATGGGAGAGCTCTGCAATCATTAGGTTGAAAATGGGTTGCTTGAGCTCCCATTCTACTGTCGTGCTCTGTCTCCGGGACAGAGCGTCTGCCCAGACGTTCGCTACGCCTGGGAGATAAGATGCGTGAATGTAAATGTCTAGTCTGTTGGCGAGAGTAAAAATCTCTTCCGACACGTTTAGCAACCTCCTTGACCTCGTTGATCCTTGTTTCTGAATACAGTGAACTGCATTCAGATTGTCCATCCTGAAGGCCACCGACTTGCCCTGTAACGCCGGCCCGTGAGCCTGAAGGAAATACAAGGGGACTAGTAATTCTTTGACATTGATGTGAGAGATTTCTAAGTGGGACCAAAGCTGACCCTGGTGCCCCTGATTTGACTGAAATCCCCACCCTATTGTGCCTGACGCATCCGTGTCTACCCATACCGTTGGTGGAGGAGAGGTCCATGACATTATTGAATGCAACGTTTCCCTCTTCGCCCAGACCGCTAGCAAGGTGTGGATTAATTTCGGGATGGGCCATAATTTTTCCGCCGGTAAGAGCGGGAAATATTTGTTGCCTTCCAATATTAATCGTTTTACTTTCAACCGGCCCAACTTGACAGTTAGTTGAATCCAGTTGAGAGAGCCTACCAGAGACTCCCAGACCCTCCGCGTCGTAGTCAGACTGTGAAGAAACATGAACAGTTTCCTGCGAAACCTGTTGCGATTGTCCACACTCTGACTCAGAGTGAGAGCGGCCGTGTCCCAGACCAGCCCTATCCACTGAATTACTCGTGAGGGAACAAGGTTTGACTTTACCAGATTTACCTTGAAGCCTAGAGTTTTGACATGATTTAAAATAATATTGACATGTTTTTAGCATAAGTGTTGTGTCTCTGCCACTACCAGCCAGTCGTCTAGATACCACAACACTCTGATCCCCTGTTTTAACAATGGTATCAGGGCTTGCCGGACTAATTTCGTGAATAATCGAGGTGCTAGGTTCAAGCCGAACGGCATCCTTTGAAAAACAAAATTTTGGTGCCTGATCCGTAAGGCCAAAAACCTTTGAAATCTTTTGTTGACCGAGACGTGCCAATAGGCGTCTGTCAGGTCTAGTGAACACATCCAACCTCCCGGCGGAAGTGTTAGCCTGATTTGGTGTACTGTTAACATTCTGAAAGATTCGTTGTGAATGTGAAGGTTCAGATAAGACAGGTCTACGACCGGCCTCATCTGAACACTGTCCCTTTTGGGAACCAAAAATAGTTTGGACGTGAATACAGGGTAATTTGGGGGGACCGGGATGATAACATTCTTGGCAATCATTTCCTGGACCAGTGACTCCACCTCTAAAGAAACAAAATTCGCCGTTGTCGGCTGACGTAAGCGAGGTCGCCGGAACCACTGCCAAGTGATGCCCTTGCGTGCCACCATCCGTGCCCAAGTGTTTAAAGGCCATGCTTGGTGACACGTTCGGAACGACCCAGTTAGCAGACAAGGGTTCGCCGGCTGTACTACCCTCGGGTCCTCCGGCCTTAAGGTTGGCACCGGGAGTGAGAGAGACTTAGTTTTTTGATGGAGGGGTTGGTGCTGGACGCTTTGCCGGCTGGCTGGTGTTGGCCGAAGACTGGCCCTGACCTGGCTTATGCTGGCCGCGTCCTCTCTGACCTGAAAACCGACTCTGTCTATGCCTGTACTGACCTTGGGGGGAGTGGGAGGACTTAGGCAGAAGAAAGGGTTTAGATCCCCCTGGCTGAGCTTTAGCAGTTGGCCTAGGTTCGGGGAAGTTAAATGCAGGTTTCTTAGCTGGAGTGGGACTGTGCTTAACGGCCTGTGCCATATTGAACACCGTTCGCCATACTTCAGGGGACATTAAAGAGGGAGTAAGCGCTGGTGACATGATCACCTGATTCGCAATGCGATCAGGTAGCTTGCGAACTAAAGACATTCTGAGATCTTGTCTTGCTCGCACCGCCTCAAGCAAGGCGGTGCGTATGTCACCCAAGGATTGGATTGACGACTGGAGGAGCAGTCGCCGGGATAATTCAACCGATCTTCTGGCATCCGCGTCTGCGATTGCCTGAGTGGACCGTAGTAAAGACTTAGCCACCTGTTGAGACACTATGTACTGAGAGAACAGGCGAAAAGCTTTCCCCCTTAGCCTAAATTCTCTGTCTAGGTGAGTAGGGGTAGGGGTAGTGAAGGGGTCTTTTAGCTCACAAAGATTAATCTTAGGGGCAGCTAGGAAAGAAAACAAGGCTGCTGGGACTCCGCCGGCAGAACCTACCGGCATGGAGATCCAAGAATGAGTGTCCTGAGGGATCTGGTGGGAAGATTTAGAAGTGAATGTGGTTGCAAAGTTTTGAGCCTCTATCTCCCAATCTATCCAAGGTCCTGGCCCCAACTGCCCCACCTTCAAAACTGGATTAGCTGCTTCGTCTGTGACGGTCTGTAAATCAAGTTCAGGAGTAAGAGCTGACAGAGTCTTAATATCATTAAACCCATCCAGCTTAGACCAGTCTGAAAATAGTTTTGAAGCTGAGGCAGGGGGTAAAGCTGGTTTAGTAGCATACACAAAATAGTCTTGGTGATAATAACTAGGTATAGCCTTGATGTTTACGTCTAGTGCATTCCCCAAAATATCCAAGGCCCTCAATTTCTTTGATTTATTGCCCTGGATGACCCACTCACACGGTACCGGGAGTTCCCCTGACAAGGTAGGTTGGGCGAGCTCTGGGTTAGTGGGGGTCAAAAGGACCCATGACTCGTCTGGTCCATAAAGCAAGGGCATAGCTACCTTTCTGAGAGGCGCCTTGTCTAGAGGGGGTGGATTGACGTCCGTGATGACCCTGACATTTGAATATTGTCAATGCCGCCGTAGCAGGCTTAGTAACCCCTGATGGTGACAGAGTGGGAGGGTTAGGGATCTTAGATAAAGCAATCGAAGTCATCAGAGGCCGTACCGTAGAACTTGTCGTGGGAGCCCCCAAGTCCATAGTGGGGGTTTCCTGTTGTTGGCCAAAAAATTTAGATAAAGCATCAGTAAGTAGCCCATTAATTTCTTGCGCAGTAACAAATTGGTTAGATGATGAACTTACAGGTGAATCATTACTATCCTGCGCGGCGTCTAAGCCTGAGCCTGACTCTTGCCCTTCCATCTCCGAAATTATAGAAACCTCGTCTTTTCCTCCTGATCCTCCTGAGAAGACCCCGCCGAAGCTGGGGTACCTTGTTGCCAAGATAAGTCAGGAATAGAGGATGGGATCGCCGCGTCCCTGTGGACATCAGCTACTGTGTGACTCGTTTGAGTCGGACGTGGGTGGTCAGACCCTGGTTGAGCAAACCGCCAAACACCGAGGCCCTGGCCTACACTCTCTTGGGAGTCTGAAACATTCTCAATTATTGAACCACCTGAACTTTCCAATTCCAGGGTTAGAATATTACTAGGTAAATCCTCTTTAGGGACCGGCACCGCACTGGACCCTTGAGGCCTAACACAAACTTTGCCTGAGGTAGAGGTACTATGAGAGGCACTAGAAGCTGGTGAATGTAGGGAGGACTGTCTCTTATGGGAATCCTTTTTGGAGGATTTATGGCTACGGTGTGACCGAGAACTACTCTTAGATTTGGAGGAATCCTCGCCGTGACCACTGGTGGAACTTTCCGTCCTACTCTTCTTACTCGCTGGTGAAGAGGCAAGACTAGAAGACTGGCGTCTGAGAGGTGACCGAGACCGAGATCTCTCCCGAGACGATGAGGCGGACGCCGGGGGTGTAGGCTCTCTTGGACGTTTTGGTGTAGTAGCCGAAGATACAGAACCCTGACCAGTCTCCGCCGGCTTATAACTCGTGACTCTAGAGGAACGTTTAGGGGGGGGAGGGTGTTCAAACAGCAATCGATCCCAAAGAGGGACGTTGTCACATTGAAGTGATTTATGCGCAACAATCGTAGTGTAAGCTGCCATCTGCTGCCGTACTTCTCTTAAAGCTACTGCCGCGGTCTTATCATTATCGCAAAGGACCTTGATAGCTAATTGGGAGCAAAAAGAACAATTACGCATAACCCAGAGACCCCTTGAACGGTCTAGACATTTAACACACCTTATGCAACGGGTATGCGCAAAAATAGGGATACCGGAACAATCAGGGGTAGTGCATAAAGCAAAGACTGGGGCTGAGGTAGCCATGACAGAGACTGGTGGGGAAACTACCGCCGGGTCTGTATTGGTCCGCCGGAGCCCAGCTCTGGAAAAAAAGAAAATTTCCAGGAATTAATGCTCATAAGGTTAACCCAACATGTTCGCACACAAGTGTTAATAACCCACCGGATAACGAGATGTAATGACACAATGATCACAGCTCGTTACGCGGCGGGGTTCAGAATATCTAAACAAATCTTTTGAAGAAAGTGAAGAATACCCTCTGACATAATATAACTGTCCAGCATGGCGATTATAGTCTTTCTGGTGGTGACTGTCTTAAGATTCAATATTTGGAACCAAAACAACCCCCCATAAAGACGCCGGCCCTTGAAATATTTTAGTAGAATAACACAGGGCGGGCTGACACGAGATCTGATTCCTAACGAATTGTCACAAAAAGATCGCTGTAAGGTTGAAGGCGGCGATACCTAATTGTATCACTAAATTAAGTGGTTAACTCGAAATTGAATTGTAAATTCCTTATTTCCTCCACCTAGGAGCACCCCCGGGTGTGAAAAACGATGTTAACCCTAATTGAACCTTCAATCGCCGTAAGTATAAAGGCGGCGATACATATAGTATCACTTAAAATGGAATGGTTAATGAACTAATTGACTTAGTTGTTCATCCCACCCTACCAAGGTACACCCGCCGGGTGAGATGTCAAAAAGTTAACCCCATAAGTTCCTGTCCCCACTTCTTTGTAAAAGATCGCCGGGGAGGAAAGCCCTTAACACAGCTAGGTTTTTCATGTGGTTTTTTGTAAAACCTGGTAGAAAAACTACATAACGTATGTTCGTATGAACAGCGTTTTATAGATGGGTACAGTCATTCCGCCTGGAATCAAAGGGTGCCTGAAACCAGGTACCAACAGAGACGCAGTCCTGGAGAGCCACAGACACCTCATCGCCGGGAATACCAGCCTGTGTGAAAACCACGTGTGGCCCAACACGGCTCTCGGCCGGGTTTTTTTCATGGTGAAACCGAGAAAAACCCGCCGGAAGGAAACCCACCCCGAACAGACACCATCTGATCGTATAACGGACACGAAGGAAGCCACGCACGACTAACCTAAGTCCACACAATAAACCGTGGAATTAGCCAATACACAACTAAACCAGGAACACACATAGTCCGAGGAATTTAGCCAATACACAACTAAAACCCGGATACACATGACACAGTAGGGCATATTTATAAATAATAAACAATAACACTTGTACATGTGGCAAAAGCTACGCGTGGCTGGCTAGGCCTAAGTAGACGGCATAATAAATGTTGAAATCTACACAAAACACTGGAAATATCACAACAGGAACCACCGCCAACACACCACTGTAGCAAATACTTCCGGCAAAGGGAAGACTGACTCGGGACCCAGAAAAAACTTCACTAAGTGAAGAAAAATACGCTGGGAACGTCAGTAAGCAAAGCTTACCTCATCAGACAGATAAAAGGCAGCAATAACTAACGCGTAATGAAAGCTGCCTGCAACACAAGCTAACTAACTGTGAAAAGTTCACATGTCCACAACAGGACCACGAGGGAACATCCGAAATAGATGCCCCAAACACACGACCCAAAATACACTGCACTGCGGGCAACCAGCCCAGGACACTCCTGCTACGCATATCCTAACCTTACTCGATACATCCCGGAGTAAACAAATGAGAAAAAACTCACTAGGGACGCAACAAATGCGGAATCAGCGGAGCGTGGGGAGACACGTCCGGGCAGGCTGAACGCAGAGCAGAGAAGGAGGAATGACGCCTGAATCAGCGTCTGGTCAGAAATCCACATAAGTACATCCATGATATGATGGAAAGCTTATTAGATAGTTATTCTTATTTTCTTTTTGTTTTTATTTTTTACGAAGTTTTTTCGTAGTGAGAACCCAATTCATAATGACTGAAGCCATGAGTGAGGTCGCGTGCGCTCATGTTGAAGGCTCCTCAGTTTTTAAATGCTCTGCGCGGTAGATTCAAACTACGGCGGATTAGTGTTTGAAGAGGATGCCTTATGTAATAGGCATGTTCGTCAATGATGGAGGGGCCACTAATAAATATGAGTCTGCATCGAAATGCCTGTCTGGATCTCTTGGGTTTCCGGATTTGAGAGCACCGGATGGGAGGGGTTCTACTGTATTACTAGCGACCGTGGCAGCCTCGGCCCCACCACCGGCAGAGATGGTATCTCCTAGGTATCGGTAACAAAACTTGTCCACCAGCTCCAATGACTCATTTCCAAAATTCACAGCCACAGGATCATCACTTAACACAAGCTCGCCTTTGCACACTACGCACTCAAATTTCTCTATTTCTGACTTATCCTTCGGCAGGGGTCCCTTTATTCTACTACAGCGCTTACTCCCATGGTGTACCCAACATCGACAGATGCTACATTGAATTGAGTTAACGCCCACTCCCTTTCCACACACTGCACATGGGTATGCACCGCTCTTTTCCACATTGCCTCGTCTAAATCTACAATGCATAACCTTGGTTTTGTTAATATTGACTCTTAAACCCTTGCTCGCCATGCCCTCTCTCCACTCTCTGAATTTGGCCTCAGCATCTTGCAAACTGTCAGCTATTAGGACTAAATCGTCTGCATAAAACAGTTCCCACGGGAGTCCGCCTCTAAAAACTCTAGACAGTGCCTCCAAAACCATAATAAAGAGGAGGGGGCTTAACACTGAACCCTGATGGACTCCAACACGGACTGCGAACTCATCACTCAGTACACCCTTCACCCTCACCGCACTTCGCGAATCCTCATACATCTTCATTATCACACGCACCAGCCACTCTTCCACACCAAGTTTCCTCATAGCTCACTGCACAACATCTCTAGGCACCCTGTCAAAGGCCTTCTCCAGGTCTACAAACACAAAGTAAAGATCCCTGCCTTTTAGTAAGTATCTTTCCGATATCTGCCTGATTACTGTATGAAGATAGCATCAGTTGTACCACGTCCTGGCATAAAACCAAACTGCATATCATCAATGGAGATGCTTTGCCTGATCAAACCCTCAAAGACTCTCACAGACCTTCATGATTTGGTCAAGCATTTTCAGGCCCCTTTAATTACCTCTATCTAGCGCATCCCCTTTTCCTTTGTATATATTTACTATTACACTTTTGAGCCAATCCTCTGGGATTTTCTCATCTTTAATAATGGTGTTTATCAACTCAGTGACTAAGTTTACACCAGTCTCCCCTGAGGCTTTTATCATCTCAGCGACAATGTCGGAGCAACCTGGAGCTTTACCGTCCTTCATTTTATTGATTGCGTCGCTCACTACAGCTGGTGCTATCAAAGGAGGGGGCCCAGATATTGGTTTTTCGATACTAAGCTGTTCCTTATCCCATTCAAACTCTACATTTAGCAATCGTTCATAGTGTACCTTCCATGCTTCTCTGATTTCATTTTCTGCATACACAATCTTCCCATTATCGTTTCTAACACACTGTTCACCTATAATATCCCTACTGTCATTTTTAACTCGCCTAGCTAGGTTGAAGATCCCATTGTGATTGTCAGTGTTACACACTTGTTCGAGAACCAGGTCCTTAATGCGATTTTTAGCATTGTAAATAACTCTTTTGGCAGTTCGTTTAGCTGCCTGGTATTCCTCCTTGCTGCCTCCTTTCTTCCATGCTTTGAAGCATCTTCTTTTCTCTTTCACAGCATGTTCTACCTCATCGTTCCACCACCAGGAGGTCTTATTCCTGGGGTGACCCTTTGTTTTCCCACAGACTTTGTCAGTGGCAGCAATAAGGCTATGCTTAAGAAAGTTCCATTGATTATTTACATCGTTAGGCCTAGCTTCCTTATTTCTATTCAGTGTCAGTGAAGTGATGCGCAAGGGCCGACTTGGTTGGTTTGGACATGTGGAAAGAATGGATGATCAGAACTGGGTGAGGAAATGCCGGACTGTGAACATGGGGGGAGCTGCACGTAGGGGTAGACCTAGAATGACATGGGATCAGGTACTCCGGTCCGATCTCAAAATTAAGAACTTGACAAGAAAGACAGCCCTTGACAGGGCCGCCATTCAGGACGTGAGACTCTGTAACCACATTCCCTGTGGACAAAACGATCTTTAAATTTGTATGTATATATGTAATCCCCAAAACCTGTCTGAAAAATTAGCCTTAAAGGCTTATGTCTACTTTGTTATTGTCAGTTGGGTTTGAGTTCTGGAAGAAGCTATGCGGGGAACATGGCATCTCCCCGGAGGGCATGTTGGAGGACTACGCCACGGAGGGCACAGACCGCAAAGATGTCTTTTTCTACCAGGCGGACGACGACCACTACATCCCCCGCTCTGTCCTCCTTGACTTGGAGCCCCGGGTCATACACTCCATCATGAACTCTTCCTATGCTAAGGTTGGTGTGGTAATGTCAATAACTCAAAGTGAAATATCAAAGTGAAAGCCGCCAAAGGCGGCTTTCTAGGGCCTTTCCTAGCTGATGCTGAGAGGATTGGGTTCTAGTCATGTGGTGATGGGCTGGTCTATCCGAGTGAGAACTGAGCGATCTCTGCCATACCCATAGCTTACTCTGACTGTTCCTTTTACTTATATATCTTCTAGATCTCAAGTGGCGGCGTCTTTTCTGTGGATTGACCTCCCTACTGCCAACCTAGAAGTTGGCAGATTGGGAGCCAAAGTGTCACATTTTTCCCTTACCCCTCAACTTTCCCTTCATAATTGCTGAGGGGCACAGGGCCTTGGGTGGGGCTTTGGTTTCCCGGGCGTTTCCGCACCTTCCTCAGCTCCCTGCCTTGGAGTGGCTTCGGTCACCCGGGCTTTGTTAGTGGTAAGCAGTGAGGATTTTGTGGGGGCGCTCGTTTATGGCCATGGCCTTGCTCGAGACCTTGGGGCTGTTCGGCCAGACAGCCTGGGGAACAACAACAACAACAACAACAACAACTCAAAGTGTTACCATTGTATTTGAATTGACAATGGTCACTATTCCTCACTCACTCCTTGACCTGGAACACTGGGTCGTTCACACTACAGTACGATGAACTCTTCCTAAACTAAGGTTAATTTGGCATAGTGTTGTAAAAATATAACTTTTTTTTTATGTTGGGTGGATATTTTTTTCTCAGTATTTTTAGTATTTTTTCCAGTACTTTTATGACTTCTCGTACATTTTCTGAATTGCTTGCTGTACAAGATGATGATTTATTAGTGGCCCTTACGTATAAGACGTAAATTCAGACAGTACCGTACAATGTTATATGGCCCCGCTTAATCCCCGGTACCCTGTTGGGCTCTGAGGAGCCCAAAACAAACTCGCGCCGTGGATACCGGATGGGTTCATGAGCTCCATAAGCTTGAAAGCCTATTAAGCGTGTTTTGAAAGCTGTGCGTCCGACGCATGTAAACACAGCCGGTCGGAGCGACGCGCACCGTCAAGAACAAGAAGGAGAAGTCGCACTTTTGTTGTTATTGTTTTGGAGGACAAGAATTAGTCTTGTTATTGTTCGATTATTGCTAACATCGCCTCAAAACTCTCTCCACGGAAATCGTCATCACAACTGAACCAGTTGACAATTTCCTCGTAAACCGAAAACAATCAGTAGCAGTAAACCAAGTCACATCTGAGCCTTCGGATGTCAAAAGCTCAGTGCCTCAAGGAACAGTGCTAGCGCCCCTTCTGTTCCTCATACTAATTTGCGACATAGATACCAACACTAGACACAGTACGGTGTCGTCTTTTGCTGATGACACAAAATTAAGCAAGATAGTACAAGAGGACACGGGCCGACTGCAGGAAGACATGAATGTAGTGTTCCAGTGGACCAGGGAAAACAACATGCAATTCAATGAAGAAAAATTCCAATTAATACGGTACGGAGATAATAATGGCGTTAAAGAAATTACAAATTACTTAACAGAATCTAACCACATAATAGAACGGAAAGACAGTGTGAAAGACCTTGGGGTATTAATGTCTGAAAATATGGGTTTCAAAGTACATAACCAGGTCAAAGTTGCGGCTGCGAAACGTCTAACGGGTTGGATTCTACGTACATTGGATTCTACGTACATTTAAAACACGCGGTGAATTACCTATGATAACGCTCTTCAAATCTCTAGTGCTACCGCGGCTTGAATACTGTAGCGTATTAACATCCCCATACAAAGCATGTGAAATAAATGACTTAGAGAGTGTACAAAGAAATTTCACTTCGCATATAAGTTCGATAAAACATCTACACTATTGGGAGCGTTTAAGAGCACTGAATCTGTACTCGCTGGAACGTAGAAGAGAACGTTACCTAATAATATACACGTGGAAAATCGCAGAGGGTTTAGTACCAAACCTACATACTCCGATAGTCATGAAATTCAGTGATAGGGGAGGCTGGGAATGCGAAATCCCCCGGATGAATAACAGGGGTGCTATGGGCTCTCTGCGAGAGGGCTGGTTATCACACAGGGGCCCACGTCTCTTCAACAAACTCCCACGGCGAGTAAGAGACATGAGGGACGTCTCGTTAGACAACTTCAAGAGAGCCCTCGATGTCGAACTGCAAAAAGTGCCAGACGAGCCCATCCTCGCGAGGGAGCGAGCTGTCGCTTCAAACAGTCTACTACACCAAAATCACCACCCATAACGAGGGGCGCCACGCTCCTTGGTGCCGCTAGAAGAGTGGCGAACACATCAAAAGTATCAAAAGTAAGTAATAAGTATAAGTTGACCTAGAGAGCTCTACTCAACGCCAGTCTACAGATACGAAACAGGGCTACGTTTTGCGATGTATGTGAATTCTGTAGCAGTTAAAATAACACAGATAGGGCTAGCCTATTACAACGTTTTTTGGCCAGATCCCCCAGGTTTCAGGGCTATCCTATAGAAGGCGAGACCGGTCTGTGAGGGTTAATCTAGGCTAGGTGGTAATACAGTACTGGTATCACAAACCAGCACAAAAAGTCAACTTCTTAGGTGATACTATATACTGTATGTTTCTAAGGAACGTAATAGATGGTTCCATTACTATTTTTTTTTTTACAATAGCAAATAATAAATAAACCTATATTTTATATATATGCTGTTCAGGTGACAAGCTATCTGCCATAACTTCCCCTATGTCTTTTTCTTTCCTGGCTTTACTAATGATCTCATCTCCTATTTTGTATTCCCATGAAGGTCTATTTTTACTTTTACCCATCTCAAGAACATGACACTTACTTGTGTTGAATTCCATTCTCCAAGTTTGGCTCCACTCATATAATTTATCTAGGTCTGTAATTTTTCACAATTATTCCTATTTGTAATCTGCTTCATTAATTTTGCATCATCAGCAAACATGGATATACTGTATATGACCCTATTCCCATTTGAAGGTCATTGATGAAAACCAAAAACATGATTGTGGCCAATACCGATCCCTGAGGTACTCCGCTTTTTACTTTTTTCCACGAGGAGAACTTTCCCTTAATTACTGTTCACATTTCCCTCCCAATTAAATAGTTTTCCATCCACTTTAATAGTCATCCTTCAACACACCCTACGGTTCTTAGCTTCCACAACAATCTCTTATGGAGCACCTTATCAAACGCCTTCTTGAAATCTAAGTAAATACAATCCACCCATCCATCCCTCTCTTGTACGATAATAATAACTCAACAAGTTTGTAGTACACAAATGACCTTTTTTAAACCCAAACTGCTTGCTTGAAATGATTTTCCTCTCCTCCAACATATCCACCCATCATTTTCTTTTGATCTTTTCACAAAGCTTGCATACAACACTAGTTAGAGATACCGGTCGATAATTTAGCGGATATTCTTTGTTTACACTTTAATACATTGGAGTTGTTGTAGTTGTTGTTGTTCCCCTGGCTGCCTGGCCGAACAGCCCCAAGGTCCCGAGCAAGGCCAAGGCCATAGAGCGCCCCCACAAAACCCTCCCTGCTTACCACTAACAAAACCCAGGTGACCGAAGCCACTCTAAGGCAGGGAGCTGAGGAGGGCGCGGAAACACCCGGGAAACCAAAGCCCCACCCAAGGCCCTGTGCCCCTCAGCAATTATGAAGGGAAAGTTGAGGGGCAAGGGAAAAATGTGACACTTTGGCTCCCAATCTGCCAACTTTTAGGCTGGCAGTAGGGAGGTCGATCCACGGAAAAGACGCCGTCACTTGAGATCTAGAAGATATATAAGTAAAACGAACAGTCAGAGTAAGCTATGGGTATGGCAGAGATCGCTCAGCTCTCACTCTGATAGACCAGCCCATCACCACATGACTAGAACCCAATCCTCTCAGCATCAGCTAGGAAAGGCCCTAGAAAGCCGCCTTTGGCGGGGGGATAGCTCCCCTACTTCAACTCCTTTCGGAGTTGGGCACCCGCCGTATGTCACCGGGGGTTTCCCCCGCCGCCCGAATCCGTCCCCCACCGAAGTAGAGGCGGCCGGAACGGCGAGGTACCAATCCACCCGGGCCTTATACATTGGAGTTATAATTGCTAGTTTCCATTCCAGGGGAAGTTCCCCCTTGTTTAATGAGTGTTGAACTCTATTAAAAATAGGCCTCACTAGTTGTTCGGCACACTCCCTCAATATCCATCCAGCAATGTTATCCGATCCCATAGACTTTCTCACATCCAATTCTTCCATCAATGATTTTAGTTCACCCTGGTTGACCTCTATCGACTCTAGTCCTTGTATTCTCATTCAAATCCACCACAGGTTCTACTTAGTCATCCTCCTCTACAAACACGGATGTTAATGTATCATTCATAACTTCACACATACCCACTGTGTCTTCATATAACTGACCCTCCACCCTAAGCTTTGTTATTTTGTTCTTTAATTTTGTTTTGCTGTAAATATAACTATAAAACAGTTTGGGTTCTTTATTACATTTATTTACTATATCTTTTTCAATGTTCTTTTCTCCTCTCATATAATCCTGCCATAGTTGTTTCTAGCATTCTTATACTCATTCCATTTTTCCTCAGTGTGTCTCCTCTCTTTATTCCATGCAGAGTTCTTTTTGTTCTGGGCAATGTGACATTTCATGTTAAACCACTTTTTTTCCTTATCCAGCTTTCTTTCCTTGAATGTTGGTACATATTTATCTACCCCCTCCTTATAAATATCTCGTAACATGGTGTATTTTGTTTGAATGTTCTGTTCTTGTTCGATAAATGCCCAATTTGTGTTTGCAAAATATCTCCGTAGTGATTCGTAATCCGCCTTACTATAATTTAGCCTATATTCCCCATGTTCTTCCTCTCTGCCATTAGGGATTTCTACTGCCAATTCGAATTTGATCACAGCATGATCGCTTTTTCCTATGTGACTCAAGTATTTTAGGTTCTTTATATCTTGGGGATCTTTTGTGAATATCAAATCAAGTCTTGACGGTACGTCGCCTCCTCTAATTCTTGTGCTTTCCTTAATGTGTTGTGTTAATAGATATTCCATTGTTAGTTCAAGTAAATTGTTACCCCAACTACTCTAGTTAGAACCCGCACCCAAACATTCCTAATCTACCTCCCCACAATTAAAGTCCCCTGTTAGAATAAGCCTAATTGTCTCTGTCATCGGAGGGGAACAAACCAGCCATTAGCCCAAGATGGGTCCTCCGCAGGGCCGATTGGGTAGGCTTCCAAAGGGACACTGATAAGGACTATGAGCACTATGGTGATGTGGACGATATGGTACAAGATCTATTACTCACAGTTAATGCTGCTGCCATGGCTAATATTCCGAAATCATCTGGAACTTTGAGGTATACTCCTGTGCCTTTCTGGACTCCTGAGTGTACTAGGGTTAAGTTAGCTTGTAGGCGTTCGTTTAACCGCTACAAGAACAACAAATCTCTTGCGAACAAAATAGAGTTCAAACGTTTCAGGGCAGTGACGAACAGGACATACAAGGAAGCCAAAAAATCATCCTGGATGGGTTACGTTAACTCACTCAATTGTCACACTGCGCAGAGTACTGTCTGGCGAATGATTCGTCAGATTGAGGGCAAACCGTATCCTCGTGCACCTGTTTTGCATCATCATGGTGAAAAGATCTATGCCCCCAATGCGGTTGCTGATGTTCTGGCGAATACTTTTGAGTCTGTTTCTAAGGCTGACCATTACTCTGCTGAATTTCAACGCTATAAGGAGCGGGAAGAAGAGAAGCATCTTATTTTTGACGACATTGAATGCTATGATTATAACAACGACTTCACTATGCAGAACCTGATGGAAGCTGTTGCCCAGGCTAAGAATACAGCGCTGGGCGATGATGGCATCCATTATGAAATGGTACGACATTTACATCCCAAGTCCTTATCATTCCTACTGTCCATTTATAATGTCATATGGACTACCCATGTCTTCCCAACATCTTGGAGACATGCAATTGTCCTTGGGTTTCCTAAGCTGGGAAAGGATCATACTAACCCCCAGAATTACAGGCCTATTGGTTGACCAGTTCCCTCTGCAAGTTGGTCGAGAGGATGGTGAATTCTAGGTTAATCTTCTTGCTGGATGATTATCTCTCCCCGTTCCAGTGTGCTTTCCGGAAACATAGATCTTGTTTAGACCCTATTTTATATTTAGATCACCATATTCGAGTGAGCTTTGAAAAGAAGCTCCATTTGACAGCGGTGTTCTTTGACCTCGCAAAGGCCTACGACACTACCTGGCGTCATGGTATTCTCAAGAGACTCTTACAACTGGGATATCGAGGCAATATCATGTACTTTATTAAAAACTCTATTGGATAGGACGTTCCAGGTTCAGATGCACGATGTCCGTTCTCAGCTGAAGGTACAGGAGGAGGGACTCCCCCAGGGCTGTTGCCTTAGTGTTTTCCTCTTCCTTATAGGTATTGATAATGTGAAGAGCTACCTCCCTGAAGATGTATACTTCACCCTTTATGCTGATGACCTCAGCATATTTTACATGGGGAGGAAGATGGCTCATATAACATGCAAACTTCAGATGGCACTAAATGGGATTGAGAGGTGGACAAAGTCAAATGGTTTTCAATTTTCCACCCATAAAACCTTTGCAGTTCACTTTTGTAGGCACAGGAAGCGTGTCTGCCCAGATAGGGGGACTCTACGTCTTCATGTTGAACCCATTCAGTTCCAAGATGAAGTTCGGTTCCTGGGTGTTATTTTGGATTTTCGTTTATCATGGTTACTGTACATAAAAGATCTGAAGGCCCGATGCTATCACTCAATGAATGTCGTCAAGCGTTTGGCTCATACGTCTTGGGGTGCTGACAGAAAGGTTCTACTACAGCTCTACACAGCTTTCATCCAGTCGAAGCTTGATTTTGCTTGTCAAGCTTATGGCCTGGCCAAACCAAAGGTACTTCAGATGCTTGATCCAGTACTTCATCTTGACATTCGCCTTAGCATTGGTGCCTTCAAGTCGTCTAGGACAGGCAGTCTCTGTGTGGAAGCTGGGGTCTTGCCCTTAAAGTTCCGCAGGCAGTACCTTCTAATGAAACACTATCTAAAGTGCAAGCAACATCCTGACCATCCTATCTGCCGCAAACTCTTCTCGGCTGAGGGTCTTTTTCACGACCGCTCGGCATGGAAACCCTTTGGTTTGGTTGCAGCTCACCTCATTGATGAAGTTCTGCCTGAGGGGATCGACGTCTGGCCGTAGCAGCCACAGGCCGTAGCTCGATTGGTAGAGCGTTCGCCTGCTAACCGTGAGGTTGACGGTTCGAGCCTCGGGCCAGCCAGTGAGTTATTTGCTGACGTCAGTGCTGTTGGTGAACGGTGCGGTCTAGCAACCTGTGGCAACTATTCACTAAGTCCCTGATTCATCAGGGCACCCACCCTAGCCTTGTTATTCAGCAGGGAGTGTATGGTGGTAAAAACTGCATCATCAATTTTCCGGAGAGTCCAGCTCCTTGGAGGTTTCCTGCACGTGAATCATGCAGAGAACTCAACAATATTGTGAAGGGCGAAACACCTGCGCCGGTCTTCAGGTCTTTGTTTTTACAGCATGCCGAGGGAACGAAGGTGTACACAGATGGATCTCAGAGTGTAGATTTTACGGCGTATGCAGTGGTGACTGAAGGGGTTAATTTTAGCCGGCGCCTCTCTCCAATTGCCTCTATTTTTACAGCGGAATTATCCGCTATCCTACGGGCACTCAGGATGGTTGGGAACCTTGAGGGGAGCTCCTTCGTGATTTGCTCAGATTCTAGAAGCTCTCTCGATGCCCTTCAAGGGAAATTCCGTGGGAGCCTGATACTTACAGAGATAATGAAATGGCTGGTCACACTTGCATCTCGACATAAACTGGTCTCTTTCTGTTGGACACCAGCACATATGGGAATCCATGGAAATGAGGCTGCAGATTCTGCAGCTAAGCATGCTGATATCTTTGATGATGACCTCCAGTTGCCCTACAATGATTATTTGCCTCTCATTAAGTCTGCTATGTTGTCTAAATGGCAGGCTGAGTGGTCTGACAATGTCCTTGATAAACTAAAAGAGATCAAACCATCTGTAGAACCTTGGCACGAAGCTTGTTTCAAAGTTCGTAGGGAGGAAACTGCTCTTGCTCGCCTCCGCATTGGCCACACTAGACTCGCTCATGGTTATCTCATGGAAAGGACAAACCAGCCGGAGTGTACAGAGTGTGCTGTTCTCACAGTTAAACATATCCTGATAGAATGTCCATCTTTTCAACGTCAAAGGGATAGGTACTTTGGAATTATCCGCAGTCCACTCAGCATGAGAGCAATCTTAGCTGAGGGCTGCTCCTTTTCTGCTGAAAGAATTTTTGCGTTCTGCAAAGATGTTGGTATTTTGGGCAAGATTTAGTAGTTTTAATTACAATCCATTATCTCCCTTTTTATATTTTTTATTTTTGTAATCCTATTCAGTTTTAAGTTTACAATACACCACTTTTAGCATTTTTTATTGACACTGGGTACGGCTGACGCCTCCCTCAGTGGGTTACCCCTTTCCTAAAATTTGTCCATTTTTATATCAACCCCATACCTGTAAATAATTTCCTCCCTTCTTGAATGGTTTACGGCTCTTTCAGCTGCTTGGCATAGAGCCATGGTATTTTTTTCAAAAAAAAGAAAAAAAGAATAAGCCTAATTTTTCTTTTGCTTATACAGTAATTTCTAAAGTTCGCAAGGTTTCCAACATTAATTAATTATACCTGTACTCATTGTTGTTCCATGATCTGGACTTAGGACTATTATAGGTTTGATTCCCGAAGGGAAGTAGAGAAAACCTAATATTTAGTAGGTGCCCCGGAATCATTGACGATGTTGCCTATTAGTATAATAGTCTCCATTCAACACCCACGTCAGTCGTTTGAATCAACTGCCGCGGGGAAGAAAGAGATTCATCTTCATAAGTGCAACGCTACTTCTCTTATGGTGTCGTCATATTGATCGGGTACCCACTACGAAAAAACTTCGTAAAAAATAAGAGAACAAAAAAGGAAAAAGAATTTCCACTTTAACACTGTTATTCACAAGCTTCCCAAATTCGGTGGATTTTTTTGCATTGTGACTTCTTACCGCCTCTCGCCAAGCGCAACAATTCGTCCAATGATATATCAAGATAACTAAAAAATATCAGCGAATGGGAAGGGGATGGCTGGGAGGGACGTCGTCGTCAATTATTCCGGGGCCCCTACTAAATATTAGGTTTTCTCTACATCCCTTCGGGAATCAAACCTATAATTTAATAGTGGCCCCTTCATCATTGACGATGTTGCCTGAATTCCAAGACTGGAGGGGGACATTCGTAAATATCAAACTCAATAACCGCATGGTTAAGTCAAGAAACCTCATAACAGGAAAAGAAATATTAATTGTTTTGTTGTGCATACAACATTATTAAATAAGAAAGAGTGGGAGCAGTGCATTGCTTCAAGGAAGCCTGCTCCAACAACAGAGTCCTCATGCATGAGGTGTTTGTTGTACCGGGTGAGACAGAGTTAGAAGCAACAAACCCTTCATCACCCCGACCCTGAACCTATGCTGAGCTCAGCTAGGTTCCTGGGCGTAGCCATATTGACCAATATCAAACCTACTGAAGCTAGTGCAACTAGCCAGGAACATACTGGGGTCACTATCTGACCCATATCGACCTTCTGAGTCTAGTGCGACTAGCATAGAAACTTGAAAATCATATAACCGTAGGGAAAAACAATTCTTTATTATTCATAAAAACATAAGCTGGACAGTTAGACAATGGAAACATTTACAGAGTCACTACGGACTTCTTGTAAGCTAGTGCAACTAGTCTCGAAAACTGAAACACAAAAAACATTCTTTTATTAATCCTAAAACATGAGCTTGAATTAAGCTTTATAATCTAAATTCTCAATTCTTTCTAAACCAAGTAATCCGAGCTTCTAAGCTCATACATATCTAATTTTGGGCACAGCCCGGCATAAACAGCGCCTAGCTTGCCCTATACCAACTTGTAATCCTGTGTAAGGGGGAGTTCCTCTCTTGTACCAAAGGAGACGAATTGTCCAGTAGAGACACACTTCATGCAAAAAAACTGCCATGCAAAAAACTAAAGTACCTGAAAAGAAAACAAATACATCAAAAAATACTTTATGCTATTAGTGATGTTCTCAAAGACTACCAGCCTAATAGGACACACATTTATCTTGAGAAAAAATAAACAAAAATAAAAATGAGATTTTCGGGGTATCTCTTAGCCCAAACCTAAGAAAGTTATTTTTTCACAGCTCATTTTTTTCCTACTTCTCTAACTCAGATCGTTTTTCTTTTGTTTCAAATGGAAAGAGCATGTCTTGAACTATACTCCTGCATGGTTTCATGACTCTTGCATGAACGAGTGCTCGTGAAAGTGGGTGCGTCCCCATTGGTTCATGATATGGTCCAAAATCAATGGAGACGCATTTTTTCAAACTGGGTTTAGAAGGGCATAAACCGCATGCATGGTAAACCCCAATCTCGCCCCACCTCCTCCTGTATTCATGGTCGAGTTTCCTTTGATGGTGGTGGAGCTACCTTCATTTGACTTCGAGGCCCAATGGAGACGCACACGTGCGGGCCATATAGAGACGCGTCTGGATGGGGTGGTGGTGTGCGTCTCCATTGGTTTAGTGTTATTTATCAAAGTTATCTGCCCTATTTATAATATTATATCTTATTTCAGTTGCAAGAATATTGAATTAATAGTGCATGAACTACAACTACAAACTAACAGAAATGGAAAATAGAAATAAATAGTGTATGAACTATCGAATAAAGACTAAATAATGACAATAATTTGTCACGTAGGTCTAAGTGTGAGCTTTCGATACCCAGCTTCACAACACACACACACCCACACAATGTTAGATGTTAGGATAAAGGACCAGGTAAAAAGTATGGTTAAGCAAGGCATCCACGAAAACTCTCAGGCCATCCAGGAAGAAAGTCGTAGGGCTAACTGCCTCATAATATCAGGGGTGGAAGAAAAGGAGGAACTAGACTGGACAAAACGAAAAGAACAGGATGAAGGTCGCATCAACAAGATTCTGGATTCTATTAAAGATGAGGAGGACACCTGGAAGGAGGAAATATCGGACATGTTTAGGCTGGGAAAATATACAAAGGAATACAATAGACTGGTAAAAATCGAATTTAAGTCAAGAAGGACATGTGATGAAATCATGGCAGTAGCGGCTAGGCTAAAAGGGTTAGAGGGTAAAGACAAAATCTACATCAGGCGAGACTTACCAGAAGAAGAGAGAAAGAAGGAGGCTGAACTAAGTAAAACTGCCAAGGAGGAAAATAGCAAGAGGACAGAACAAGAAAAGAATAAGTTTTTTTACGGAGTAAGAAAGGGGAAGATTATGAAACTTTCGGTAAAAAGAAACTAAAAGTAAAAGAGGGTAGGGAACAGACCGCCGCAGTTAAGGGGCTTGGAACAGGTATTGGGGGACTAGAAAGTATAAGGATTCAATATAGCAATGTCGATGGGCTAATCTCTAAGAAACTAGAACTAACAGACTTACTCAATACTAAGAAACCAGAAATAGTATGTCTCACTGAGACAAAACTAAGAGAAGACCTCGATATAAATTTACTAGGATGGTCTGAATACAGGATTTGGAGGAGGGACAGAAAATTTCGACATGGAGGTGGAGTGTATTTACCTAATTGTATTTACCTAATTGTAGTTTACAGGAGTTGAGCTAAGCTCGTGTTGTCCCGTCTCTCAGTCTACTTTTTATCCAATTTTTTCTTGAAAATATGGATGTTCCTTGCCCCTACCACCTCCTCCTCCAGCCCATTCCATTTGTCAATACATCTATAGGGGAAGCTAAACTTCCTGATATCGTTCTTGCAGGTAGGTCTTTTTACTTTGTAGCTGTGGCCTCTAGTTATTCCTGTATCCATAATTAATATATCCTCCCTATCCAGCCTCTCCAGCCCCCGGGTACATTTGTACATCATTATCATGTCTCCCCTCTCTCTCCTCTCTTTTAGACTCGGTAGATTTAATTTGTCTAGCCTCCCTTCATATGGCAGTTCTCTGAGACTTGGAACCAATCTAGTGACTGCTCTCTGGATTCTTTCTAACTTGTGAATATGCTTCTTTAGATGCGGGGACCACACCACTGCTGCATACTCCAATCTTGGTCTAATCATACTCTTCATAATTTTCGCTACCATGGTCTCATCCAAATAGTTCAGAGCAACTTTCATATTCCCGGCCATTGCATACATTCCGCTAAAGAGCTTGTTAATATGTTTCTCTGGCGACAAATTATCTTGTATAATCAACCCTAAATCTTTTTCTTTTTCGGCCTTGCTAATTTTATTATCTCCCATCCTGTACTCCCAATTTGGTCTATTCACACTTCTTCCCATATTTAACACATGACATTTACTTATATTAAATTTCATTTTCCACTTGGTGCTCCATTCGTATATTTTATCTAAATCCCCTTGCAGCTCCTCACAACTACTTTTATTTGTTATTTGTCTCATAATTTTTACGTCATCTGCAAACATTGACATGTAAGAGTTTATGCCTATCGGCAGGTCATTCACGTACATAAGGAACATGAGAGGTGCCAACACAGATCCCTGCGGCACACCACTCTCAACTTTCCGCCACGATGAGTAAGTTCCTCTAATGTTGGTCCTCATTTCCCTATCTGTTAAATAGCTCTCCATCCATTTCAGCAAACTCCCCCTGACACATCCTAGCGTCTCAAGCTTAGATAACAATCTCTTATGTGGTACCTTATCGAATGCTTTGGAAAGGTCTAAGTAGACGCAGTCCACCCATCCGCCTCTTTCTTGGAGTACATCTATCACCCTACTGTAATAACATAGCAAACTGGTAACACAAGATGTCCCTTCTCTGAATCCAAATTGCTTTGGGGTTATTATTTTCTTTCTCTCCAACATTTTCATCCATCTCTTCCTAATTAGCTTTTCACAAATCTTGCATACAATACTAGTAAGTGAAACTGGTCTATAGTTTAGAGGGTCCTCAGGGTTTCCATTCTTGTATATCGGAATGATATTAGCTCTTTTCCATTCAACAGGAACCTGTCCTTTATCTAAGGAAGCTTGAATTATGTCCCTCACTGGCTCCACTAATTGCTCTGCACACTCCTTTAAAACCCAGGCAGACACTTCATCCGGTCCCATAGCTTTCCTTACTTCAAGTCCTCTCATCGCAGATAACAGCTCATCTCTAGTTATTTCAATCTTACTAAGACCACTCTCCAGTACTCCCGCCTGTGGTTCGTCAAAACCTTCCTCTCTAGTAAAAACTGACCCCAATTTGTTATTCATTACCTCACACATGTCCGATACATTTTCATACGTCCTAGCATCAACTCTTAATTTAGTAATTTGTTTCTTTACCTTCAACTTACTGTTTATATATTTATAAAATAATCTAGGGTCACTTTCACATTTATTTACTATGTTCTTCTCATAGTTCATTTTAACTTGCCTAATTATGTTAACATATCTATTCCTCTCCTGTTTATATTTATTCCGATTACTCTCAGTGTTCCTTCTTCTTAATCTAGCCCAAGCTGCATCACGCCTACCCAAAGCTCTTTTGCATTTCAAATTAAACCAATCTTTCTGCTTAGTAAAATTTCCAGTTTTATATCTTGGGACAAACATATTGGTTCCTACTCTATAAATATCGAGGAATCTACTATATTTACCTTGTACGTCCCGTTCCTTCAAAATAAGATCCCAATCTACTCCCTCTAAATATCTTTTCAAGGATACATAATCAGCTTTACTACAATATAATTTAATCTGTCATTTATGTAGCTATTGTCTAATCTATTGGCATTACTCGAGGTCAACTTCCATTTTAGTAATAGGTGATCACTTTTACCTACAGGACATAGATAGTTTATATCACTAATTTCGTGAGGATCTTTTGTAAAAATCAGATCGAGTTTAGAAGGTTCGTTATTACCCCTCATTCTTGTATTTTCCTTCACATGTTGTGTAAGTACATTTTCCGTAACCAACTCCACTAGCCGACTTCCCCAAGATCTCTGATTTGGCCCTGCATCTCCCGATTCCCAATCAACCTCACTACAGTTGAAATCTCCTACCAAGATCAATCGATTCTTCCTTAAAAGCAATCTTCTCAACGACTGAATCATATCCTCTACCATCTCCTCAAACTCCAACTCCCTCCATGCTCTGGTCTTTGGTGGCATGTAAGCTACTGCTATGTCTAGCTTTTTTCCTTCTATATCATTGAGTTCAACTGCCATTATTTCTGCCTTGTCATTATTTAACTCCACGTGCTTTGCTGTCATAGGGTTCTTAACTAATACTGCCACTCCACCTCCCCTTTTACCCTTTCTATCATTTCTCCATATATTATATCCTTCACTAAACACTATGATGCTGTCAAAGTCCTGGTTCAGCTTTGTCTCTGTCAAACAGACTATCTGTGGTTGATCTTTTCTTAATATATTATCTAACTCTACCTTTTTACTGTTTATTCCATCTATATTAGTGTAGTAGCACAGTATATTTGAATCCACCTCCTTGTTTCTCTTCCCTCTCTGCCTCCTACCAGGTTCACCTCCTCCTCCTCCATCCCTTCCCTGACCCAGTTCCACCTCCCCCACTAATTCTATTCTCCTCCCCCCTCTCTCTCCCTCTGTTCCACCCTCTCCACCACATCCTGGCTCTCTCTCCGGTCCTCTGCTCTCCCTGCATTATCTCTCGCTCCGTCTCCTTGCTTTGACTTCGTACTTGTCTCTCTGTCTCTTTCCCTATCACTCCTCTTACTTTCGGTTCTTGGTGGCTCCTGATGTACCACTTCCTTACTTGCCCTTCCCTTATTCTCCAAAAAAATTCTTCTTTTGCTCTTCAGACAACTTTCCATTCTCTTCATCAGCCTTAGCTTGGAGTTCCCTTAACTGTTCTCGTTCTTCTACACTTAGGTCCTTTTTTACCCTTATATGATTCAGCTCTGTCGAATTTAATTTCCAGCTCACATTGGCTACTGCTTCTGCTGTTGATCTAAACTTTAGTTCCACTCTTAGTGGTCTCATCTCGCCCTTCTTATATATTCCTAACCTTCTCACCTCCTCCAGTTCTTTTACCCATCCATAACCCTCGTCTAAGTAATCCAGTATCCCCTTGACTTTCACAACATCCCTTTCCTTTCTTACCTTCATATCTGCCAGGTGCTCTTCCACATCTCCAAAGATTACTACACACTTACCTCTATCTATTGTCTCTCTCACTACCTTCTCTTTCTTCTTTAAAACTTGCACTACATTTTTTTCAAACTCTTTCTTTTCCTTTTCTCTCTCTTCCTTCTGCTCCTTCACAATTTCTTCAAGGGCTACCATCG
Organism: Paralithodes platypus; assembly: GCA_032716605.1. Lineage (NCBI taxonomy): Eukaryota > Metazoa > Arthropoda > Malacostraca > Decapoda > Lithodidae > Paralithodes > Paralithodes platypus. Next base: position 17,361,963 of record CM064545.1, read on the forward strand.
TGGCACTCTCTACCCTTGTCCACTCATTTTTTACCTCACTAATTCCTTTTACTTCCTCACTCAGGTGGCCCTCATATTCCTTAAGCTGAGCCTTGAGTGCCACATTTTCCGACGCTAACTCGTCTACTCTGGCCATCACTGCCTCTAGGCTGTCACTTACTGGCCTAGGCCTATCCACCCCGCTAGTAACGCCACACATATCGGACAAAACTTCTACTTTAGCCCCTAACTCCTTCCTCCAATTTTCCATCACTCCCCTCCATCTCACAAGACCCATTAATTGTTTTTTCATACTTGCCAACTGATCATCCTTGTCCTCGGTGATAAAGCCTTCAAATTCATAATCCTCCTCATCCCCAGCTAGGCTTTCACGCCTTCCCGCCATCGCGAGGTGGTCGTCTGCCAGCCTAAAAACAACAATCGCCCCACTATCCCATCTCACTCCAGGAACTGTTTTACTTAATCCATATTTTCAATTACTTGGAATATCCAATTAAATCTGAATTGCTCATAAAACACCTAATTACTTATTGAAATGCACATATAAATTTCCGGGACAACACTTAGACACTCCTATCAACTTCACACAAGGTAACTCATTATCGGGGAGCAGCTGCGAGGTGTTGACAGCTCGGAGGTCGGCGGAGGTGTGCATCCTTACTAGGAAAGATTTGATTGTGTCTGAGATAAAACTGGTAACTTCAACAGCAGAAGTTTTAGCAATAGAGATTGGTGGAAACGAAAAAATAGTGGTGATAGTAGCGTATGTACCTCCCAAGACGAAGACATGGGGTAAGGAGGAGCATAGCCTAATGCGTAAGGAAACAATTAGTGTGCTAGGAAATATCTTGGCTTCAAAGAATGAAATAGTCATGTGTGGGGACTTTAACTGCAAGGAAGTGAATTGGGAAGATCTTGAAGCCGGAGCAGGAGAGGAAAGTTGGGGCTATGAATTTTTAAGTATGGCCATGGAAAATTCTATATACCAACATGTAAAAGAGTCAACAAGAGTAAGGGGAAGTGATCAACCAGCTAGATTGGACCTTCTATTCACAAGAAGGGAGGAGGAGGTTCAAAGTATTCAGTACCTATGCCCACTAGGAAAAAGCGACCATGCAGTTCTAGACATAGACTTACTATTGAAGTATAATCTACCCAAGGGAAGGGAAAAACACAAGGAAAATCACTGGATGTATTCCAGAACCGATTTCGTAGGACTACGGGATTTTTTCAAGTCACAAAATTGGGATCAGGTGTTATCTGAAAGTGAGGTAGACAAAAAACTCAAGGCATTCATGGAGATCTATGATACTGGTATAAAAACTTTTGTCCCTAAGTACATTAATAAAAGGAAAAAAAGTAATCGCAAAGTATGGTTTAACCGCGAATGTAGGCAAGCACAGGAAGCAAAAACAAAGCCTGGAAAAAGATGAGAAACTGGGATTCGGAAGATAACAGGCAAAAGTATAAAGAGGAGAGAAACAAATACACAGAAATGAGGAGGAGGTCAGAGGCAAACCATGAGAAAGGGATAGTGGAGAACTATGAAAAGAATCCAAAAATGTTTTTCAAGTTTGTAAACGGCAAAAGGAAGATAAAAGCCACGATCGTTAAGATTAAAAGTGGAAACAGAATCATAGAAGAGGATACGGAGATTGCGGAAGAACTAAATAGAAATTTTGCATCAGTTTTTACAAAAGAAGGAGAATTCATTGCACCAGAAACCAATGAGATAGGTACAGAGGAAATGCCGGAAGTAACATTTAACAGACCAGAGCTCATAGACAAAATGAGTAAGGTGGATCCAAACAAAGCCGCTGGACCGGACGGAGTATCAGGCTGGATTATTAAAGAAAATGCTATGGAACTGAGTATACCGTTATATGACATAATGACCAAATCATTGGACACAGGGATAGTACCTACAGAATGGAAAAGAGCAAACATTATTCCTATATTTAAGGGAGGAAGCAGAGATAAACCACTGAACTATAGACCTGTATCACTATTGAGCATCCTCATGAAGATTCTGGAAGGATTAATAAGGGACAAATGGGTGAAATACCTGGAATCCAAAAGATTAATTACTGACCGACAATTTGGATTCAGAGGTGGCAGATCATGTATAAGCAACTTGTTGAGTTTTTACTCTAGAGTAATAGACACAGTGGACAAGAGGGAAGGATGGGTAGACTGTGCCTACCTAGACTTTAAAAAGGCATTTGACAAAGTTCCACACAAGAGATTGCTGTGGAAATTAAAACATGAGGGAAAAGTAGGAGACAAACTGCTGAAATGGATGGAGAGCTACCTTAGCGGAAGACAGATGAGAACAACAGTAAGGGGGAAATCGTCAAACTGGACTCAAATTACGAGTGGGGTACCACAAGGATCTGTTCTAGCCCCAATCATGTTTCTAATATTTGTAAATGACTTGCCTGAGGGACTAACAAGCTACATGAGTATGTTTGCGGACGATGCTAAGCTGCTTAAAACGATCAGAACCCAGGAGGATTGCCTTGAGCTCCAAGCAGATTTGCAAAAGATCCATGAATGGAGCATCAAATGGAATATGGAGTTCAATGCAGGGAAATGTAAGACTCTAGAAATGGGTAAAAGCAAGTACAGACCTAGAAAAGATTATAAACTAGGAAACGAAGTGATTCCCAAAGCAGAAAAAGAAAAAGACTTGGGGATAGAATTTAGGGATAACATGTCTCCAGAAAGCCACGTAAATAAGATAGTGAGAGAATCACTGGCATTATTGGCAAATATTGGGATGTCTTTCAATTATCTTAATGAAAACACCATGAAACAAATAATAACGGCAGGCAATAATAAGACCCAGGATGAAATATGCATCTGTAGTGTGGTCCCCTCACTTGAAGAAACATATCCACAAAATTGAGAGGGTACAGAGAGCAGCTACGAGGATGATCCCAGGTTTGGAAAATTTGGAGTACCAAGAGAGGCTTGAGAGATTGAATCTACCTACACTGGAACAGAGAAGGAAACGAGGACAGCAAATTCAGATATATAAATGTGTTAGAGGTATTGACAAAATCGACCAAGAAAACTTCATAGAGAGGGATGGAGGTGAGAGGACAAGAGGTCACAGCTACAAACTAAAAGTGCTAAATAGTAAATCTGATCTGAAAAGTAAAAGATTTCCTACCAACTCGATTAGTGGGTGGAACAAATTGCCAGCCGAAGTAGTGTCTGCACCATCAGTGCATAGTTTCAAAGCACGGTATGACAAACATATCTTAGGAGGCGGGAATTAACGAGCATGCTCACTCCCGCAAATACAACTAGTGTAAGTACAACTAGTGTAAGTACACTCACACACTCAGGGGTCTAAATGTGGCCAAATTGCACTTTTTCATTGACCGTGACTGAACATCAACGAGACATAGGTCTACTTGTTTGGACGTCCCTCTGACTCCCTCACTGGAGTGACTCGTGCTGCCGTGCGGTGGGGCCAGTGGCACAACCCTTTAGTAGAGGGTTGTGCCAGTGGGTGGCGAAGGAGAGAGGGAAATCGACACTCCTTTATTTCTCTCTCCTCCCCTACTTCGCGAATCGGTAATTTGTGGGTTATTTCGCATATTTCTTTGTTACTATGCATCTTATATGCATTCATGTGCTTTGTGGTGATATAATATTGATATATATGAGAGATATAAGCGCTATTGTGTATTTTCCCCCTCCTTTCCTCCCCCCTCCCTCGCAAACTAGCTAGGCAGGGGAAGGGTGGCGGGGTTGCTTTTTACCAACAAATGTGCAATTCTCGACCATTGTAACTTCACTGCGGCGCAATATTTTAAAGAAAATATATATAGAGTCGGATGTTGGTTGGTATTCACTACACGTTGATGTAGTTTTCGTAGCTCTGAAAATGTTGCCAAAAATGGCTTAGGATTCGGGCAAAGTCTTTCACAATTTATTTTCTCTATAGATGTACAATGTAGGCCCACTATCAGCATGCAACTACTTTAGTTTAAGCTAGAAGTATAAGTGGTATAAATATTATCTACTAAATAATCAAATTACTCACATATTAATACAAAAAAACAGACGTTCGTCTGCACTGGACTGGGGTGCGTCTACTTAGGGTTTGGTGGTCATAAGGAGACGCACTTGATATTGGACCTCTTATCTCGGAAAATACTCAAAATATATAAAACATTGACACATCCATTAAAAGAATAACCATTTGGTAATATATCAAGTGAGTTTCAAGTTAAAAGAATGAATGAGCTTGACACACTGATTTTTTTCTTGAAAACTTTCACACTTTTTGCGTCTCCTTTGGTGCCTCTACCCTACTGGGATCCACATATCCTCCCCCCTTTTTCTCTGAAGCCCTATAGGGTGTAACTATCACAGTACTAACAACTAGGAATACAAGGCAGAACCACCGGAGTGTGTCCATGGGCAGACTTACGACAATTTTTTTTTTTTTTTTTTTTTTTTTTTTTTTTCTTTTTTTTTTTTTTTTAAGAAAATGTAGTTTGTAAATAACACGGGGAAGTAACTTTTGCCAGGACAGACTGTCCTGATGGCACTTCCTAAGTCTATTACCGAGCCCCGCCTCCTGGGCGAGGATCAGTGCGTAACTGAGTCAGTCGACTATCTCAGTCAGTCCGCCGGAGAATCCTTAGACTATCTCAATCAGTCCGCCGGAGAATCCTTAAAAGTTCCATTAGGCGGGCATCAAGCAAGACACTCGGGGAACCTGAGCCGGAGGCCTTGACGGGCTCCCGCCGTGACCCCCCGCCCTTCTCGGCGTAACCCAGCCGGCACATAGACATTATGGTGAAAGGTTGATATTATATCTAAAACATAATTTACAATACTCCCGAGGTCAGAGAAAGCTCAGGGACAGCGCGGCTAGCCACTAAGATAGGTATGATCCGGCTATTCGTAGGTTGACCTACGGCGGGACCGTTTTTAAAAGTAATTTGGGATTGAATGGGAAAAGTAATTTCCCTTGAAGGGATGAGTTATAAAGAACTGAAATGGCCTAGGGATTAACCGGGCCGAAAGGTGGTCGGGAGCCCTGACCGAAAGCCTTAAACCACAAGGATCGTAGAAAACGGACGTGTCCGTAAGGTCAAGTGAAGCCTGCTAACTGGCTTGAAGCAAGGGAATGTGGTTATGATTCTATATGGAATAAAAATAAGAGAAAGAAAAGAACGAGAGTGGCTTGAAGGGCTCCCGTTTCTGACCACGGAACTTCAAAAAGGGATCGGAAAGAAAGACCCCGGCCGGCAGTGATTGGTTTGTAAAAATTTTGCCCTGCTGCTGAGCCGTCCCTGACCCTGGGAAAGATTTTCCGGGTGCATACAACTTGGTTAAGTATAAAGAGATAGGCCCCAGTCCATTGGAGATAGGGAGAAAAAACCCCGCCGGGGTGATTTCACATCTCCAACGGCGGGGGACGATCTCTTAACCCGGGAACTGTGGGGAGACTCTTAACCCTCTGTTCCCGGAAGGGCTCTTGAACGCCCATAAAAAAGCATACACGAGCTACCCGGAAGGGCTCTTAAACACCCATGAGCTCAAAGCCTGTGAGCTTGGTGTGCGAGGCGTCGGTCCGACGCATGTAAACAACAGCCAGCTGGACCGACGCCCCGCATCTCCGGCCACAAGAAGGAGAGCGTCGCTTGTTCGTGTGTGCCTGTATGTTGTTGTTAAGTATCGAAAAGTGGTGTAAAGTGGCTGTTTTGGCCATAAAGTTATCTCCAATGAAATCATCATCACAGCTCAACCAGTTGACTTAGAGAGCTCTACTTAATGCCATTCTACAGGTAAATAACACAGCTATGCTTGGGGATGCGCGGGAATGCGGGAAGCAGTCTGATTAACGAATATACGGTAGCCTAGCCTAGACGTTTTTCGGCCAAAACACCCGGGTTTCGAGGAATATATATATAATACATAGCCGGGGCTGGAGGGTTAAGAGTGAGTGAAAAAAAAATCAACTTTTGACATCGATTTTTTTTTATTTTTTTTATTTTTATTTTTTTTTGGCCCCTGGGCCATGCAAAATCTCAGTCCTCTACCTCCCCTCCTTCCCCGCTTTCCTCCTCTCCTTCAGTTATCACCTATTTTCCCTGTTATTCCCTTATTCTGAGGTATATTTTCGTGCTAACATTAGCGAGTTGCAAGCAGGGTGTTGTCATCACTGATGGCAAGCGAGTGCAAGAGAGAGAGAGAGAGTATCGATCGACTGTGTCTCAGTGGCCTTGGGGGAAATTGGCGGGAAAGCAGCTTGCCTCACCCATACATTATACAACTCGCGGGCTATATCTCAGATTTTGACCATCCAAACGCTGTTTTCACTCGTTTTATTGTTGTTTCAGGTTAATACCTTTATAATCAACCCATAATAGGTGCATATGGATAAGTATTAATGCTATTAATGGTACAATGAATATTTTAGTGACGGAAACACCTCAAATACATGCGCACAGGGAGAGGTGTCTAATTACCCCCATGCGCACTTCAGAGGTTAAGGAACATCCGGCACCCAGACGTGCTGAGGGCTGGAATTGCTTAGTATAGTGAGGAAACTAATGTGTTACACCGTACCTACCGCATCAAGAGGGACCGTATGGGGGACCGACCCGCGTTAATACGGGTGGGAACCTTTTGGTTACCGCCTCTCCGTACTAGTAATTGTTTGTGACTACAATGAAGGTGCGGTGGAAATTCCAAGTGTGCTCGAGCCTAGGCCTACCCCGCCGCCATTGCACCGTGGTCAGCCTAGGCCTACTCATCAACCTTCCCCCTTGCCTGCTCGTACGCCCTTAAAAGTGTGCAAATATTTAAAAAAAAAGACATTGATGCAGCCAAAAAAGCACGCAAGGCGGAAGAGGAAGCAAGGGAAGGCAAAAGTGATAGTGACAATGACGCCGACCCTGCCCGCATTCCTTTGTCTCGACGCCTTGACCCGGGACGCCGCGGGGTTCATCCACAGCCCTCAACTTCATCTCTCCCTCAGGATGAGCAAAGGGCCTCTGGAAGTGGTACTAGTGGTGTACTCACCTAATTGTAGTATACAGGATTTGAGCCTAAGCTTGTGTTGTCCTGTCTCTCTCTCTACATTTATCCAATTTTGCTTTAAAAGTTTGGATATTTCTTGCTCCCACCACCTCCCCATCCAACTTATTCCAACAATCAATGCTTCTATATGGGAAGCTGAACTTTCTTACATCAGACTTACATACAACTTTCCTCAACTTACATTCATGACCCCTGGTTCTTCCCTCGTCCCTCACCACAAAATCTCCCTTATCGATCTTCTCAAAACCCTTCACACACTTAAACATCATGATCATGTCACCTCTCTCTCTCCTCTCCCTCAGCGTTGGAGCTTTAGCCTCTCCAATCTCTCCTCATATGGCAGGTCTCTAAGGCTAGCTATCATCTTAGTGGCAACTCTCTGAACTCTTTCCAGTTTTTTATTATGTTTTATAAGGTGTGGAGACCACACCACTGCTGCATACTCCAGTCTTGGTCGTATTATTGTTCCTATTATTTTTGCTAACATCTCTTCATCTAAATAATTCAGAGCTATTCTCATGTTAGTCAACACTGCATAGGTTTCACCAGTTATTTTATTTATATGCTGTTCATGTGACAAGCTATCTGCCATAACTACCCCTAGGTCTTTTTCTTTCCCAGCTTTACTAATTATTTCATCTCCTATTTTATGGTGTGGCATTGTCCTCCCGCAGTGTACCACAGGCCTCATCACATCGGCGAGCTTTATTTGTAGGGGAGAAGCCCTCAGGTCGCCGCAAAAGGAGTTAAACTCCAGAGGCTGCGCATCCCATTGTTCCACCCCCCGCAGCTTCCCGCCCCCCACGCCGCCGACGCCCGGTCACTTCTTCGCCAGAATTATCCCTCGAAGAAGATGTCGACGACCCCAACATTGCCCCAGATGACCTGACATCACCTGAGGAGGAGGAGGAAGAAGTGGAAGAAGAGGAGATTCCAACACGGCGAGTTCGAGTTCAAGGGCGAGTCCATGACGGTCGTGGGCTTGCGGCTCAGCCTGCCATTGCCAATGCTGACACCGCTGCCTGTGGGCGTGAGCGTGTGCGTGCCCTACAGTCAGAGGTGTTTGTCTGGACTGATGGGGCAGATTTTGAGCCAGATTGTCCTGCTTTTGACGAGGAGCAGATTGGCTCAGAGGTGTCACCAGCATATCCTTGTGGCCCAGATGCAACCCCTAGTGAACTTTTTTGTGGCTTCTATGACAAGGAGGTCATGGAATACCTGGTCGAGGAAACAAATAACCATCACAAAATCTGTGCCAACTTTCTTGGCAGGAAGACCAGTGCCAAGATGGTGGCATGGCGAGCTGTCACTGTGCCAGAAATGTATGTTTTTTTGGCACTGACTATGCTGATGACACACATCAGAAAGCATGCACTGGCAGACTACTGGATCACTGCCGATCTCATCACGACACCGGCCTTCGGGAAATTCATGTCCAGGGACAGATATTTCGACATTCTGTCCTATCTGCACCCGACTAATAAAATGCATGTCCACCTTCAAGATCGGCTTTGGAAAATCAGGAAGCTGTATGACATGATACGCCATCGCTTTACCACCTACCTGATACCCTTCCAGAAGATGTGCCTCGACGAGTCTCTTCGACATAAACTGGTCTCTTTCTGTTGGACACCAGCGCATGTGGGAATCCATGGAAATGAGGCTGCAGATTCTGCGGCTAAGCATGCTGATATCTTTGATGATGACATCCAGTTGCCCTACAATGATTATTTGCCTCTCATTAAGTCTGCTATGTTGTCTAAATGGCAGGCTGAGTGGTCTGACAATGTCCTTGATAAACTAAAAGAGATCAAACCATCTGTAGAACCTTGGCACGAAGCTTGTTCCAAAGTTCGTAGGGAGGAAACTGCTCTTGCTCGCCTCCGCTTAGGCCACACTAGACTCACTCATGGTCATCTCATGGAAAGGACAAACCAGCCGGAGTGTACAGATTGTGCTGTTCTCCTCACGGTTAAACATATCCTGATTAAATGTCCATCTTTTCAACGTCAAAGGGATAGGTACTTTGGAAATATTCGCAGACCACTCAGCCTGAGAGCAATCTTAGCTGAGGGCTGTTCCTTTTCTGCTGAAAGAATTTTTGCGTTCTGCAAAGACGTTGTTATGTTGGGCAAGATTTAGTAGTTTTAATTACAATCCATTACAGTGGAGCCCCCATACTAGCTGCTAATCGGTTCCGCAGAAATAGAGCTAGGATTGAAACAGCCAAGATCGGGGCACTGTTCTTATGGGGAAAATTCAATCGGTTCCGTGCTCATGCCAAAATTTGCGTCTTTTTCTATTTTTTTGCCTACGAAAACATGTTTTATTGTACACAAATTAAATTTTATGCATTATACTGTATCATATAATACACCATAGAATAAGTTTTTAATAACTAGAAAATAAAAGGCCCAATATCTAAACAATTACCGCACTTTTTCCCAGTGTTAGGCTATGAAAACATGTTTTTTGTCTAGGCTACATCAAGTTACTGTATTTTAAACAGGGTGTCAATCCAGAAAATATGAATTGTGTTATCATTATGGTTTATTATTTTGTTATCATTATAGCGCGGCGAAGGCGCGAACTCTAGGGGGGTCCGGGGGCATGCCCCCCAGATGTTTTTTTTGAGAATTTAGGTGTCTAAAACAGTATTTCCTGCAATCAAAAAACAATCAAGATGGAAAATATGGAGACCAAAATTGTCAATTTAGCCTAGCCTACCTTTTTTTTTTTTGGGGGGGGGGGGAGTTTCTGTTATCATTATACAAAAAGTTCATTTGCGTTATCACTCAAAAAACAGCGTCGTTAGGCTAGGCCTAAAAAATTTCGCATGATAGAAATAATGCCCCAATCTACAGTATTTATGGTTAGGACTGTTATTTAGCCATGTCTATATTATTATTTACAATGCATAAGATTTAGGCCTAGGCTACTTGAATAATTATTATTCAAGTAGCCTAGGCCTAAATCTTATGCATTGTAAATAATAATATAGACATGGCTAAATGACAGTCCTAACCATAAATACTGTAGATTGGGGCATTGTTTCTATCATGCAATTTTTTTTTAGGCCTAGCCTAGGCCTAGGTTCTAAATTCGTCCAGCCACCCCTCAAGTACCCATTTCGCCCCAAATACATCCAATAAATACATATTATGAGGAAAAGACGTATTATGAGAAGATTACTTACCACACATATTTTATTATAAATCATTGTCATATTTAGCCTAGCCTAGGCTAACATCGTCTAGGCTAGGCAATTCAATCGCTTTCGTCCGACATGGACTGGTCTTTGCTGTGTTTTGAGCATGAAATTCCTTCATTGCTACCACCAGGCCAACCATCCCTATCACTAGATGTACTAGAGGTTATAATAAACGCGAGAGATAAGGGGTTCAGGCACAAAAAGGCTTGCAAACGGTTGTTTTGTCAACACAGATACTAGCTAAACTGCAAGCGTCTGCTTAGTGATGACGTCATACAAAGATGGCGGCATCTTGCGCATTTGACGAACGGATCTCGGATTCACTCGGATTTCGTCTCTAAACGGCAAGCTACTGGCAGATTCTTTCGTTATGTTAAAATAAAATTATTGTTTTTGTTTGTTTTCTAGTTTTATGTCGAGTTTTTCGTTATTTTTGCTATTTTTTCGGGTTTCGGCTGGGATTTTGATGCGAGGAATGAGGCTTTTGGCGCGAGAATTGAAATGGGGAATATTTGGTGTGTGGTGCGAGGATTGAATCAACGAAGACCGGTGTAGCGAGGATGGGGGCTCCACTGTATCTCCCTTTTTATATTTTTAATTTGTGTACTCCTATTCAGTTTTAAGTTTACAATACACCACTTTTAGCATTTTTTATTGACACTGGGTACAGCTGACGCCTCCCTCAGTGGGTTACCCCTTTCCTAAAATGTGTCCATTTTTATATCAACCCCTTACCTGTAAATAATTTCCTCCCTTCTTGAATGTTTTGCGGCTCTTTCAGCTGCTTGGCATAGGGACATGGTATTTTTTCTAAAAAAAAAAAAAAAAAAAAATCGACGAGTCTCTGGTCTTGTTCCGGGGGAAGCTGCATTTCCGGCAATATATCCCGTCGAAGAGACACCGTTTCAGCATCAAGTTCTTCGTCCTCTGCGACTGCAAGACGGGATATGTTCTTGACTTTGTGGTCTACAGCGGCAGTGGTGGCGAGATCATAACTGACCCCGACATTGGATTTGGCAACGCTGTTGTGCAAAAGATGATGGAGAAACACTTCCACAAGAACCACATCCTGTACACAGACAATTATTATACGTCGCCCATCCTCACCAAGTACTGTACCTCCATGACTGCAAGACCGGAACTGTTGGCACAGTCAAGGCCAAGAGGAAGGGCATGCCAGTGTACCCGACCAAGAAGAAGAAGACGGATGTGTTCCACAAGAAGAGTGGCCCCATCCTCTCTATCCACTGGCATGACCAGCGGAAGGTAAACCTCCTCACCACATGCCACAAGGCTGAGATGGTCGCAACCGGGAAAGTGGACCGGAAGACCAAAAAACCCGTCCAAAAACCGGCTGCTGTCCTGGACTATAATCTCAACATGCACCTCATCGACAAGTCCGGCATGCAGATGGGCTTCATCGACTGCCTGCGAACATCCTGCAGGTGATACAAGAAGTTTGTGCTGCACACAGTCGACATGTCTGCCCTCAACGCGTACAACATCTACCGACTGAGGACTCCAGGAGCTAAAAAGTACAAGTCACTACGGAAGTTCCACAAGCAGGTGATACTAGAGCTCCTGCAAAAACATTCTGTCCCTGGGAGACCTTTACAAGGAACAGGCAGGGTGGACCGGACGGCGTGTGCTGACTTCTTCAGGAAGCACCAGCTCAACTCCCTTCCTCCCAAAGTACCAGGTGGTAATGTCAAGAGCCAGAAAAGGTGCCATGTCTGTAGCCACACAACCCGCAGACCCCATAAAGTCAAGAAAACCACTTGGGAATGCCTCGAATGTGAAGTGGCACTGTGTGCTGGACGTTCCTTCAACGATTTTCACACCCTAGAACAATATTGAAGTACCAGTGACAATGACAGTTAAAGTGACACTAAAAATGTAGGCTATAAGAATATAAAATAATGAGTAAAAGTGATAGAGACACAAATAACAGTAATAATAAGTGCCAGTGACAATGACAGTAAAAGTGACACTAAAATGTAGGCTAATAATGGGTAAACGTAAGACACAAATAACAGTAATAATAAGTGCCAGTGACAATGACAGTAAAAGTGACACTAAAATGTAGGCTAATAATGGGTAAAAGTGAAAGAGACACAAGTAACAGTAATAATAAGTGCCAGTGACAATGACAGTAACAGTGACACTAAAATGTAGGGTAATAATGGGTAAAAGTGACAGACACAAATAAAAGTAATAATAAGTGCCTTCATAACAATATGAACAAGTGAAAGTGACACTAAAATCTTTATTATAGCTTACTAACAATAAATACTAGTGAAAATGACACTATCGATTATCATAGTCCAGTGAAAGTGACACTCAAAAAATATGTAACAAATATAAGTACTGTACAAGTGAGACACAAAAATATCATTATAAGTAACTTTATTGAGTGAAAATGACATAATAATGATTATAATGGCCAAATAAACTAATAAAAACACTCAAATAGCTTCCCGGGATAATATCGGGTGGTGCGACGAGTCCAGTAGTGCGTCGTAACCGCGGCTGCGGCAGAACGTTTGGACGTGTCTAGGTAATATGCGCCAAAAGTTACCTCCACTAAAATTGCCATCACACCTGAACCAGTTGAGCTAGAGAGCTCTACTTAATGCCAGTCTACAGATCAAGGTAAGCCCTACATTTTGACATATATAATTATGAATGTTGTACCTATTTGTATTAACAGAGATAGGCCTTTGTTTACAGACGTCGTTTTTTAGCCAGATCGCCCGGATACGAGCTCCGTCATTTAGAAAGGCAGCCCAAGCGGGAAGGGTTAATAGGCTTTCAAGCTTACGGATTTTAAAATGACACCCGGGCTCCTGCCCATTTGCTGCAGCGTCATTTTAAAATGACAACCGGGCAGGAGGGGTTAAAGGGTACCCCCTAGGAGTGTTATAGTTCTCTACCAACATTTGTAAGGTCAAACCGGGTCCATAGAGACCTGGAAGAGACCATATTACATATAGGCTCTCACGTTATTGACGGAGAGAACCACTGATAAATATATATATACTGTACAGTATAATATGGACAAATGCCCCCCACAGTCTCAGAATGTTGGTAGTTTAAATCTGCGTGCAAATAAAGTAGCAGAGATGTGTGAGAGGAGGCGAGTGGACGTCTGCTGTGCCCAGGAAACACTCTGGAAAGGGTATGGGTTACAGTGGATTGTTGGAAGAAAGAAAAGATATAGGATCTACTGGAAGGGGGTTGAGACTGATTAAGCAAAAGGAGGAGTGGGTGTTCTGGTGGCTGAAGAGTGGGCGGAAAGTGTGCTTCATATTACGAGAGTTAGTGAAAGACTGATTATTTTTAAGTTGAAAGTTGGTGTAATAATTCTGAATGTGATATCTGCATATGCCCCACAGGCTGGCCTATAGAAAGAGATAAAAGAGGATCTCTGGAATGAAACCGTCAATGTCATTTCAGGCCTCTCGGAGAATGAAATAACAATCCTGGGACCTGAATGGTCACGTGGGAGCATCTGCAGCTGGATACGAGGGAGTACATGGAGGAAATGGTTACGGAAGGAGGAATCTGGAAGGTATATACTGGAGTCCTGCGTTGCTCTCAACATGGTTGTGTGTAACACGAAGTTCAAGAAAAGACAGAGCCATCTGGTCACATATAACTCTGGGGTCTCCAGTAGCCAGATAGATTACTTCTTGGTTAACAGGAAAGACTGGAAACTGGTTCGGGATGTAAAGGTCATCCCGAGCGAAGAATGTATCGCCCAGCATAAGCTACTTGTGCGCGACATAAGCTTATACAAAGATCCTAAGCGCAAGAAGGTATACACGCCCAAAAGGAGAGTGTGGCTGCTGAAGAAAAAGGAAGTTAGGGATAGGTTTCAGAGTGAACTGGAGGAAATGAATAGAAATAAGGAAGCTAGGCCTAGTGATGTAAATAGTCAATGGAATTTCCTTAAGCATAGCCTTCTCGCTGCCACTGACAAAGTCTGTGGGAAAACAAAGGGCCACCCCAGGAATAAGACCTCCTGGTGGTGTAACGATAAGGTACCGGTAGAGCATGCTGTGAAAGAGAAAAGGAGATGCTTCAAAGCATGGAAGAAGGGAGGCAGCAAGGAGGAATACCAGGCAACTAAACGAACTGCCAAAAGAGTTATTTACAATGCTAAAAAAGGCATTAAGGACCTGGTCCTCAAACAAGTGTGTAACACTGACAATCCCAATGGGATCGTCAACCTAGCTTGGCGAGTTAAAAATGACTAGGGATATTATAGGTGAACATTGTGTTAGCAACGATAATGAGAAGATTGTGTATGCAGAAAATGAAATCAGAGAAGCATGGAAGGCACACTATGAACGATTGCTAAATGTAGAATTTGAATGGGATAAGGAAGAGCTTAGTATCGAAGAACCAATATCTGGACCCCCTCCCTTGATAACACCAGCTGTAGTGAGCAACGCAATCAATAAAATGAAGGAAGGTAAAGCTCCAGGGTGCTCTGACATTGTCTCTGAGATGATAAAAGCCTCAGGGGAGACTGGTGTCAGCTTAATCACTGAGTTGATAAACACCATTATTAAAGATGAGAAAATCCCTGAGGATTAGCACAAAAGTGTAATAGTAAATACCTGTACTGTATATACAAAGGAAAAGGGGATGCGCTAGAAGCAGTGGTTCCCAAAGTGGGCGGTACCGCCCCCCTGTGGGCGTTGGAAGGATCCAGGGGGGCGGTAAGGAAAAAGGGGGCGGAAGGGGGGCGCCGGTAGGACATCACAACCAATCCAAAAATATTCTGGTATTGAGAATTTCAAATTTTGGTATTAATGAATCTCTTAAGATGTACTATTATTATCAATGTCCATACATCAGCAACCAAACAATCTTAAAACTATATAGAGGACGAACTTGTTTCACTTCAAAATGACATTGAGCTAAGACCAAAGTTCAGAAAATCATATCAAGATTTTTGGTTGCAAACAGGAATTTCTGACCGCTACCCTGTACTGTGGAACAAAGTTAAGATGTTCTTTATTGCATTCCCAACATCATATTTAGTAGAACGGGGACTTCAGTGCAGTTGTCCAGCTTCTTTCCAAACAACGAAACAGACTGAAAATTACTGAACGTGGGGATCTAAGACTTCTTCTCAGTGACTTAAAGCCTGATGTTGAGAAGTTGGTATCTCTGCACCAAGCCCATCCTTCCCATTAACACTGATATACAGGTGGGATGCAAATTTGTAGCCTAATTTTTTTAATTGTACTGCAGCACAAATTCCCCAGGCATTGGGGGTGACTTTAAAGCAGAACAGGCCTACCTCAAATGGGAAGAAGTAGAGGGGAAAGTGCAGAATCAATTGTTTTACTATTAAAATTCTACTGCTTATTTTCTGCTGTATTATCATTAAGTTACCATTACTTATGTTTATGATTTTTTTTTTTTTTTTTTTTTTGCTAACTTAATGAACTCGTCCAAACCATGTATTATTTGCGAAATATATACTAGTATTTACAGTTATTGCTTTTAATTCGCATTATACCCGTTACGTAGTTACAGGTTGTATTCGGTTGTTTGTGTTTGTGTGGGTAGGGGGGCTCCAGTGGTGTGAGTGGGAGCCAAGGGGGCGGCAGTCCAAAAAAGTTTGGGACCCACGCGGCTAGATAGAGGTAATTATAGGGGCCTGAAAATGCTTGACCAAATCATGAAGGTCTGTGAGAGAGTCTTAGGGTTTGATCAGGTAAAGCATCTGCATTGATGATATGCAGTTTGGTTTTATGCCAGGACGTGGTACAACCGATGCTATCTTCATAGTCAGGCAGATACCGGAAAGATACTTACTAAAAGGCAGGGATCTTTACTTTGTTTGTAGACCTGGAGAAGGCCTTTGACATGGTGCCTAGAGATGTTATGCAGTGGGCTATGAGGAAACTTGGTGTGGAAGAGAGGCTGGTGCATGTGATAATGAAGATGTATGAGGATTCGCGAACTGCGGTGAGAGTGAAAGGTGTACTGAATGAGGAGTTCACAGTCCGTGTTGGAGTTCATCAGGGTTGTTGTTATGCCCTGATTTTATTCAGGATTAACGATTGATACAGGTAAGTTCTACTATACTGGGACTTCCGAGTTTATATAAGTACATATAAATAAAAGGCAACAGAGGATATATATACCTGTATTGCAAAATATGGTTTAGGAAATACAGCTTTATTTCTTACTCACTAAATACAAGAAATAACATGAAAGTATACTAATGAAACATTACCAGGAACTAGTACTTAAAACTATTTACTATCTTCGAGCACAATCGCGGATCTAGATAGAGAGCAGGTATTCCGCACAGCTTCACTACATTCCTTTTGTCTAGAATATTTAAACACCTTTGTCATCGAGGGTAATCACTGATAACCTTCGTTATAATTATCCCTAGATTCGAGAAAGATCAAACTTGCGAGCTTGTATAGAAAAAGAATTATTTTTGTACTATATGTATCTTGTTTGATGTCTAGATTTCCTCTATAGAAAATGGCAGAGTCGATGGTGAACTCTGAAATATTTTATTTTATTTTTGGAATTTTTTTGGCAGTCGCTTGGCCTCCAAAATCGGCTTAAATGGAATCAATTCAGAATCACTTTTTGAGAGTTGGAAACACTACTACAGGGTTTATTCTGTGGGTAAAAATAATCCTTTCTTTTACTTCCGATTATGAACACTAAATGATTTATGAACTTTTAAGACACTTTAACCCTCCTGCCCCGGCTATGTATTATATACAGTATATTCCCCGAAACCCGGGGGTTTTGGCCGAAAAACGTCTACGCCTAGGCTACCGTATCTTTGTTATTCTGACTGCTTCCGCATTCCCGCACATCCCCAAGCGTAGATGTGTTTCTTACCTGTAGAATGGCATTAAGTAGAGCTCTAAGTCAACTGGTTCAGTTGTGATGATGATTTCATTGGAGATAACTTTATGGCAAAAACAGCCACTTTACATTACTTTTCGATACTTAGCAACAACATACAGGCACACACGAACAAGCGACGCACTCCTTCTTGTGGCCGGAGATGCGGGGCGTCGGTCCAGCCGGCTGTTGTTTACATGCGTCGGACCGACGCCTCGCACACCAAGCTCACAGGCTTTCAACCACTGGGCGTTCAAGAGCCCTTCCGGGCAGCTCGGGTTGGGAGGTTTGATGTACCTCCCAACCTACCAAATAGGAAAACCTACTATTTGGTAGTAGTCTTGGAAAATCCAACGTCAAGGCTATTAACCTAATTGCAATGACGACTTGTCTATTTTGACTGCTATGTCGTCATTCCAACCGCGGTTAAAAAGAAAATGTCTAGAGTCTACTCCTTATCTTGCTCTAGGAGACGTTGTACATTAACCAAAACTACCACCGAAGGTGAAAAAAGCATAGAAGAGAAGAAAAAGGGGTTTACCTTAGTTACCGCTTAAGGCCCATCCCGTGTTCCGTCATGTGCAGATCCCTGTCGAACGTGCGCATGAGCGACCCTCTCTTGTTATCACATCTCATGTCAGCAGAAGAACGCGGATGGGCAGGGGTCCGGCGTGAGGGAGGGTATTATGTACGTTGGATTTTCCAAGACTACTACCAAATAGTAGGTTTTCCTATTTGGTAGGTTGGGAGGTACGTCAAACCTCCCAATTTGTTAGTAGTCTTGGCAAATCCAACGTCAAGGCTGCGTAACAAATAGGAGGAGGACATCCAAGCCCAACATACCAAAAAAAACAATGCATAAAACAAAATTATGAATGACAAAGAAACACAATTTAACCCCTCCAACCCGGAAGGGCTCTTGAACGCCCATAACAACCTCGGTCCGCGCAACCCGGAAGGGCTCTTGAACGCCCATTGCTTGCATGCGTGCTTTCGAATGCCGCGCATACATTTTTTGGTATCATGGGACGGTAGGTGGCGCCACCCGGCGTAAACGACGCCACAGCAACAGTATCTACCCCGACGCCATCATGGACAGTACGCCAAATAGTGATTCCGCTGTGTCCGATACCGTGCTTCCTACGACGCCCTTGCTAGTTCGCCGCGCCTTACCCCGACGCCATCGCCTAAATGTGTTATCTCCCGGAGGTATTGAGACGACATTGAGACTATATGAGCGTGCTGATGCCAAGTATAGTGTTGATGATATAGTCAGTGACGACTCCAGTAATTATAAGTCGAGTGATTATGGCCATGAGAGTGAGAAAGAAGAGCAATTCCTGGGATTTGCGAGAGAACATGACAGTGATGAGAGTGATGAAGGTGATGTACCAGTTGTTGAGGAAGCTGGTTTACCTAAAGACAGTGAACTTGAGAGAGTGAGTGAGTGGGAGAGTTCAAGGTCACTCACCAAATTTCGCATAAGTGACACGACTCCAAGCCCTTCCCCAGGTAAATCGCCTTTCAAGCTACACTTGTATAAGCAGAAAATACTTGAGAAGGCGGCCGCGGCAGCTAGGGAACAAGCAAAAATACTTGGTGAGGATGAGGCTGTGAGTGAGGGTCAGCGTGGTGACCCTTCTCGTCCGCCATTGTCTCCCTTATCTACCCACGCCACCCAAGATGACCCGGATGCCCCGCATTCTTCCCCACCACCCCCACCATTGCCAAGGGTTGAGGACCCCCCACTTTTGGCCTATTTGCCTCCTAGGTCCCCCGACAGTAGACATACTGCTGCCGAAAAGGGGAAAGGTAGGAAATATACCAAAAAAATTAAGAAAAGTAAGAGAGTTTTGTTCGAGGCTCCCGCGGCGTCCACCCCTGCCGGCCCCAGCCATACGTCCCCGCAACTTTCCCCACGGTCCTCCCCACCTCTCCCCACGGTCCTCCCCACCTCTCCCGCCTTCAACATGTCTTCCTGAAGAAGTCTTTGAGCTCGCATCACCAATACCTGGGCCTAGTGACGTGAAACATTGCTTTCTGTCACTCGTCGCAGGCCAAGGAGCCCAGGACCTCGGGGGGACACAGCCTCACCTGCCACTCCTTCCCCACCTCGCCCACCCGCACGCCGCCCACGCATCACTGGTTCCCCGCCAGATTATGTGGGGGCCACTGATGATGAAGGGCACCTCTCTGAAGACTCTGGCCATGATTACATAGGTCCACCGTCAGGGCAAGATGACCACTCTGACGATGACTATATGGACATCGACGACCCTCGACCCATCCGCTTGGCCCGGCGTCGTGCTGCCCGTCGTGTTGGCCGTCGCCCTGGCCGACGCCCTCGCCGCCCTAGGGCGCGCGCCTCCCGAGTTGGCCGTGGGCGTGCTGGGCCACCAGCTGGAGCTCCTCGTCAGCGTAGACAAGACCCATTCTACGTTTTTCAGTGGCAAGACGTAGTTGATGGGGATGGATACAACCCTGATGTGCCAGCTTTTGATGAGGTACTGGAGGGTTCAGGCATTACCCCCAATTTTCCTGCAGGCCCCAATGCTCCACCACACGAACTATTTGAGGCCTTGTTTGATGAGGAGGTGGTAGGCTATGTTGTCAAAGAGACAAATAAGCAGCACCAATTCCAGGTCCACTTTTTGGGCAAGGTGACCAAGGGCCACATGAGGCAGTGGACCCCAGTGACTCATAAAGAGTTCATGGTGTTCCTGGCACTCACCATGCTAATGCCTCATGTCAAGAAGCATAGGTTGCCTGACTATTGGATCACCAATGATCTGATATCCACCCCTGCCTTCGGGAAATATATGTCTCGCGACCGGTACCTTGATATCCTCGCAGCGCTCCATCTTGTCACCAACACCGACGTCCACCTCGGTGACAAGCTGTGGAAGATTAGGACGTTGTACGAGATGATGCGAGAACGCTTCACCTCCTACTTCAAGCCCTTCCGCAAGGTCGTCATTGACGAGTGTCTTGTGCTGTTCCGGGGAAAACTCAGCTTCCGGCAGTACATCCCCTCAAAAAGACATCGCTTTGGCATAAAATTCTTTGTGCTGTGCGACTGCCAAACTGGCTATGTCCTGGACTTCCTGGTCTACAGCGGGAAGGAAGGGGACTTGCTTGTGGACCCCCTCATTGGCTTTGGCGGAGCAGTGGTGCAAGCCATGATGGACCGCTACTTTCACAAGAATCACGTCCTCTACACGGACAATTATTACACGTCCCCCACTCTCTCACAGTACCTGCATGAGCGCAAGACGGGGACTGTAGGCACAGTACGAGGGAAAAGGAAGGGCATGCCACCTTTCCCTCCAAAGACCAAAAAAGGTGATGTGTTCAAGAAGAAGTCGGGGCCCATTCTGGCTATCCACTGGCACGACCAGCGGAAGGTCAACCTCCTGACCACTATCCACAAGGGGGAAATGGTGGAGACTGGCAAGGTGGATCGCCGCACCCAGGCCAGGGTGACCAAGCCCGATGCTGTCCTGGACTACAACATCAACATGAGGCTGGTGGACAAGTCCGACATGCAGATAGGCTTCATTGACTGCCTGCGTACCTCGTGCAGATGGTACAAAAAGTTCTTTCTGCATATGGTGGACATGTCAGTTCTGAATGCCTACAATATATACAAGCTTCGGAATGTGAACACACCCATGAAGTTCAATAGCCTGCGGAGGTTCCAAAAGCAGGTGTTGACGGAGCTTCTGGAGAAGTATGCTACGCCACAGAGGGCAGTGGCACATCCTGGGCCCGCCGTTATTGACCGCTTGCAGTGTGCTCAATACTTGATTAGGCACAGGCTTGGTTCCCTGCCTCAGAATGAATCAGGAAGAACACAGCAGAAGCGGTGCCATGTCTGCTACAACAGCAGGGTGAGGCCGAGGCCAGGTAAAAAGTCAACCATGGAGTGTGTGGAGTGCAAGGTGGCACTCTGTGCTTTAGAGTGCTTCTTTGATTACCACTCCAAGCTGGAGTTCTAATAATCATAGTGAAAGTGCCAAAGATAATGACAATATGTACAGTATATACATAGGCAAAAAGTGGAAGTAAACCAATTTATTGTTATACAAAAGTCATGTATTGTGAAAACATTTATACAAATACAATTACACCATAATAATATGTGAAAGTGACACATATGTATATACCAAGTGACATTCATATGATTAGAACCTATAGAAATATATAAATCAGTGAAAAAAGACACAATAAATTGTATATAAAACGTTTACAAATCATATAACTAAGTGAAAGTGACACAAGACCTAATATTTGATGGCCAAAGTATAATAAACACCTGTGATAACGAATAATCAGTGCCTAATACAACAATAACCTACCTCAATTACTAATAAAATGTACGGTATCGAGTGAAAATGAGCATTATCAGTGACAGTGACACTCTCTAATGCATATTTGTCAAAGTGAAAGTGACACAAGACCTAATATTTGATGGCCAAAGTATAATAAACACCTGTGATAACGAATAATCAGTGCCTAATACAACAATAACCTATCTCAATTACTAATAAAATGTACGGTATCGAGTGAAAATGAGCATTATCAGTGACAGTGACCGTCTCTAAAGCATATTTGTCAAAGTGAAAGTGACACAAGACCTAATATTTGATGGCCAAAGTATAATAAACACCTGTGATAACGAATAATCAGTGCCTAATACAACAATAACCTACCTCAATTACTAATAAAATGTACGGTATCGAGTGAAAATGAGCAATATCAGTGACAGTGATACCCTAATAAACATATTTTATATAATTGGCCTCAAAATAACTAGAAAATATCAAATAAACATCACATTCTCAATATCAAACACTAAAATCGTCTAAGGGAGATAAATACTTTGGCGCGACGAGCGGCTAGGTGCGTCGTAGCCATGGCCGGGGCGACGCGTCCGAACGCGGGAAGAATTTTCCGCCGAAAAGCACTCGTCCTCCCGCGCTCACCATTATGCAACCAGAGGGGCTAGAGACCTCTACTCAACGCCATTCGACAGAGGAAGGTTTGTGGAACATTATTCTTTTTTATTCACAACATTACATGCCATATTCATTGACTTACAGAGTATTTAACATAGCCCAAAGATCGTCAAAACACCCGGTACCGCAGCACAGTCGCAAGCTATAGCCCCCGGGGCTGGAGGGTTAAACAAGAGAGTTTAATAAAAGAGTGAAAAACTGAGGAGTAGCTAAAAAGAACAGTTTTAACACGTGCCCGTCATTCATAGTAATGCAAAAACATAGACTTGTCTTAAACCAAAAAAGTACTGTACCCAAAATCCCCTTTCTTCCAAAACCAACAATAACAAAACACAATTTTCAATTTGGCAAAAACACTTATGTATTGTATACATAATCCCAAACTTGCAATCAAGTGTTGCAAACCCGTACTCCCCCCCCCCTTTTCCAAATAAAACAAAGTAAAAGAAAGAGTGACAAGGGGGGAAGACCAGGTATCTTCGCCAGAGCTCTAGGAAACACGACTCCCGAGAGCTATCACCGGCCGTGGGGGTCTAACAATGGACATGGAGAGGTACGAGGAGACGAAGGTATTGACAGAAGACCACAAACCCGCCGAGGCGATGTCAGGTAAGGATCGACTTTGCAGGAACCGTAAGGAGGCAGCAAAGGATCGCACATCGTGCGCAGAACCCCTACAATCAGGGTTACTGGCACGAATGACCCGACAAATGTGGCGTCCTATCTGCACCTTCGAGAGCCTCCCACCAGTCCGAGGAGACACCCACACAGCAGTACCCGTAGTCGGCGACACAGACTCAACATAGGAGTGCAAGGCTTGCACCGGGCACAACACATGGTGAGTATGCCCACGCTTTAAAGCCTGGATGGTGAAAGGCTTGAAAACGTGGGTCTCTCTCTCATTCTTGGCAACAAAATGAGGGGAGGGGGCTAACGTGACGACATTCAAGGACGGGGAGAATCGCATGCATTCCTGGGACCGTGACATGGCTGCTAGTTCAGACACCCTATCCCCAGTGGCCAGAGCGACAAGGAAGAGTGTACGCTTGAGCAACTGAACCGGTGTAGTGTCCCGTGTATATGCGTGTGAAGCCAGAAGGTCCAGAGCTCGCCCCAGATCCCACTGAGGAGGGATCTGGCGCGGAGGTGGTCGTTCCCTGAAGGCAGCCTTCATGAAGGAATCCAGCTCCTTCGGCGGAACGACCAGCCCAGTGACGGACTCAAAGACCTCCCGGATGGCAGACAAGTGGTTACGTATAGTGTTGACTTGAAAGTGACGTGTACGGAAGAGGTGAAACAAGTAGTGTAGTATGAGGGAAGGAGAGCTAACTGTCTGGCGAGTGTCCTGTATCCACCTAGTAAAAGACCTCCAGTGGGACTCGTAAGTCCCCCAAGTCGAAGACGTCCATGAACGCTTCAGGAAGTCAGTCAGGTCCCGTCCGTGGACTGGGAGCCACCGTGCCTCACGAACATCCACGATGCGAAGGCCAACGAGGTCCGCAGGTCGCCAACCTGGCTCAAGTGGAAGTTTGAGACAGGGAGAGGGACCGGACTCGGGCACAAGTCGACCTCCGGAACACCCCAGGAAGCTGCGAGGTCGTTGAACACAGTCTGTTTCATTGCCCATTCTACAAGAACGCCCTGTCCTCTCGACAGGGCGTCCGCCCACAGGTTGGCAGTCCCGGGCAGGTAGGAGGCGTGCAGGGAGATGTTGTGTCGGTTCGCGAGGAAGAACAACTTATCCGAGATCCCCAACAGAGTCAATGACCTGGAGGACCCCTGCTTTTGGATACAGTGGACAGCTGTCTGATTGTCCATCCTGAAGGCCACCGACTTTCCCCGAAGGGCCAGCGCGTGGTCCCTCAGGAAGAACAAAGGAACCAACAGTTCAAGGGCATTGATGTGTAGGTGTTTGTGTCCCACCCATCTGCCGTGATGTTGATGTCCCAGGTTGGATTGGTAACCCCACCCTACCTCGCTCGACGCATCTGTGTCTACCCAGATCGTCGGCGGGGGGGCGGTCCAGGGCACAGCCGCAGAGAGCGTGCCCCGAGCAACCCAGTGTCCTAAGTGTCTGTGAATGGTACGCGGGATCGGCATGAGCCGATCCATAGGGGTCAACGGAAACACCTTGTTGCCCATGAGTATTAGGCGGCGTAGCCTGAGCCTCCCTAAGGGAATGGTCAGAGCGGCCCAATTCAGCGAACCCACTAACGAGTCCCAGATCCTCCTCGTGAGGGAGACCGAGTGCAACACGGCGAAGACCTTCCTGCGAAGTTTCACTGCGTTTGGCTGACTCTGGGTCACTGTAGCGCTGGTCAAACCCCATTCGAGACCTACCCACGTCACGACACGCGACGGGGTCAGGCGTGACTTGGGAATATTGATTTTGAACCCTAACTGTGTGATGTGGTGAACTACTGTGAGGGTGTCGCGAATGCACTGTTCTAGGGTGTCTGAAACTATCAACCAATCGTCCAAGTAAAACAGGATCTGGAGCCCGCTCCTGAGGAGAGGATCCAGAGCCTGCTTCACCAGTTTTGAGAAGATCCGCGGCGCGATGTTGAGACCGAAGGGAAGTCTGTCGAACATGAACACACGATCGGAAGTCTGAACGGCCAAGAATCGCTGGAAACGAGGATGGATAGGAACGTGCCAATACGCATCCTTGAGGTCCAGCGACACTACCCACGACAGAGGTCGCAGGGCCAGTCGTACCTGGTGTACCGTCAGCATCCGAAACCGTGTGTTCACGATGTGCCCGTTGAGGGCCGACAGATCCACCACCGGTCGCATCGCGTCTCAGTCCTTCTTCGGTACCAGAAATACACGGGAGAGGAAAACCGGGTGACCGGCTTTCACCTCCTTGACGATTCCCTGCTCGTGCATGGACGTTATCACGTTGGCCACCTCCGAAGAGATGGGCCGGCTTCGTTGACAAGAGCTGAGTGGGGGTCTGGACTTCCATCTCCAGGTTAGACCCCTCCGTGCAATCTTCCGCCCCCACGTCCCTCGCGGCCAGCGAGGGGCGCAAGGGCGAAAACAACCTGTGGTAGCTCCCGAGATGAGGTGAGCGACCCTTTCGGCTAGGCGAGAAGGAGAACAAGGAGGAGACCGACCCGGAGAACCTACAAATTTTTTGACGTGGAGGGTCCCCCGGTACGGTCCTTGCGGTCATGAGCGCCACGTTGACCTCCTCTACCCCCCCCACCTCGCCGAAAAGGGCGGGTCACCCCATCCCCTGTCCGTCGCGCGTCTGACCTCGTCGAAGTGCGGCCGGAAGTGGAAGGCTGGCCAGCCCCTTCTCGGCGGGGATGAAAGGGAGCAAGAACAGAAGTGCGAGGCGGAACCGACGCTCTGGCCGGCAACTTCCCTTTCCTGCGCCCTTTCTTGGCGGCAGCACTGGCGGCAGCACCCCGAAGAGGACCGTCAGAAGGACGGGACTGAGAAGACCCTGCTCGCGACACAGCGCGTCGTTGCGTGTCGTAAGCAGGGTCCGCCGACAGAGAAGCGTAGCGTTCCCAAGCATCCTGCGCAAAAAGCCCCGATGTATAGAGCTCAGAGTACAACAAACCCTGACGAATATCCAAGGGGGTCTTTCCGCCAGAACGATGACCTTACCGTCTGGCATTGCCGAGTTGCCTCGCACAAAACCGCCTTCAGCTCGGGAACCAAAGACACCGCGAGCTGAAGGTGGATCCGCCGAACGTGGTCCAAACCCTCGCGAAGATCGCCCGGTGCAGTCGCCTCGATAAGCCGCAGGTGGTGAACAGACGTCTGGAGGGAACCTAAAAGACAAGATAATAAGTTCGCCACCCTCTGTCGCAAGGTAAAATCCTTGTCGACAGAGGACTTATCTGGGTGAGAGAAGAACGGGTTATCAATAGAACAAATTTCAAGTTTGGGCGCACTTATCCAGGACCAGAACTTGCCGTCCAATCCGCCGACAGATACAAGAGGAGGCAAAAGCAGTGATGACTCCGGGGGAGGGACTGAAGTAGATCTGTCGACGGAACGGTTGGCGAATTCTAAGGCCTCAGCAAACCAGGCCTCCAATGGGAGAGGGTTATCGAGCACGACGGCTAAGCCAGGCTTACCATCGTCGCACAAACCCGTCCCATAGGAGGACAGTCCCGTCAACACAGCCAGGGACTGAACATCCTGAAGGATGTCCTGGCGGCTGAAGTCTGACCAGAGCTTAGTCCGAGGAGCAGACGGGGGCTTGGGCTTCACCGAAAAGTACTGAAGGTCAGTCCTCGTCGGGTAAGCCCGCACCTCCACGTCGGCCACCTGACCATCCACCCTGAGCGCCCTGAACTGCATCTTATCATTAATTTGCACCGACCAGCCAGATGGGAGGGCCCTCTCACCTGACGGGAAACCGGTAGCACGCTCCGGGTGGGAGGCCTGCACCCCCTTCCAAACAGCCAAGGAGCCATAGAGGAGCGGCATGGTCCGCGACGGGACCTTGGCCTTCTGGATGGGGGGCAAGCGCGGACCCTGCCCCAGCAGACGGAGAACCCCCGCATGGGAGACAGCAGGGGCAACCTCCTGAGCTAGGGCAGGAGCAGTACTAGCTGACGACCGGGCAGGAGGAGAAGCTGGGCGAGAAGGAATGTAGTCCACTGCAGAAGGGAGGGGGACCGTAGCAGGGGTAGGTTGGGTGAGCCGCTGAGGTTGTGTCACCGCCAAGAAGCGCGATAAGAGGGAGTCTTGCATCGCCTCCAAGCGCTCGTCGATGCGTGACACAACCCACCCCTGCATAGCCGAAAATTGATCCGAGAGAGGCGACCTCCCCGAAGATTGTTCGGCCCGCAGGGGCCAGCGTGAGCGGGAGCGAGACCCACGACACGAACCAGCAGCGTCGCGGCCCAAAGAAGGCGAGCGACGACGGCCGTGGCGCCTCTGAGGGTCTCGTCCCCGATCACTAACGCCCGAGGGGGAAACATCACCATCCCCCTCTTCCAGCGACACGTCAGCTCCCGAGAAAGGGGACCCCGAAACCTCGCTATACTCCACCGAGTCAAGAGGCCGGGTACCTCCCTGGCGAGATGGTAAGTGAAGGTCAGGGATAGAAGAATGAGGAGGAGCAGGATGACGGGAGTGGGAAGGCTGGCCGGGTGAAAGGAGGTCAGAAGGAGCCTCGGGGGGAAACAGAGCAAGGATCCCCGGGGCTGAGAGAACAGGGCGGCCCGACACCGAGGCGGAGGAGAGAGGGACCTCCACCTTGGGACGAGACCGTGAAGGAAGAATAGGCACCGAAGCAGGTGAAGTAGGAGGAGAAGCAACTACATCCTGGCGGACCCTCCTGGACAGTGTAGGAGGAGGGAGCAGAGGGCCAGCTACAGCATGAACCTCCGCGCGCGTAGAGGACAAAGGAAGAGGACGTCTTTTGTGCAGGGGAAGCGGGCGGAAGGTAGTAGAGCCCCTATCCGGAGAGGCCAGGGGAGGGCGCACAGGGGCAGAGCCGCTAACCCCGGCCTCAGGGCGAGAACCATGACGAGGGCGATGGGCGTCGTCAAGGCGATCAGGAGGACGACGAGGGGCAGTAGAGGACGGGCGACGAGGCGAGCGAGAGCGTGGACGGAGCTGGGGATCCTCCCGACGATGTGACGACCGGCCGCGGGACCCAGGGAAGAGGGCCCGAGCAGGGAGAGGGCCAGGTGAACGGCCTTCAGACGGGTCAGGGATACCCAGGGTGACGCGGATCCGGTCGTCAACAAAGGCCGGGGAACGGTGGCCCACAGTCCTAATGTGGTGGGAGACTACCGCCCACACTGACTGAAGGGAAGCAGAGGCCACTGCCGCCGCTGAGGAACCAGGGCTATGGTCCACCACATCCACCAAGTCCATACACGGGCCACACAGAGCAGGGAGGTAGACCGTAGAGGACACTCATTGCGAGTGGCGTAAGCAGGACCTGTGGCGCCCCAAGCACGGGGAGCCACAACCCTGGCGAAAGCAAGGCATCCCACCTGCAACGGAAGAACACACACCATAAGCAGCACGTCGACGGAGTAAGTGTAGAGAATGTCCAATAAGAACCAGGGAATGAGCATGGGGAAACAGTAACACACATGCAAACCGGTATCCGTACTCACCCTAAACCGGGAGCACAGAGGTAGGTGAGGAGGGCGGGCGAGGTGGAAGAGCACAAGCAGAACCTGCAAAGATGGAGAAAGTGTTAACCACCACTCAACACCTTACATGCAGGGTCTATAACACCAGTAAAGTGCACACACCAATATAGTTTCAGGCAACAAGATGACATAAAAAAGGTCAACAGTGAAAGCCAACTATTACCGCAAATTTGCGGGCCTATGGAGGCATAACCGTACCGACACAACCCTCCCGCATCTTTGCGGGACCCCCCAGCGATCTCGGCAAATTTGCGAGGAGCCGAAACGTCCCAGAGGACCGAATCGCGCTCCCGCAAATTTGCAGGACCGGCCGAGATGGTCCGGCGCCGAAAAAGCGAGAGGAGCGTCTAGGGAATACCAAAAAAGGCCACAAAAATGCGTCATCTGCTTATGAACTCCAAGCGTGGATGGCCATCAAGCTGAGCAGTGTCTTCCTTGATATATGATCCTAACTCAACCGGTAAAGGGAGAGGCAAGGAAGACACACCAGGGGAGAGGAGGCACATCCCCCAGGAACCACCCAACCCACAGAGATAGAGCAAAGCCCATGAGGAGAAGTGGCAGGGAGGGTGGTTTTGCACAAACAGGGGCCCCCCTGGATTGGGCAAAAAGACTATGAAAGGATGGAGGTGAAACAGGAAGGGAAAACAAAAACCAGTAAACGAAACTGGTGAGAAAAAGGGTGGCCTAGCCGTGAGCAAAGAATGTGTCAGGGGCGAAAAAACCCTGTGGTGTGAAGTAGGGGCCCCCCTGGGCCCTGGAATATCACGAACCACCTGTCGCCCAGGCCCTTGAGACACAGTGAAGGCTCGAAAGGGGGGACTCGGGAATAACGCTATAATGCGGCCGACACAAACTCTACAAACAGCACCGCCACCATCGAAATCTCAGATTGTTTACCAACGTTACACCTTAGGCTATGAAAAAATGAAAACTCATAGGGGCATAGCAATTCCTGAATGAGAAAACGAGCTAGGCTAAATTAAGCTAAAAGCTAAACTATGCCCAGACTAACAGGAAAAAGAATATGAAAAGAGAAAGAATGAAAAAACATACACGAGGAACGCCAGGCGCCCCCGTACCTTCGGTAGGCTATTTCCACACGCGTCTCCATTTGACACACTTAGGAGCCCAATTATGTGTGCCCTAGATCACGTAACATCTGTCTAACAAAAAAAGAAGGCCAGATAAGCCGAAACGAACCTAAACAGGGTGAATTGAAGGAGCACAACAAAAGCGGACTCAATCAATGGAGGCGCGTGAAAAAATGATAACAAGAGAGGGTCGCTCATGCGCACGTTCGACAGGGATCTGCACATGACGGAACACGGGATGGGCCTTAAGCGGTAACTAAGGTAAACCCCTTTTTCTTCTCTTCTATGCTTTTTTCACCTTCGGTGGTAGTTTTGGTTAATGTACAACGTCTCCTAGAGCAAGATAAGGAGTAGACTCTAGACGTTTTCTTTTTTAACCGCGGTTGGAATGACGACATAGCAGTCAAAATAGACAAGTCGTCATTGCAATTAGGTTAATAGCCTTGACGTTGGATTTGCCAAGACTACACTAGACCCTCCATTTAACGGACAAATGCGTGCAAGCACCTGTCCGTTCCTGCTAAATGTCCGTTGCTGCTAAATACTGTCCAGTCCGGATGTAATCCGGAAATTCCTTGAGAAAAATTCGGTGTTGAGTACAGGTGTCCGGATCGTGACATTTAACTGTTATGCATCCTTTTTTTTACTGTACCTGAAATAAATCCTGGTAATCCCTTGTGCTACACCCTATTGATAATTCAAAACTATTGAACACACTTTAAAGTGTATATTATTTGGTCTCTCTATAATCTGTGAATCATTTCCGATATGATAGAATTAAAGATTTTATTTTCCACCAACTCATAATCAGCAAAAACGACACAAATGTCAATTAAAAACAGGTTATAATATTTCCCCATCATTTTGTGTATACCGTGGGAACAAAAACAAAACAAAAATCTATCAAACGTAAATCTCCCGTCTGGGAAGCTCGGCGCATAGACGGAGGGGAGGGTTGAAATATTTTGTTGACTATCTCATTTATTATTTATCTATGTGCTGGAAGGATATTATATTTTTCAATTCCATCACACTAGAAATTATTCAAAGATTACAAAAAGTCCAAATAAGACATAGTTATGTTAATGTATAAGGGATTTAGGTAGATGAATTAGAGAGATAGATAGATAGAAAGAGTGTGTATATCGAGGGAAAAAAACAAAACAAAAAATCTATCAAACGTAAATCTTCCGTCTCGGAAGCTCGGCGTCTAGACTGAGGGGAGGGTTGAACTATTTTTTTGACTATCTTATTTATTATTTATCTATGTGCTGGAAGGATATTATATTTTTCAATTCCATCACATTAGAAATTATTCAAAGATTACAAAAAGTCCAAATAAGACATAGTTATGTTAATGTATAAGGGATTTAGGTAGATGAATTAGAGAGATAGATAGATAGAAAGAGTGTGTATATCGAGGGAAAAAAACAAAACAAAAAATCTATCAAACGTAAATCTTCCGTCTCGGAAGCTCGGCGTCTAGACTGAGGGGAGGGTTGAACTATTTTTTTGACTATCTTATTTATTATTTATCTATGTGCTGGAAGGATATTATATTTTTCAATTCCATCACATTAGAAATTATTCAAAGATTACAAAAAGTCCAAATAAGACATAGTTATGTTAATGTATAAGGGATTTAGGTAGATGAATTAGAGAGATAGATAGATAGAAAGAGTGTGTATATCGAGGGAAAAAAACAAAACAAAAAATCTATCAAACGTAAATCTTCCGTCTCGGAAGCTCGGCGTCTAGACTGAGGGGAGGGTTGAACTATTTTTTTGACTATCTTATTTATTATTTATCTATGTGCTGGAAGGATATTATATTTTTCAATTCCATCATATTAGAAATGATTCAAAGATTACAAAAAGTCCAAATAAGACATAGTTATGTTAATGTATAAGGGATTTAGGTAGGTGCATTAGAGAGATAAATAGATAGAGCAACGGACTTTGCTCCAACTTTTTTATAGCAAGGACTATGTCCTTTGCTGGGTCCATTGTCCGGCCTACATTTTTTGACCGAAGGGTTAAGGAGGACTCTGTGTATTTTCTTGGAAAAACTTGGGTTTTTAGTCAGAGTCGCTTAACCTTCCAAAATCGGCTTGAATGACATAAATTCGAAATTCACTGTTTATGGTTAGAAACACTTCTGTAGAGGTTACACTGTCGATAAAAGTAATCCGTTTACTTTACTTCCGATTATTAACACTTGGAAGTATATAGTAAGGAGGTGTGTGGAGTGAGGAGAAGAGGGAGGGGAGTGAAAGGTACAGCATGGTGGACAGAAGAGGTACGAATAGCTGTGGAAGAAAAGAAGAAAGCATATAGAGAGTGGTTGGGTAGCAGAGGGAATGAAGATTCCGAGAGACAGAAACGAGCGAGGTACGTGGAGAGTAAGAGGGTGGTGAAGAGAGTAGTGAAGGAAAGTAAGAGAAGAGTAGATGAGGAATTTGGAAGGAATCTGAGTGTAAAATGGAGGGAGAGTAAGAAACTGTTCTGGAAAGAAGTCAAGAAAGTTAGGGAAGGTAGCAAGGGAAACAGTAAGGGTGTGAAAGATAAGAATGGGAGAATGCTAGCCGAGAAGCAAGAGAGAGTCGAAAGATGGAGGGAGTACTTCAGTGAGTTGCTAAATGAAAGGAATGAAGAGCCAGCAAACATAGCTGGATATGGTATGGGAGGGAGAAGAAGAGAAGTAGTGGAGGAGGAGGTGGGGATCAGGAGGTCAGAAGTGTGGGAAGCCATGAAAAGAGTGAAGTTGGGGAAAGCACCAGGAACAGATGGAGTGTGTGGGAAATGTTGAGGTATGGTGGTGAGATAGTGATAGAATGGGTATGGAAAATGTGCAAACTAGCATGGGAGAAGGGGAGTGCACCCGATGACTGGAAGACTGGCATAATAGTCCCCCTATATAAGGGCAAAGGGGAAAGAGGAGTGTGTGGTAACCACCGAGGAATATGTCTTCTAAGCGTAGTAGGGAAGGTATACAGTAGGGTAGTGATTGAGAGAGTGAGAGTGAGAACGGAGAAATGGATGGATAGGCGACGAGCAGGGAGGTTTTAGGAAGGGAAGAGGATGTGTAGATCAGATTTTTACCCTGAATTGTGTTGTGGAGAAGTATCTGGAGAAGAAACAAAAGGTGTATGTTGCCTTTATGGACTTGGAGAAGGCCTATGACAGAGTGGATAGAGAAGGTTTGTGGAAAGTACTTAGAATATACGGAGTAGAGGGCAAGTTGCTGAAAGCAGTGAAGAGCATGTATGAGGGTGCAAAGGCGGCAGTACGTGTGGAGAGTGAGCAGAGCGAGTTCTTTGACCTGAATGTTGGTTTTGAAACAGGGGTGTGTGATGTCCCCGTGGTTGTTTACTGTATATATGGATGGAGTTATGAAAGAAATACTATCAAGAGCAGTGGATGTTGGTGTATCGCTGAAAAGGGAGGGAATTGAGTGGAAGCTACCTATACTGCTGTTTGCGGATGATACAGTTCTGATGAGTGATAATGAATGGGAGTTGCAGGGTCTGGTAAATGAGTTTGGAACAGTGTGCGAAAAACGGAATTTGAAGGTAAATACGGGGAAGAGCAAGGTTATGGTCTTCGAAAGGGGTGAAGTCACAGAGTGTGAGGTGAAGCTGAACGGTCAGGCTTTGGAGATCGTCAACTCTTTTAAGTATCTGGGCAGTGTGTTGAGTAAAGATGGGACTATGGATGAAGAGGTGCGGGAGAGGGTACAACAGGGGAAGAGGGTTGTAGGAACGCTAAAAGCAGTAACAAAAAATAGGGTGGTCAGTATGGAAGTGAAGAAGTCCTTGCATGACAGTGTGGTAATCCCGACACTGACTTACGGAAGCGAAGCATGGACGTTGGTTGAGAGACTCAGACCAAGAGTGAGAGCAGTGGAAATGAATTACTTAAGGAGTGCGTGCGGAGTTACATGGAGGGATAGACAGACTAATGAGGAAGTAAGAAGGAGGTGTGGTGTGGAGGTAGATGTGCTGGAAAGTGTGAAAAGGAACAACTTGAGATGGTTCGGCCATATGGAACGTATGGAAAGCGAGAGAATGACTAAGAGGGTGTATGAGAGCGAGGTGGAGGGACAGAGGGGGAGAGGTAGACCGAATATGAGGTGGAAGGATGGAGTGAGGAAGTACATGAACGAAGGTGGTGCTGGTTGGGGGGAGGGGCGTCGACTGACTGGGGACAGAGGTGCATGGGGGCGGTTCGTTCGTGGCCACCCCTTCGGGGATCACGGCGTCAGGCAATAGATAGATAGATAGATAGAAGTATATATACACTGTATACAGTATATTAACCCTTCTTTGGCGGCGCGCAACTTATGTCGTGTGAAATAAATATGGACTAAGTGGCGGTTCACAACTTATGTCGTGTGCTATTTTCACCACGTAATGTTGCTGAGAGAGAGAGATGAGTGGTGGGAGGAGTGTAGCAAGCGTATGACTGCTCCAGACCACCGCGGCAGACCTACTGACATGAATCCCACCCTCCTCCACCCTCTCGCACTTGCTACACAGGGAATTATGTAGGGAAAGTACCTAATTACATGGTTTTTGCACTCGTGTTGCGCGATCGTTGAAAGAGAACCAGTGGTCGTACAAGGATGGTTGGGGTGTCATTGGAAAGCTCTGTATATGCCCTTTCAGGGATAGATACTTGTTTTACGCTCTGGGTCTTATTTAGGCATGAAAATGATCACGTAAACAACCCTATTTAGGGTAAAAACACCCCGCTGGGCGGTATATATAAATTACCGCCTAGGCCGCTCGTAAGGTGTTAAGTATGGGTGGGACTCGTTAGCCTTGGTCGGCAACTCATCTAGGGGAGACAACCTTATACAAATTCGGGTGGATGGGACTCGTCAGCCTTGGTTGGCAACCTGTCTAGGGGAGTAAACCTGATACAAATCTGTACTGCTTACCTAAGTGTAAGGCAGGTTAGTGGATGGATTAGCCGAACACCACTGTAGAAAAATAGTGCTAACAAGATACACAGAGGGCCTCGGAGTCGGACCGATCCTAAATTGAGTGGTCAATCCTGTAAGTCCTTCACTAAACTGGCTCGGGTTGTCCCTCTCACAGGGAATAGGTCCGCTTGGGGGCATTCTGTGTATGGCCACCCTCGTAAGGGGAGTAAGGCGTCCGGCAATAAATAGATAGATAGAAGTATATATGAACATTTAGGTCACTTCGGGGGACTCTGGATTTTCTGACAGAGTCGCTTAGGGGACTGCTTATTTATGCTCACTTGGTAGATTATGATTTTAGTCACTTTTACTCTCTTCTATATTCTCGACTTAGATGTCTTCTCTTGTCTGGTTTACTGATGATCTTCGGGTAGTGGCTGGCTCTATTCTTCTGCTTCTCCGTGTGCCGTCCAGGTGGGCCGGTTGTTGTTGTTGTTGTTGTTGTTCCCTAAGCTGCCTGGCCGAACAGCGTCGAGTCCCCAAGGAAGGCCATGGCCACGGTCGGGCTTTCCCACAGAGTTCTCAAAGAGTGTAAATTGTGTTGTTGGCGTAAGTGGTTGTGTGAGATGCAGTCTTCTATGATGTGTTTAATGGTATGGGGTGCTGTGTTACAACCCGGGCAGGTGTCGACGACGGAGTCATCCAGTCTCTTCTGATAACTCAGAAGAGCCGGATGGTGTCCGCATCTCAGCCTGGCCAGGTGGACTCTGTCCTCGCGAGAAAGGGAGGATTCAGAAGGATGGATTTCGGGAGGTCGTGCTTGCAGCTGCGTGTTGTCTATGAGTGAGTGGATGGAACGCGAGTGATGTGAGTATGGATGTGCTTCCGGAAGTTGGTTTGGGGTGGGCAGGGAGGGTGAGAAGACAGTATTTGTGTGTGATAGCGTGTGCTGGGTGTTGTTTGGATATTTCTTGGTGTCTGTGGGTGTGTAGCCATGTAGTGTAGTGGGTGGTGTTGATTCGTGGAGGCTGCTGCTAGGAATTGTGTGCCTCTCATGTCAAGATGATCTTTGACTTGGAGGACTTTGGTTTCTTGATGTAGGTGATCTGTGGGTGTCGTAGCTGTGCATCCTGTGATGATTTTCAGGGCTTTATTTTGAATAGTCTGTAAGGTCTTATGATGTGTTTCAGCTAGGTTAGAAGCCCAGGCCGGGCTTGCGTATTCCATAACTGATCTTATGTATTGTTTGTTGTTGTTGTTGTTCCCTAAGCTGCCTGGCCGAACAGCCCCGAGTCCCTGAGGAAGGCCATGGCCACGATCGGGCTTTCCCACAGAGCTCTCATTGAGTGTAGATTGTGTTGTTGGTGTAAGTGGTTGTGTGAAATGCAGTCTTCTATGATGTGTTTAATGGTATGGGGTGCTGTGTTACATCCCGGGCAGGCGTCGACAACGGAGTCATCCAGTCTCTTCTGATAGCTCAGGAGAGCTGGATGCTGTCCGCATCTCAGCCTGGCCAGGTGGACTCTTTCCTCGCGAGGAAGGGAGGATTCGGAAGGATGGATTTTGGGAGGTCGTGCATGCAGCTGCGTGTTGTCTGTGAGTGAGTGGATGGATCGGCGAGAGATATGAGTATGGATGTGCTTCTGGAAGTTGGTTCGGGGTGGGCAGGGAGGGAGAGAGGACAATAATTGTGTGTGATACCATGTGCTGGGTGTTGTTTTGATATTTCTTGGTGTCTGTGGGTGTGTTGCCATGTAGTTTAGTGGGTGGTCTTGGTTCGTGGAGGCTGCTGCCAGGAATTGAGTGCCTCTCATGTCCAGATGGTCTTTGACTTTGAGGATTTGGGTTTCTTGATGTAGGTGATCTGTGGGTGCAGTAGCTGTGCAGCCTGTAATGATCTTCAGGGCTTTGTTTTGAATAGTCTGTAAGGTCTTATGATGTGTTTCAGCTAGGTTAGAAGCCCAGGTTGGGCTTGCGTATTCCATCACTGATCTTATGTATTGTTTATATACTGTGGTGGTAGTTTCTTTGTTGTGTCCAAATTTTGTGTGCCTGAGGGCGTTAAGTCTGGGTGTCAGTTTCTTTTTAATGTTTGTGGTGTGCTGTTTTAATGTCATATGAGTATCATATGTTACTCCTAGGATTTTGGATGTGTGTGTATGTGTTAGGGGTGTGTTGTTTATGGTGAGTTGAGGGATGTATTCGTGTTCTCCTGTCCAGCTTGTGTTGCAGTGGATTTGGCTGGGGCTAGATTAAGTCTGTTTGTAGTGCACCAGCCATGTAGTGTGTTGAGATAGGGTTGAAGGAGATCTGTTGCTCTTTTTGGGTCATGGTGTGTGCATGTGAGTGTTATGTCATCTGCATAGGAGGCTAAGTTTATTTGGGGCGTATTGGGTGTAGTTATATCGTGCATGTACAGATTGAAGAGTGCGGGCGATAGGACGGATCCTTGTGGGACTCCGTTTGGAAAGTTTCTGATTTTAGATGACTGACCGGCAAAAGATACGTGTGCACATCTGCCTGCTAGGAAGTTGGCCAGCCACCTTTTTGTGTTGTTGTGCATGTTTTTGTTGTAGATTTTGTTTGTTAGGTTGTGGCGGGGGATGGCATCGAAGGCTTTACTAATGTCGAGTGTGGCTAATAGTGATCTGTGTGGTGGTCTAGTTGAGTTGATGCCGTCAAAAGCTCTTTGTGTAAGGTCTGTGAGAAGAGTGTTTGTGGAGTGCAGTGGCCTAAAGCCATGTTGTGTTGGAGCTAGGGGTAGGTCGGGTGTAATTAGTTGTAATACTAGGCGTTCCATGACTGGAGGGGGAGCAAAGGAGTGTGATGGGGCGGTGGGAGGAGGGTAGCGTGGGGTCTTTGTTGGGTTTGGGGAATGTGATGATGATACCATGCTTCCAGATGTTTGGTATTGTGAAGGTGGGCTGGTTGTGTGAAGTAGTTACAGATGGGTTGATTGGGCTTGAGATCTTAAGTATGGCTCCGTAACATATAGTAATTGCCGGGCAATTACAGTTGGGCAACATACCGGACTAACACGAGCATTTCAGAGGTTGGGAGAAATACTGGACTATCCTGATCTGTATATCAACCGTTGATGAAGTCCTGTTAAGGTACTCTCGAAATAGGATCTTAAATATCGTACTTTATAGTACGATATCGGACAAACGCAGTAAGTTTGGTTAAAGTATCCTTACTGACTATCCTGATCTTTATGAGAGGTTCGGGGGACCCAGGGCGGTGTTTAAACCTTTTAGTTACACAGTCTAATGGGAGGCCACAGACTCAGTGCACCTAGGACTTGTATTTGCAGAGTGCCCTTGAGGGTATCTCGCCAAGCCCTGTCTCTAACACATCGGTCTCAGAGGTTTTGAGACTACCTGTGAAAAGTGGTAGTGTCCACTCTCAATAGTAATTAGTAGAGAGGTCAGAGGTGCCGGCATCTCTCAACTCTTCACTAGAGAAAATGTACCCTAGTAATAGAGACAATGTTAAATGCTGGTTGTGACGAGCATTAACAAAGTTCCTATACAAGGAGACTTTCGTACAGTGTCCACTTCTGCCAAATATAAATAGAGAGGTCGGTGGTGCCGGAGTCTCTCCACTTTTACCAGGAAAAGTGGGACCTGACAACAGAGCCAATGTTAAGTGCTGGTTGTGCCGAGCATTAACAAAGTTTCTATATCAGGACACTTAGTACAGTGTTTACCTTCCAGAGTAATACTAGAGAGGTCGGAGGTGCCGGAGTCTCTCTACTTTTACTAAAGAAAGTAGGACCTATCAAAAGAACAATGTTAATCTGGTTGTGCCGAGCAATAACAAAGTTCCTGAGGTAGGACTTGCTCACTTCCCACTCTAGAGAATATTGAGGACGGTAGTGCCGTACACCTCAACTTCTTTTAGAGATGGTGCTGGTGTGTGCTTACCTCTATAATTAAGAGGAAGGAGCGGGAGGCCGTTACCCTTCTTCCTAACTTAAGGGAAGTTTTTCCTATTACAGTAGCTATGTTTCTCACTGGTTGTGCCGAGTGATAGCAAAGTTTCCTGTAACAGGCCACAGTTTCGGTAACTTAACAAAAATAATGAAGTTTCCGGGAGGCCGTACACTTCACTACTAGACTAGCTAGACACCGCCTATCAAGAGTCTCTATGTTAGCCGGGTTGTGCCTCGTCTAACAAAGATCCCTACGAATAGGATTTTTTATCTCACAAACATTATACTGTAGGCTATTGAACTTTCGGGAAGCCGTTCGTCCAACTGAGTGGAGGTTTAATTGTAATACTTCTAAGGTGGTGGTGCCGTATTTAGAAGCCTTACAATTGCTTAACTTCCCTCCAGAAATCCTGAACTGGTATTGAGGATTACTGAGAGGAATCCTTCCTACCCTCTAGGATGGTAAGGGCATGAGGAGGTATCCTTAATGAGGTCTATAAACCCTTCTTACTCTGGTGGTCAAGGCATCCTTTAATATAATTACTTTACTAAGTGATGGGATGATGATTAAACCCAAATACATCTCACAAAACAAGGTACTTCATCAATGGTTAATTAAAACATCATATCATATCTACATGAACTCAATAAAGCCTTGGAAAACAATAATAGTGTTCAAAGGAAAAGAAACTATGAAATCTGAACTTGCGTAGAAGATTTTGGTGTCGTGTGCATCGAAGGAATGAAGTCCTCAATGCGCATTAGACAGTATTTATCTATCATACTCTTTCCCAACGTGGTGAAATGGGAATCTACTAATGTATCCTTGGTAGTAGTATTTATGTGGATAATAATTCCTAAAAACATATCCTGGCAATTCATTAAATACATGGTATGTACCTGTGTTTATTTACGCTTAAACGGTATACCAGGGAGATTTAAACGCATGAGCCGTCTTGACGTGGCGTCAGCTTTGGTACTAAGGTTACAGATAACATTTGTTTATAAGGAAGAATATGTGATTTGTATAACTAGAAGAAGTAGTTAAAGAATGACAAAAAAAGGCATATACTGTACTGTATATATATGTGTAGGAAACGATGTCCCAAAGATCTATTGAGGTATGTTTCTCATATCCTATTACATAAGTAGGTTTTCAAACATCATTATATTCATTTCATCTGGTAAATGATTTCTTATTTTATTTATTACAATTTTACTTAGAATCTAATTCCCAAATCTCCAACATGTACATTATAACTTAACAGAGAAATGGGATACAGGTATATATATGAAAAGAACACAGGTGATGTTATAACAAAAGAAGAGTGTATATATGTCTCTAGAAGGGTTGGCTGAATACGATTTTCTTCTTGGCGGAGGTGATGGGGCGAATCGTCTTACCGGGCGTGGCGGGGCATTCCTTTCCCGGCGTGACCTTGGTTACTCCAGCGACTCGTCTGCTAGTGGACGATATCCTTGGTCTCTTCTTCGTTTCTTGTTCTTTCTCCTTGCTTTCTTCCTCTGGCGTTTGAGTGTCCTTTCGTTTTCGGGGTATTTTAGTTGTGTTAAGCCTCCTCTTTAATATGGTCCTGGAGGCACTGTCTAGAGTTAAAATGTAAAACTTGCAAACTAAACAAACCAAAATTGGGACAAGGACAATATAAAGTCAAATTAAATTATCAAAATCGCTATGTGGAAACAACGCTTACTAAAATGAAAATTATTAAATAAAAGAACACAATCCACCACATAGGGTGTACATCACTACATGAGCAAGTTAATCTGTTTCCCAAGCAAACCAATCGCACATATAACAACGCACTATCGTCACGTTAAAGGAAGTAGTCAAGTTTGGGAAGTCCGGGACGTTCTGGCAAATTTTACTAAACTCTGCATGAATAAAGAAACTACATGTTAAATGTCAAAATATTATTTAAAATCAAATTTGCAACATGACAAGACATTAACAATAGTAAAAAATACAAATATTGATAAGATATCTATACTATTACAAAATAATATATAAAATACAGTACAGCACTCACTAACGATAGTGCTATCGGGTAGGTACCTGTAAGCATAGCATGCCTCAAGTGACCCCTATCAATAACTACCCTACAAATAACCTACATTTATAGCACAAATAAACTAAGGAAATCGCAAAAGTAAGCAATTGATACTATCGACAATGAATACATATAATATAAAGACAAATAATTGCAAAATATGAAGTAACAACAGATTTAAACAAAGAGTACTCTTTTAACAAGAACAATAAATTTAAAAAATCATCAATATTAATAATAATAATAATAATAATAGAAAAAGAAAAAGATAAACAATAAATACAGACAAAAAGTAAGCAGAGGTTATACAAGAAACTTCAAGTTAAAAATGCTTGATTAAAATTATTGATGTCAAATTTTAGAATACAGTCACAATAATTGACCCTAAAAAGATTAAATTTATGGAACAATTTACTTGCCTCAAAACCTCTGTCCACTAAGAGTCTGTATAGTTACCTAGCTCTAGCCCAAAAGTCATCTACTTTAGTGCAGATTTTACAAAATCTATTAATTGGGAATAAAAAAATTATAAGTTATTTTACTATCGATATTACTACTAGGGAAAGGAAAGTTTATTACGTTAAAATTAAAATCATCAACTTTGTGATATACTTTAAGTATGCACTGTTCATTAACAATCTCTATATTTATATCAAGAAAATTTTCAACTTTATAATTTACGTTACATTGTGTGAGGGGAATAGAATTAGGGTAAATAAGTTTAGCAACTTGATTAAAATTTAACAAATTGCAAACAAGAATATCATCAATATATCTACTATTATTACTTAACAGTTTAGCAAGTGCTAATTTTTCTGG
This sequence comes from Paralithodes platypus, assembly GCA_032716605.1. Lineage (NCBI taxonomy): Eukaryota > Metazoa > Arthropoda > Malacostraca > Decapoda > Lithodidae > Paralithodes > Paralithodes platypus. Next base: position 17,403,142 of record CM064545.1, read on the forward strand.
AATTTTATTTTTCTTGCTACTGTCAACCAAGTCTTTTATATATTTAAATTCTAAAGCAAGCAAGAATAAGTCTGCAATTAAAGGGCTAGCATTACAAGAACAAATCTAAATCACTGCACATGAGGTCCTTTTTATAATCGTCTGGCAGCGAGACTATTTTATTTAGCTTAGGAAGGACTTCTAGCAAAATTAAGGCTTCAATATATCTCGACCAACTCTTTTAACCACTTTATTCAGCTTAGGAAGGACCTCTAGCAAAAAAAAAGGCTTCAATACATCTTGACCAACTCTTTTCAACCACTTTATTCAGCTTAGGAAGGACCTCTAGCAAAAAATAAGGCTTCAATAATATCTCAACCAACCAAACCTTTTAACCACCAATCGTCAAAATATAGCCACAATACAAATCTGACACACATCGCTGGTACTCAAATGGTTAACGGACAAAACCAATGCAAAATGATAGCCAAGTTACTTCTGGTACTCAAAGGGTTAACGGACAAAAACAATGCAAAATGATACCCAAGTTACTTCTGGTAATGTACTGTCAAGATGTGTCAATCATGAAGGGGTTAAGCAAACTATACAAGATAAACAACAAAAGCAACATAATGCTAAACATTTGTGAAACTAACATAACATCCAAACAAAACAATTGATAAAACTAAAAACAAACTGACAATCAAAGAAAAGGGAGCAACAACAGGAGGCATTTCACAAGTAGAGAAAATATCAAAGTAAACAAATATACAGTTTTTAGATCCGGACTCCCGTGGAAACTGTTTTATGCGGACGATTTAGTCCTATTAGCTGACAATGTGCAAGATGCTGAGGCCAAATTCAGAAGATGGAGAGAGGGCATGGCGAAGAAGGGTTTAACACCTTAACCCTTCCTACCCGGGCTACCTTAGGTAAGGACAGCTCGAAAGAAGGGCCGCTACCCGGTATGCCTTACCTAAGGCAGCAGCTTAATAGCCTAATTAAGCTTGGTCTGAACGCCGTGCGTACGACGTATGTCAACAAACCCAAGCGTTCGTCACCGCACCTCCGAAAACAAGAAGGAGAAGACTCTTCAATGTTATTGTTCTGACATCACGACGAAATTAGTGTCTGAAAAGCCCCCATATTGGCAACATCTCTGCAATATTTGCTCCACTGAAATCGTCATCACAACTGAACCAGTTGACTTACAGAGCTCTACTCAACGGCAAAATACAGATTGAAAACCGCACTACGATTATAGATGAGTGGGAAAGTTCTAGCAGTGAAAATAAACATAAATACGGTAGCCTAGGCCTAGACGTTTTACAGCCATTTCGCCCGGGTAGGGGCGACCGTCATTGGGTAAGACAGCCCGGGGAGGAAGGGTTAAGAGCGGCCTAGGCGGTAATTTCTATGTACCGCCCAGCGGGAGTTTTTACCATAAATAGGGTTGTTTCCGTGCTCTTTTTCAGGCATAAACAAGACCTAGAGCGTAATACAAGTATGTATCCCTGAAAGGGCGTAAATTGAGCTTTCCAATGACACCCGAACCATCCTTCTACGATCACTGGTTGTCTTGCAACGATCGTGCAACCGAAGGGCAAAAACGGTAAAATACGGCAATTTCTTTATATAATTACGTATGTAGCGAGGGAGTGAGGGTGGATGTAAGTGGAGTAAATCTCAGTAGGTCCACGGCGGCCGTGGCGAGCGGTCAGGAGGTAATCTACGCTCCTCCCACCGCTCCGCTCTCTCTCAGAGCACATTACGTGCTCAAAATTGCATTCGACAATAGCCGGGCCCCGCCCATAGGCCCCATTTTTTTAATTCGACAATAGCCGGGCGCCGCCAAAGAAGGGTTAAAAGTCAATATTAACAAAACCAAGGTTATGCATTGTAGATTGAGACGAGGCAATGTGAAAAAGAGCGGTGCATACCCATGTGCAGTGTGTGGAAAGGGTGTGGGCGCTAACTCGATTCGATGTAGCATCTGTCGATGTTAGGTGCACCATGGGAGTAAGCGCTGTAGTAGAATAAAAGGACCCCTGCCGAAGAATAAGTCAGAAATCGAGAAATTTGAGTGCGTAGTGTGCAAAGGCGAGCTTGTGTTAAATGATGATCCTGCGTCTGTGAATTTGGAAATGAGTCGTTGGAGCTGATGGACAAGTTTTGTTACCTAGGAGCTACCATCTCTGCTGGTAATAATAATAAGCATGTTACTTATTTCTCATAAGCGCCAATTTTTCCGAAGAATTCACTAGCGCTCGAAAAGAGAAAGAAAAAAGAACAAAAATCAATGCATCAAAAGAAGGCTCATATACAACACACATTTAACAATCACTAGCAGTGGCAAAATAGCCTAAACTCTATAGCCATCTGTCATGACACCTCTCTCAAGATCATAGCTTCTCTCAAAGAGAAAAGTCTTAATTTGTCTCTTGAAGCATTCAACAGAACTCCGTTGTCTCATGGACAGCGGCAACCTGTTATACAACCTCGGAGCCATGTAGGAGAATGACCTCTCAAAGAAAGAAGACTGCTGGAAAGCCCTTGGTTCATCAAGACGAAAAGGGTCATTGTCATGACGCACAACTACACCATGGTGTGCCGGTAGGCGCCTGAGCAGCTCCGCAAGGTACCTAGGCTCACCAAATTTGAGAACCTTAAAAGTCACCAAACACAACTTAAATTCTATTCTTGCTCTTACTGGCAGCCAGTGCAGTTCTATGTGAAGAGATGTAGTAGGAGTTCTAGGTGGAACACCAAAAATTAGTCTTGCGGCCCTGTTAAGAACAGACTGAACTTTCTTCAAAATATAATTTGGAAGACCCACCAACAGGGCATTGCAATAATCAACACGAGAGAAGACCAATGAGTGAACCAACGTCAGGAGGCAACGTCTGGTTATAAACGGCTTCACCAAATAGAGATTTCTGATGTGCAAGTAACAACTTTTAACTATCTGGTTTACATGCTCTTTGAAATCTAATCGGGAGTTCACATATACACCCAGATTTCGAACAGAGTTGGCCGGTCGCAGCTGAGATCCACCCACATTGATGGAGAGGGCACCTACCATATCATCAGCTCTTCTATTTCCTCGGATGATGAGAATATCAGTTTTACCATCATTTAGTTTAAGTTTTCTCGCTCTCATCCACTTCTTGATATCAGACATCAACAATTCCATCTTACTCCGTATATCAACTATATTTGTGATTCTCACATAAATCTGGGTGTCATCTGCATAAAAGTGAAAGGTGACATTATGTGCACGAAGCAGAAGAGACAAACTGCTAATATAAATTATAAATAGGATAGGACCCAAAACTGATCCCTGCGGAACACCATACTGCAGGGGTGTCGAGTCCGAGACCACTTGATTTACCATCACACTCTGGGATCTACCTGACAAGTACGACCCAAGAAGCAAGAGAGCGGAGTCACGCACACCACAATCATAAAGATCACTCAATAACAACTCGTGATCCACTGTGTCAAAAGCCGCAGAGAGATCAAGCAAGACCAATAGTGAGGCCACACCATTGCAAATGTTCTCAACTAGATCATTATGTACTCTAATCAATGCTGTTTCAGTTGAATGATGCAGTTGGTAAGCAGACTGAAAAATTGGGATAGTTTCATTCTGCTGAAGTAGTGGTTGTAATTGGTCAAGTATTGCACGCTCTAATATCTTTGATATGAAGGACAGGTTGGAGACAGGACGATAGTTCAACATGTTCTCAACATCAAGTCCAGGTTTCTTTAGAGTAGGTCGGAGTAGTGCATGCTTTTCAGAATGTGGGAAGCTACCTTCAGAGAAGCACTTATTAATTATTTTGGAAATAAACTCAACTGTGTGATCATAGACTCTTGGTAGCTTGGAAACATTTATGGGATCCAACGGGCAAAATGTTTTATTGAGGTTTCTTATGTAGGACGAGATCATGTCCACCTCTACTGAGTGAAAGGATGAGAGGACATTATTAGGAATGTGTCGGGGTTGGAGTACAACTGAAAGTTCTTCACCAACAGAAGCATCATCCAATTCCTGTCTTATGCGAGTTATCTTGCCAGCAAAAAATGCCACAAAGTTGGCAGCCAACTCGGCATCAGGTACAGAAGGTCTTAAGCTGACTCTTGTTTTGCCAAGTAAACTGTTTACAATTGAAGCCAACCTCCTCTGGTCGTTACCACACGAGTCAACTTTTCCCTGATAATACACTTTCTTTTCATCTTTGATTTTGTAGACCACAGCTCTTCTGGCTGACAGGTATTGCAACCATGTAGAGTCTGTTTTATTTTTCCGCCATTCACGTTCAGCTCTTCTACGCGCTCTTCTAAGAAATTTAACTCGAGTGCTATACCAGGGCGAATCATCTCGTACTATGATTTTCTTCTCTACTTCTGGACAGTGATGATCGAACACTAATTTAAGTGCATTTCCATGTACCTCCACCAGCTCATCTGAAGTAAGGTTGGAAGTATCAATACTTCCCAAGTACTGTTTTACTTCACTGCTAGCCAAATTTAGGTCTGCATTTTTATAATTTCTAAATTTGATTACTTTTTCATGTGTGAGTGGCTTAGGGAAATCAAAGCTGAAAGTAATCAAAGCATGATCAGAGGTATTAGGGTCAGCATTCTCAACATCAACATCCAGAACACCACCACAACCCACAGGAGAGAAAACCAAGTCAAGGGTGTGTCCTAAGATATGAGTTGGGTGGGACACATGGTTTACAAAATTGTTCTGATCAGTCAACTCAAGGAACTCAGGAGAGAATGGCTTCAGATGAGGGCTGTCAACCCAGTAATTAAAATCTCCACACATCAAAAGTCTTCCAGTTTTAGCAGAAAATTCCTCGAGAAACTGCCCAAACTCTTCCATAAAACCCCTATCTGTGCCACGATGGCCAGGCCTATAGACAACTGCCATTCTTAGAATTTGTTGATGGAGTTTTATTTCCACTTCCAACAGTTCATAATAAAGAGGGGCTGGGTTATGGCTTATTTGCAAGATATTCACCAGAGATGTGGAGTAGACAACTGCCACTCCACCACCCGGATGATCTCCCCTAGGCCTAGGAACATTTATTATGGAATGGGTTTTAGACAATGCCGCCTGGATAATATTCAGATCTGACTCGAACAACCAGGTCTCAGTGAGACATAATACATCAAGGTTACGTTCATCCAAGATCTCGCAAATATGATCCATTTTGTTACTCAAGGAACGAACATTCAACAGACCCAGTTTCAACCGGCTCCCATGTGCATTTTTCAGTTTTTTGAACCTACAAAATCGGTGTTCTCAATAACTTTATTTCTCTGAGCTGTCATTAAAGGACAATTTCTACTTGAGGCGAAATGATTTGGCGGCTCCGTAACTGATGTGGAGCTCATACAATTTATACATTTGGGGGAAGTCTTGTTGGTGCAGTCTTTTGAGTTATGAGTACCAGCACAGAAGTTGCATTTTGGATCCTCATTTTTCCGATAACACCTGTCACTGGTATGACCAAAGCCCTGGCAATGGTAACATTGTGTTACCCAGAAGCGATCGTATGCACGACATCTCACAAGTCCAACATACACAGAATTGCCATCATCCACAATGGAAGAGCGTATTTCAGGTGACATTTTTACTACCGCAATCTTAGTGTGTGCATCACTCTTTTGCTTAGTGAATAGCAAATTCATAGCTAAGCCATCGTCGACCAGGGACTTTATTCTTGGGTTCTTGTTGAGGATGCTGGGAATTATCTCATTATCCTCAGCGTCATTAGCAATGCCTACCAGAGTCATTTTTGGCATCATCTTCTTTGGTTCGGAGACACTGAAGGCACTGTCCACCCCCCAAATACTGATTGATGGCCCTTCCTGCATCTTCTTTGGCTTTCTTGGATGGAAGTCGTACCACCAGTACACCTGACTCAGTTCTAGTTAACTTGTTAACCGGAACCGAAGCCAAAGCAGTCTCGATTGCCTTTGTATCTGGTGGGCTTACTGGCTCGGAGGATCGGTCTTTTGGCTTCACTACCAGGACCTGATGGTCCCAGACAGTTTTTTTGTTTCCACCATCTACCACCTCAGTGGTGCGTTTGGTCGGCTCCTTTTTGGTCTCCGCTGTTTCCCTCACTACCTTTTCCTTGCTCTTCAAAACCTGCACTACATTCTTCTCAAACTCTCTTTTCTCTTTTTCTCTCTCTTCCACCTGCTCCTTCATGATTTCTTCCAATGCATCCACCTTAGCATTCCCCACCCTTGTCCACGCATCTTTCTCCTCACTTATTACTCCCTTTACTTTCTCACTTAAATGGCCCTCATACTCCTTTAGCTGCTCCTTGAGTGCCATGTTCTCTGCCTCCAGCTCATCTACTTTCCTTATCACTGCATCTAGGTTAGCAATTAATGGCCCATCTGCAGTTGCTACTGAACTGGCTCCACATATTTCTGTCAGTGACTCCACCTTCACACCTATATCTCTCCTCCAATTCTCCATAACTCCCTTCCATCTTAACAGACCCATCATCTGTCTCTTCACTACAGTCAATTGATCCTCCACTTCACCACCCTCTGCCAGAAATCCCTCAAACTCATAGCTCTCTTCATCTCCCAATATACTCTGCCTCCGTTTGCCTTGGCCGGCCATTGTTTATATTTATGTAGCCTACAATTAAAAATATACAAAACACTTAATAAAATTTAGAGTAAAATTAAACTACTACCTGGGATAAACCCAGGTAGCGCCGCCCCCGTTTGTGTCACCCTATCTTGAAAAAAGAATAAATGGAAAAAATAAATAGAAATGGGTGTTTGCGAGGTCACCACGAGCAGGTGGGGTACGACTTGATTACCTTCCAAAGAAGGTAACCCAACCGAGGTGTCGCAAGTACTAGGCAAAGATGAAATGTGAAAACTTTAACCGTGTTTTGGGCCTTCAGCAGTAGCAGATACGTCACTCGGAAAACTAAACCTCATTGGTTACGATACTGCCACTGCGCAAAGCTGTGGTAGTGGGGCCGAGGCTGCCACTGTCGCTAGAATTAGATGTGGCTCAGGGAAGTTCAGAGAACTGCTGCCAATTCTGACCATGAAAAGAATGCCTCTCCCCCTGAAGGGAAAGGTGTATGCCTCATGTGTTAGAAGTGCAATGACGTATTCCTCAGAAACATGGGCCGTTAAAGTAGAGGATGTCAACAGAATGGAACGTAATGAGATGAGAATGGTGAGATGGATGTGTGGGGCCAGGCTGCAGGATAGAATAACAAATGATTGGAAGCCAAAGCGTCACATTTTTTCCTTTGCCCCTCAACTTTCTCTTCATAATTGCTGAGGGGCACAGGGCCCTGGGTGGGGCTTTGGTTTCCCGGGCGTTTCTGCACCCTCCTCAGCTCCCCGCCATGGAGTGGCTTCGGTCACCCAGGCTTTATTGTGGTAGGCAGGGAGGGTTCTGTGGGGGCGCTCGGTTATGGCCTTGGCTTTCTCGGGGCCTTGGGGCTGTTCGGCCAGGCAGCTTGGGGAACAACAACAACAGCAACAACAACAAATGATGAGCTGAGGAGACGTTTAGGTATAAAGAGTATTAGCGAGGAGATGCGTACAAGTAGACTGGGATGGTATGGACATGTGGAGAGAATGGATGAACAAAATTGGGTGAAAAGATGCAAGTCTGTGATTGTGGAGGGAGCTGCACCAAGAGGTGGACCGAGGAAGACCTGGGATCGGACTATACGTGCCGATCTCAAATCCAAAAACTTGACAAGTGAAGCAGCCCTTAACAGGGTTGCCTGGAACGCCGCCATTAGGACAAGAGACTGAAACTGCACGTATGTGTTGAGCACTCAGTCTTAAAATTTTATGTATGTATGTATGTAGTCAATAGTAATCTATATTTTTATTAATTTCACCACAACACCAAACGGGAGGGGGAAAGTGGTACGTGTACAATAAGTTTATGCTAGTTTTTGGGAAATAGGTATGTGGAAATAGGTTGGAAAACCTGCGAACTTGTTTCCCACGAACCAATTTTCCGATTGTGAAGGAGGACTTGGAAATAGGATCGTATTTAATATTATAAAATTTAGTTGGAAATACGTACGTGGTAATAAGTACGTGTTGATAGTGCAGGGTTTGAAACCAGTACCGTAAAATGCGGTAACTTCGGACATTTTTCGATGTTTTTTGACAATTTCTCCTGAGTTTAAACACATTATAGAGATTTAACTAGGTCAAGTGATGTATGGTGGTAGTGCGCCGTAATCCAGGAAGCCTCCTAAAATTAACCCCTATAATAAGAGAGCTATCCTTATCCTAAATGATGTCCGAAGTTTGCTTGAAAAGTTGATAACTTCGGACTTGTATGGCTAACTTCGGACATAGGTGATTTCTTATGGAAAATGGTTGCCAAGAAAGCTGAGATAACTTCGGACGAACGGAGGAGAACTTCGGACCTACGTTCGTGGCCTTATTTCATTCAGTTTTTGGCTCCTACTATTTTATATGAATATTTTATTATTGCTGCTTATTCTTGTCCGATGTTATAGTGGAAAATGCACAGTCAATACTTTTAGGCCTGTATAATCAGTATAGAAGGGGGATATATACGATGTTTAACATATATTCTTTTTGGATCTGTTCTCGTTAGGCATCGAGCTCACTCCTAGAAAATATTGAGCAGGAAAAATAACCAATGCTGTCAAATCAATAACTCGAAAATTAACTAGGCCTAGTGAAAATATATAGGTATGTATAATATATCAATGCATATACACTTTTATGAATTTGAGCATTTTTATAGGTACAGTAAACTTCCGTTAATCCGAAGGGCAGCGGACCGGCCCTCGTTCGGATTAGTGGATTTTTCGGATTATCGGACTTTACCCCTATGAACCTGTGTATGACGAAAACATTGAGGCATTAGGCCACCCAAATGACACAATGGTGCACACACACATCTCATATGTTCATGAAATCACTTCAAAAGTTTACCATTGTCATTGTAGCCTATTACCTACTTCAAAACATTCAGATTAATGGTCAAAGGAATCTGCTGATATAGACGTCTTCTTCTTCTTCCGTCTACTAGCGAGTTTGTCTTGCTCTTGAAGATCAGATGTGGTTCGGGAAGTAATGCCTTAACAACGGCACTTCCCTGAGAGGTTCTTGTAATTTTAATTTTGTGATTTTCCTTTTGTGACGTGCTCTGTTATATTATATTGTATTGAAAGCACCCTTGTCTTGTTGTCTTGAAAGCACCCTTGGGACGCTCCGATCACTGAACTATAAATAGTAGCGTATCGGAACGTCCAAAGGTGCGTTTTCAAGCTCAAGACTAATACGTCCAAAGGTGCGTTTTCAAGCTCAAGACTGAATGCGCTTGCAGAAAATGCGGTGCAAGCCAGTAGCGCATCGGAGCGTCCCAAGGATGCGTTCAAGAGCAAAACAAACTCTCTAGCAGACGATGTGGAAGAAGAAGAAGACGAAGGTGTTTACGTTTATATCAGTAGCTTCCTTTGACCATTAATCTGAATGTTTTGAAGTAGGTAATAGGCTACAATGACAATGGTAAACTTTTAAAGTGAATTCATGAACATATGATATGTGTGTGCTCCATTATGTGTCATTTGAGTGGCCTAATGCCTCAAAAAGGGGACTTTGGGACTTCTTGAAATTCGGACCATCAGGTGAATTCGGATTTGGCCTCAAATTGAAAAATTCGGACTATTGGGAGATTCGAATCATCGGTCGTCGGATTAACGGACTTTTACTGTATAACGTATTTGTTGGTGTTTCTTTCGGCAGATAAAAAAAAAATTGGACAAGATATATATGCCTCTCCTAATTTATATATATTATATATCCAGAATTATCCGAAATACATAAATCGGTTAGCATAGTATCATATTTTTATGGGTTTTTGGACTCAGAGAATGATGATTTGATCTTTTACCACCATGTTAATGATGTACAAGTATTATGAATGATTTTCATAGGGCAAATAATAACAAACGATTGTTTTGTTCCATGTCCGAAGTTACCATGTTTTTTTTTTAAAACACAATCGGTTAAATGATACTGTTCTAGCTAGAGCGTTATACAAGTGTAACAAATTTCCTTTGGTGGATGTTGTCTCTGGTAATGTTACTACAAAATTATATCAGTCACAACATCATTCATACAAATAAATTTCTTCAGGGTGATAGAAGTTTGGCAGGGTAGCGAAAAATGTACATACTTTCGTCACATATATAATATTTTTTTCGTGTACATATACTCATGTCAGTTCCCTAGGACTTTTACATGCTCTTCCTTTGCCATTTCTCTAAACGGACACCACAAAAAAAAAAAAAAAAAAAATCCATTATATAATGACAATGTCTAATTACTTATTATCGCCGATGTCCGAAGTTATGACCCAAGTCCGAAGTTACCCCACTTTACGGTACGTTTTCGAATTGTCGGAAACCCGTACTAGCCGGATCGGCGACGGCCTCCCGGATACGTACTGTACAGTAAATCCTCGCTATCTCGGACTAATTGGGGGGAGACCAATTCCGAGATGTCCGATTTTCCGAGATGTCCGATTTTCCGAGATGTCCGAAGTCCGACTTATGTCCGACTTAAGAGAGGGAAAATTCCGAATTAGAAGAGGAAAGTCCGCGTCACCAGAGAAATTGAGATTTTTTTTTTTTTTTTTATCTATCTATTTAACCCTCCAGCCCCGGCTATGTATTATATATATATTCCCCGAAAACCGGGAGTTTTGGCCGAAAAACTTCTAGCCTAGGCTACCGTATCTTTGTTATTCTGACTGCTTCCGCATTCCCGTGCATCCCCAAGCGTAGATGTGTTTCTTACCTGTAGAATGGAGTTAAGTAGAGCTCTCTAAGTCAACTGGTTCAGTTGTGATGATGATTTCATTGGAGATAACTTTATGGCAAAAACAGCCACTTTACACTACTTTTCGATACTTAACAACAATATACAGGCACACACGAACAAGCGACGCTCTCCTTCTTGTGGCCGGAGATGCGGGGCGTCGGTCCAGCCGGCTGTTGTTTACATGCGTCGGACCGACGCCTCACACACCAAGCTCACAGGCTTTCAACCACTGGGCATTAAAGAGCCCTTCCGGGCAGCTCTGGTATGCTTTTTTATGGGCATTCAAGAGCCCTTCCAGGAACCAAGGGTTAATGCATCTATCTCCCTTATACATATATATAACTATGTCTTATTTTTTTTGTTTTTAATCTATGAATCAATTCTAATACGATGGAATTGAAAACAATATTACCCTTCTAACACACAAATAATAAAATGAAAAAGAGAGTAAATAATAATGTCTCCTTTGTCTTTCAGAAACATAAGTCCGTCTCGTATATGTTAGTATTTTATCGCTCGCTCGCCCCTAGCCACTCTCTCTCTATCTATTTAACTCTCTAATGCATCTAACTAACTCCCTTATACATTAACATAACTATGTCTTATTTGGACTTTTTGTAATCTATAAATAATTTCTAATGCGATGGAATTGAAAACAATATTATCCTTCTAGCACACTAATAATAACATGAAAAAGAGTCAATATAAAAGTCTCCTTTGTCTTTTCAGAACCAATTAAGTCCGTCTCATAATAGTTTGTGTTTATCGCTCACTCCCCCTCTGCATCTCTCTCTTTCTATCTATCTATCTCTAATGCATCTACGTAACTCCCTTATACATTAACATAACTATGTCTTATTTGGACTTTTTGTAATCTATAAATAATTTCTAATGCGATGGAATTGAAAACAATATTATCCTTCTAGCACACAAATAATAACATGAAAAAGAGTCAATATAAAAGTCTCCTTTGTCTTTTCAGAACCAATTAAGTCCGTCTCATAATAGTTTGTGTTTATCGCTCACTCCCCCTCTGTAACTCTCTCTTTCTATCTATCTATCTTTCTAATGCATCTACATAACTCCCTTATACATTAACATAACTATGTCTTATTTGGACTTTTTGTAATCTTTGAATCATTTCTAATGCAATGGAATTGAAAAATATAATATCGGACATTTTCCGAATACTTATATAAAGTCCGACAACGTCAGAGACTGTCGGAACGATGACGGAAATGTCCGAAATACGGAAGTGCATGTCCGAGAGGCCGTAGCCAGTCCGACTAGTACGGGTTTCCGACTTCTAGAGGTCCGAGATGGCGAGGGTTTACTGTACTTTCGTTTTTCGGACATTTCCGTCATCGTTCCGACAGTCTAACAGTGTCGGAAGATTCTAACAGTTTTCGGACAAATAAGGGCAAATGTCCGTCATAACCATCCAATGTACAGTACTTAGTCTGATATCTCGTATGTTCCCGAGATGTTTCCGTCAGTCTCGAAAGTGTCGGATGACGCACCCCCATCCCCGGTGAATGTCCGTCAAAACGGGGATCCGTCGGAGCGCGGTTATAAAGGCTAGGCTCTGAGTCACCCTCGTGGACGAGACGTGACGTCACGGGCGTCAGTATGCTTAGGCGGGTAGCCATCTTGTGTGTTACATATCTCCTCCATCTATATTCCCGTGTTATCATGCCTCCCAAAGCGTAAGGTGACCTCGATATCACTTGAGATGGAGAAGGGAAGTGAGGTGGTCAAGGATAGTGAGGTGGAGCAGGACAGTGAGGTGGAGAAGTGGGGTGAGGTGGAGGGCAGTAAATCGACTGCTTTTCAATGAAGGGGCGAGTGTTGTTCCTTATTTTCCGACCATCAACTGAACTTATTGTTTCAAATTCACTACTATATGTGCTAATACTGTACAGTATATTAACGTAAAGTACAAATAGGGTAGCCTAGCCAAAAGTAGCCTAGCCTAGCCAAGATCGCATTTAGGCCTATTCGTTGTCATGGGTGCATGAAGTTCGTTCACGTTTCCCTTCTTCTTCTGAGGTCGCATTTATTCACATGCATGAAGTTCGCTCCCGTTTCCCTATTTAATCAACGGTGAAGTTTGTTCTCGTTTCACTATTACTTATTCGATATTCGTCGGATTTTTCTCTTTCAGGTCGGTTTTTTGTCCTCTTTTAGATCGGACACAGCCGGAGTTCGAACATCTCGGATTTTCGGATATTTCGGACAGGGTGTCCCCCCAATTAGTCCGAAATAGCGAGGGGTTACTGTACGTGTTGATAGTGCACATAATTCCAGTTAGCACTTTTCGAACCTAGTTCAAACTAGAGAATTTCGAACAGGTTCGACTTCGCCAAGTTGACCTTGAACCCCAGGGATTGAATATGGTTTATAATTTGAGTTACATGATTCTTGCATTGACTCCCTGATTCCGCCACCACTAGCCAGTCGTCTAAGTACCACAACACTTTGATTCGGTTATGGCCTTGGCCTTGCTCGGGGCCTTGGGGCTGTTCGGCCAGGCAGCTTGGGGAACAACAACAACAACAACAACAACAACAACAACAACAACAACACTTTGATTCCCTGATTTAAAAGTGGTAGTAAAGCCTGCCGGACTAATTTGGTAAATATTCTCTGCTAAGTTCAACCCGAATGGCATCCTCTGAAAGACATAAATCCTCAAAGCGAGGAATTTTTGGAACCTTTTGTTTACCTGGACATGCCATTATGCTTCTGTCAGGTCTAACGAGCACACGCAACCTTGCGGCGGAAGTGTTAGCCTGATTTGATTCATAGTGAGCATCCTGAACGATGCGTTGTGAATGTATCGATTCAAACAAGACTGGCCTCATCTGAATACTGTCCCTCTTTGGTACAATAAAAAGTCTGGATGTGTAAACCGGGCAAGTTGGATTGACCGGGACAATGATATGCTTGGTGATCATTTCCTGGACTAGTGACTCCACCTCTAAAGAAACATGATTGATTTTGAGTGGTTGTCGTAAACGAGGTCGCCGGAGCCACTGCCAGGTTATACCCTTCCGTACCACTGTCCTTGCCCAAGTCCGCCGGGGCCAAGCCCGATGACACGCCCGAAATGACCCAGTTACTTGACTGGGCTTGTCCGGCGTAACTACACTATGATCCAACTCGCCCACGACAGGCACCGGGAGTGAGAGAGTTTATGATATGTTTAGGTTGTTGTTGTTGTTGTTCCCCAAGCTGCCTGGCCGAACAGCCCCAAGGCCCTGAGCAAGGCCAAGGCCATAACCGAGCGCCCCCACAGAACCCTCCCTGCCGACCACAATAAAGCCTGGGTGACCGAAGCCACTCCATGGCGGGGAGCTCAGGAGGGTGCGGAAACGCCCGGGAAACCAAAGCCCCATCCAGGACCCTGTGCCCCTCAGCAATTATGAAGAGAAACTTGAGGGGCAAAGGAAAAATGTGACGCTTTGGCTTCCAATCTTGGTAGATTGGGAGGTCAATCCACGGAAAAGACGCCGTCACTTGAGATCTAGAAAACATATAAGTAAAAGGAACAGTCAGAGTAAGCTATGGGTATGGCAGAGATCGCTCAGTTCTCACTCTGATAGACCAGCCCATCACCACATGACTAGAACCCAATCCTCTCAGCATCAGCTAGGAAAGGCCCTAGAAATCCGACTTTGGCGGGGTGATAGCTCCCCTATTTCAACCCCTTTCGGGGTTGGGCACCCGCCCAAGGTTTTTGAAGGTGGTGGGGTAGGGTTAGACGGCTGGCTAGTTTTGGCAGAAGTTGACCCTTGACCTGATTTGTGTTTGGGTTGCTGTTTGAACCATTTACCTGAATTCTTTCCCTGTTTATACTTGGCTTGAGTGCTTCCCTGTGCCGGAGGGGACTTGGAGCCCTGAAAGAATTTTGACCCACTAGGTTGAGCCTTTGGACTGACTTTCGGTTTGGCGTATGGCTTAGGAAATTTCAAATGATCCTTCCTAGCTTGGGAAGCACTCGGCTTATTTGACTCTACCAAATTAAACACTGTTTGCCACGTATTGGGGCAAACTAAGGAGGGCGTCAGTACTGGTGATAAAAGTACCCGGCGACCAATGTCGTCCGGTAATTTCTTCACCAGAAAGCCCCGTAGGTCTTGACGTGCTCGGACTGCCTCCAACAAGGCTATCCTGACGTCGCCCAGTGACTGGATTGAATTTTGTAGCAAGAGGCACCAGGATAATTCCGTGGCCTTCCTAGCATCTGAATCATTAACAGCTGTATAGTTCTAGTGAGAGACTGGGCAATTTGGTGACTTAGCAGAAATTGAGAGAAAGTCTTAGCGCTTTACTACGCAATTTAAAGTCCCTATCCAGGTGTGCCAGTGGGGGTGGGGGGTGGGTCGAAAAGGGCTCCTGGAGTTCCCATAAAGACAATTTGGGGGCAGCAAGAAAATTAAAGATAGTAGGTGGTACTCCCCCGGCCTTGACAATTGTCATTGAGAACCAAGAATGATGATCTTGGGGTATTTGATGGGAGGATTTTGAAGTAATGGTTGAGGCAAACTGCTGTGCTTCAATTTCCCAGTCTACCCACAGACCTGTGCCCACCTGTCCCACCTGCAGGACTGGATTGTCGGACTGATCGCTAACCGGAAGTGTATCCAGTTCCGGCGTTAACACGGTAAGAGACTTAGTGTCATTTAACCCGTCAGTCTTGGACCAATCCGCAAATAGGCGTGCAGAGGAGGCAGGTGGGAGAGCTGGTGGGGGGAATAAACAAAATACTCATATGCATATACATTAGGGATTGCTTTTACAGCCACATCTAAAGTACAGTATTACCTGCAGTATCCTTTGCTCTCCGCTTCCTGTTTTTATTCATTTGGATGACCAACTCATTCGGAACCGGAACCTCACCCGAGATTGTCTGTTGTGCACTAGAGGGATTAAAAGCCGTAATAGTAACCCATGAACAATCTGGACCGTAAAGGAGAGGCATAGGGCCTTTCTTTATCGGAGCCTTCTCCAAAGGTGGTGGAATAATGTCCGTAATCACCCTTACGTTAGTTGTAGTTAAAGTAGATGCAACTGGGAAACTACTAGCACACGTAGGTGTTGGAGTTACGTTAGAGGTGGGAGGCTGTACGTTAGGAGGAGCAACAACCCTGGCAGTCTCCAGGGGTCGCACAGACACTATCGGAGGAGCTTCCGGCACGATTGTGGGAGTTTCCGGAGATATTGTTGGGTTCTGAAACTTGTATCATGTTATTTAAAATATAGTCTAAGTCATCACGTATCAGATATTCATTTTGTGAACTCTTAGATCTAGCCGAGCCTACCTCTAACTCTTCAGCTGCCTGGTTGGGTTGAGCAGAAGATAATTGTTCTATTTCTTCTTGCTCTTGATCTGTTACTTCCAATTCTTCCGGCTGTTGCCGGGTGTTAGCAAGTAAGGTACAGTGAACCCTCAAATTACGCGCAATTTATCTACGCGTAATCAAAACTACGCTTGAACCACAATTGAGGCAACAAATCGAAAAGTACGCTCAATTATTCGAATGTACGCACCGAGCGTACGAGCGGGAGTCGATTCGTATCTGTTGGAGAGTTTCGGGCGGCCATATTGACGTGACGCCAAGCCCTCCAACGTCGTCACTGTTGACTGTGGAGAGAGACACATGTCCCGTACCAAACTATTATGTATCTATAAAGCACAACAGGATATTATGAATCTATTAAAAGACTGTTCTTCGTTTTACATTGCATGTATCATTTATTGAGCTAACAAAATCGGAAATGGAAAATCTTTGTCTGTTCGGTAGTTGGAGGCGAGATTGTTTACACTTCTTTCGAAAGTCGCTTCAAAGCCCACTGCTCTCCCCTGGCTAAATGATGTGAAGCCAATTCTTTAATATGTATATGAGCTATTGAACTATCTCACTTGACACTATGTAGGCTATATGAAACTATAGGCTATACAGGGTGTATTACTTTTCGACTCAAAACTTTACCAGTAAGCCTAGGCGGCTAGGCCTATTATTTCGGTCGATCCGTTTCGGGCGCAGTGCTATCGATCGATGGCGCAGATCCGGCATTGCTCAACCACTACCAATGTGAGTTAATTTACGTTTGTGTCTTATTTGTATACAGTACATTAAATGTATTTTGTGTGGTAGATTAGGTTATGAAAACATATTGTACAGTAATATGTTATATATTTGTGGATTTCAGGTGATGAAAGGTAGAAATAGTACAACTTTCGGTCGGACCCAGACCAATACCTATTTTCCCCATTTATATTTAACTCCCATGTACGTGCAAACGAACGTACGCGCCGACAGCACAGTACGCATCCCACGCGTAGTTTGAGGGTTCACTGTACAGTACGGCTGAAGGTACCGTCTCAATGTTCACACTATCCCTGTTATCCGCCGGGAATTGTCTACTAGTACCCTCGTGCACGGTTTCTGGGAGTCTCCACACACTACGACTTTCCTGTTCCACTCTTTTCTGTGAACTTGGAATAAACTGTGAACTTGGGTTTTAACTGTGATGTTCACTCGCCGTGTACCCCCTGTACTGGTCAGCCAAGACTTTCGATGACATCCCACGAGAATGACTAAGTGTTTTATCTATCCGAGGTATAGCAAAACTGAAATCTTGAGACTCTGAGTTTCTATCACTTAACCCGTCCCTGGGAGTTGACTCAATGTCCTCCGTCCCCACCTCTGGGGAGGGAGGGGGGAGGAGGAGGGTCGAAAAGGGCTCCTGCAGTTCCCATAAAGACAATTTGGGGGCAGCAAGAAAATTATAGATAGCAGGTGGTACTCCCCCGGCCTTAACAATTGGCATTGAGAACCAAGAATGATTATCGTGGGGTATTTGATGGGAGGATTTTGAAGTAATGGTTGAGGCAAACTGCGGTGCTTCAATTTCCCAGTCTACCCACGGACCTGTGCCCACCTGTCCCACCTGCAGGACTGGATTGTCGGACTGATCGCTAACCGGAAGTGTATCCAGTTCCGGCGTTGACACGGTAAGAGACTTAGTGTCATTTAACCCATCAGTCTTGGACCAATCCGCAAATAGGCGTGCAGAGGAGGCATGTGGGAGAGCTGGTGGGGGGGAATAAACAAAATACTCATATGCATATACATTAGGGATTGCTTTTACAGCCACATCTAAAGTACAGTATTACCTGCAGTATCCTTTGCTCTCAGCTTCCTGTTCTTATTCATTTGGATGACCAACTCATTCGGAACCGGTAGCTCACCCGAGATTGTCTGTTTTGCACTAGAGGGATTTAAAGCCGTAATAGTAACCCATGAACAATCTGGACCGTAAAGGAGAGGCATAGGGCCTTTCTTTATCGGAGCCTTCTCCAAAGGTGGGGGAATAATGTCCGTAATCACCCTTACGTTAGTTGTAGTTAAAGTAGATGCAACTGGGAAACTACTAGCACACGTAGGTGTTGGAGTTACGTTAGAGGTGGGAGGCTGTACGTTAGGAGGAGCAACAACCCTGGCAGTCTCCAGGGGTCGCACAGACACTATCGGAGGAGCTTCCGGCACGATTGTGGTGGTTTCCGGAGATATTGTTGGGTTCTGAAACTTGTATCATGTTATTTAAAATATAGTCTAAGTCATCACGTATCAGATATTCATTTTGTGAACTCTTAGATCTAGCCGAGCCTACCTCTGACTCTTCAGCTGCCTGGTTGGGTTGAGCAGAAGATAATTGTTCTATTTCTTCTTGCTCTTGACCTGTCACTTCCAATTCTTCCGGCTGTTGCCGGGTGTTAGCAAGTAAGGTACGGATGAAGGTACCGTCTCAATGTCCACACTATCCCTGTTCCCCCGCTCTGCCTACTGTACTTCGTTGGTTTCACTTTTGAACACGTGCAGGGGCTGACGGAGGCGGCAGGAGGGGAGTGCATGCCCGCATGCTCACCCTTCCTGCCGCCCCCAACTAATTGTGGTGGGCCCTATCATTTCTCATCCTTTCTGTTTAACGTTTTTCCGTTCTTCCCGCTGCCCCCTCCTTTGGGAGCACTGTGACTGTCATGAGGTAAAAGACCGTACTCACTTTTTGGTTTCGTTGGAGGGTGTTGTGGGTCGGCAATCCCTACACCCGTCGAACTGTGGTACCCGACGTGTTCGAGCGAGGGGAAACTTTTATGCCAAACCCTGACCCTTGTGCTGGGTCGGCGATCGACGGATCGACGGCCCTTAAGGTGCATTAGTCGGGGTATATATCTGCAAGAATTCCTAGGGTGGTCGTCCAATCCTCTAATTGTGGCTCCATGGTGGGTATGGAATCTGACTCAGATGAATTTAGAAATCTTCGTCCTATGAAATCTGAAATTTCCCCCTCCGACGCCGACCCCTGCGAGAATTTGGACTGCCTCAAGGAACGTTCCCCTGCTGCCAACAGTGCCGGAGTTCTCCACTCAGGCATGGCACCCACAGACCTTGCCAAACCTCCTAAGGATACTGTGACGAATTCTCCATCGTCGGGTAGTGAGATCAATCAAGTGATCTCCCTGGCATCAATTCCAATGTACTGCCTCTGTGACCAATATTAGTGATGTCAACCCCACAGTCTCGACTTTAACTTCTAAATTACCAGATTATGATTCTAGCCTTAGCCTACCTCTTCATTCCGTTGACAACCTTAACCCCTTATTGGCGGCGCTCAACTTAAGTTGTGCACCAATTTGCAGCAAGTTAGGAGCATTATTAAGGCTTTTAAAGGGTTAAAATCGATTGCAAATGGCCGGGAGCGCAGCGGGCCAGACAGCCGACTCCCAGGGCTTACTGCCGCCCATTAACTCATGTTCCCTGTGTTCTCGAGAGGCCGGCAGTGTAGCCAGTAGTGAGCATAGCTGGGAAAAATATACCGCTATACGCTAAACTCCCATGTTCGTGGCACCACTGCAAGAGAACCACGAGTGCTACGTAGCTCGTTCTGGTCTCATTTTGAAGCTTTTAGCACCTAGTTTTTTGCTGAATACAGTGGAATCTCGCATCTAACGCATTTTGATCTAACGAATTTGCATCTAATAACCCTATTGGAGCTCTACCCGATCTCAATCTAACGAACCAAAATCCATATCTAACGGCAATTATTCTGGGTGCCCGGTATCAATTTTCCAAATTTCCCGCCAAATAGGCTTACCGTACTGAGCTAAGTGGTGTCCCTCCCTCCCTCCCCGTTACTGTCGTCAGTCCAGTCCGCGCCGCGCCTTAGGCCTACATTACTCAACCCAACTCAATCTTTTGTTGTGTTACTCGCCCCAACCTTAAGCTTTTGTTGTGTTACGCCTTTTGTGATGTCGACCCAATCCTCAGGTACTGGAGAGGGGAGTGGTGAGAATGGAAATATGCATGAAAGAAAGACAAAAGTACCAGTGAAGAGGGTTACGCGTGTTGGAAAAAAAATGAATAAATATACGGCAGAGGATAAAGCGAAAGTGATTGAACTAATTGAAAAAGGCCTCGAGAACTGCGAGATAGTGAAAATAACTGGGTTTCCCGAGGGGACAGTGCGTAACTTTAAGAGTTAGAAAACTAAAATTAAAGCCAGCCTATCTGTTGCAAAGACGTGTTTTAGTGGCAATGTTAAGAGAGGGAGGCGGTGGTGGAGGTGAGGAGGTGCGCGGCGCATCCCAGTTAGCCTAGCCTCCCTGTTCGGATATCTTCGACATCGTCTAACCTACACACTTCATTATTCACTCACAGGTTGGTTTATTATTAATTCTTCTTATAATTAACCCTCTCCGACATATGACGCAATTTTGAGCCTATTAGGGATACTTTAAAACCTTTGTTACCATCAGGGGTATTTAGAAACCTTTAGTTTAGTTACTTCAACCTCTGCAGTTGTCTTTGAGTTAGCTGTGGGCAGAAAACTAATTTTGGAGAGGTAATTATAAGAGTGAGAGAACTCTATTTCTTATTGCTAATCTGGCAACCTCTGCGTCATATGAGTCTGAAGGGGTTAATATATTACATGATTTTAATATATTTGATGTCACAAAATAGCACTCGGAAGGGCAAAAATAGGTAAAAATGGGGACTCTGTCTAAATTTTGGCACCAATTACCATTTTTCCCATTAGTTTATGTATTTATATCTAACGAATCTGGATCTAGCGCGATTTTTTTGGCACCTATTATTCGTTAGATATGAGATCTTACTGTACATTTCTTTTCATGCAGATACTTGATTGATCATTCAGGAGGGCCTGAATATGCCCAAATGAGCCCAAAACACCCCGCTAGACAAGGGTTAATGAAGAAGCTCGCATGCCCTCAGCTGACACCCCTACGGATGCTTCTTCTATCCCTGACCCGTCTGTGACTACATCTGTTACCATCTTCCCTCCGGATGCAGGATCTACTACCTCAATTAAACCTGCTTCTGTACCTCCACGATCTCAACGGACCTTGTATACGAACTTGCAAGAGAGTTCGCTTTATCAATTTGTTCGAACGCCGACCCGTGGTAATAACGTTCTTGACATTGTACTTGCAACAAAAGAAGAATTAATGAATTTGAATGTTGGTGATGAATTCAGTAACAGCGACCATCGTACGATAACTTTCACTTTAAAGTTTACTAGTAACGAACCAAATAGTAGCATCGAAAAAGTCCCTAATTTCAAGAAAGCAAACTTCCATAAACTTAGAGCTATGTTTAAAGAAACTGACTGGAGCTTTTTAATTAACAATAACGACATAAATACATCTTGGAAGTTATTCGAAACCACTTACCTAAAAGCAGTGCAAGACTGCATACCATCGAAAATACGGCATCCAGGCCATAATAATAAGCCCAAATGGTGGAATAAAGATATTTCAAACTGCCTGCTTGCTAAAAAATTTGCTAATGATAGATTAAAATCCTCACAAAATGACGAAGAACGGGTGAAATTTGTAGAGCTACGACGCAAAGCCAAAAAGTTAATTAAGCAAAGTAAAAAGACCTTAGAGTTACATATTGCGAATTAAAGTAAAACAAACCCGAAAGAATTCTATCAGAAAGAAAAAAGTAGTTACTTCAACTGTTGGACCGTTAGTCGATGAAAATGGAGAATACACCAAAGACGAAGTACAAATGAGTAATGCCCTGAATACCTTCTTTGCATCAGTTTTTACAACAGAAGACCTCAGTGATATCCCTACACCATCGCCAATTCAGATTGATAATTCAGATGTTCTAAGCAATATCACCGTTACAGAGAGAGAAGTATTGAATTGTTTAGATAAACTCAAGGTAAATAAAACGCCTGGACCTGATACAATCTCGCCTAGAGTTCTAAAGGAAGCTAAGGATGAGCTCTCCAAACCACTGACATTACTATTCAATAAATCCTTGCAGTCTGGAACTATGCGTGATCAGTGGAAGCTAGCCAACGTAACACCGATATTAAAAAAAGGCAGCAAATCCCTACTTAGTAACTATCGTCCAATTAGCTTAACCTCAGTTGTATGTAAAATGCTAGAAACGGTCATACGAGACAGACTCGTAAATCACTTAGAGGAAAATAACATACTTAAAGATACTCAACACGGCTTTCGTAAAAAACGTTCCTGTTTAACAAACCTCTTAGACTTCTTCCACGATATCCTCAACCTCTACGATGAGAGTAAAGCTGTAGATATTATATACCTTGATTTTCAAAAGGCCTTTGACATAGTTCCCCACAAACGTTTACTGCTAAAACTAAAAGCGCATGGAATACAAGACGGTGTGTTGAAATGGATAGAAAATTGGCTCAGCGACAGAAAGCAAAGAGTAGTCATAAACGGTAAGGCATCTAAATGGACCAATGTAAGTAGTGGGGTACCCCAGGGATCGGTACTAGGTCCAATTCTCTTTCTAATTTACATCAACGACATAGATGAGGGTCTCACCTGTACAATCTCAAAATTTGCTGACGATACAAAAATTGCAAATAGCGTACTCTCAAAAGAACAAGTTGACGATATGCAACACAATCTAGATAAATTGTCATGTTGGGCCCAAATTTGGCAAATGAGTTTCAATGCGGATAAATGTAAAGTACTACATATCGGATACCTAAATGAGAAAGCAAACTATTCGATGAATGGCACTCAGCTTAAGAATGTAAACAGAGAAACCGATCTGGGAGTAACAATATCGAGTAACCTAAAACCGAGTCAACAATGTTCAGAAGTTGTTAAGAAGGCAAACAAAATAATTGGCTATATAGGCAGGTCATTTGAGCATAAATCCAAAGAAGTTATCCTAACCCTTTACAATTCCTTAGTCCGCCCTCTTCTGGAATACTGCGTTCAATCCTGGTGCCCTTATTACCAAAAAGATATAAACAAGCTAGAACGAGTTCAACGTAGAGTTACCAAAATGATACCTAGCCTAAAGAACAAACCATACGAAGAGCGTCTTAGAGAATTAAATCTATTTCCTTTAACCCAGCGCAGATTAACAGGTGACTTAATTAAGTGTTCAAAATCATCAAAGGCATCGACAATATGGACTGTAGTAAGTACAGTGGAGCCCCCATCCTAGCTGCTAATCGGTTCCGCAGAAATAGAGCTAGGATTGAAACAGCCAAGATCGGGGCACTGTTCTTATGGGGAAAATTTAATCGGTTCCGTGCTCATGCCAAAATTTGCGTCTTTTTCTATTTTTTGCCTACGAAAACATGTTTTATTGTACACAAATTAAATTTTATGCATTATACTGTATCATATAATACACCATAGAATAAGTTTTTAATAACTAGAAAAAAAAGTCCCAATATCTAAACAATTACCGCACTTTTTCCCAGTGTTAGGCTATAAAAACATGTTTTTTGTCTAGGCTACATCAAGTAGCCTAGGCCTAAATCTTATGCATTGTAAATAATAATGTAGACATGGCTAAATGACAGTCCTAACCATAAATACTGTAGATTGGGGCATTGTTTCTATCATGCGAAAATGTTTAGGCCTAGCCTAGGTCTAGGTTCTAAATTCGTCCAGCCACCCCTCAAGTACCTATTTCGCCCCAAATACATCCAATAAATACATATTATGAGGAAAAGACGTATAAATACGAATTGAGAAGATTACTTACCACACAGATTTTATTATAAATCATTGTCATATTTAGCCTAGCCTAGGCTAACATCGTCTAGGCTAGGCAATGCAATCGCTTTCGTCCGACATGGACTGGTCTTTGCTGTGTTTTGAGCATGAAATTCCTTCATTGCTACCACCAGGCCAACCATCCCTATCACTAGATGTACTAGAACAACAAAAACTAAATTGGAATAACTTCCTACAAACACTTGATCACAAAACAAACCCCCAAAAACTCTACAAAACACTAAACAGCATCACACTTTCCAACAGCAACACAACACAATCACATGCTGCAATCACAACAACAGACTCTACTCCTTCATGTAAACAACAAGCAAACACTCTCATCAATCACTTCTCACATGTCAGCCACCTAAAACCTCACAAAGACGACCGACGTGTCATCCGACGTAAGAGACAATTCCCCACAGACCCTGACTATACACCCTTCACCAATCACCAGACAAAGCATATCATCAACAATCTCAAGCACTCACCCGCCTGTGGCCTAGACAACATAAGCAACATACACCTCAGACACCTGGGACCAACGCTACCCTCCTCCCACCGCCCCATCACACTCCTTTGCTCCCCCTCCAAAGTCATGGAACGCCTAGTATTACAACTAATTTCACCTGACCTACCCCTAGCTCCAACACAACATGGCTTTAGGCCACTGCACTCCACAAACACTCTTCTCACAGACCTTACACAAAGAGCTTTCGACGGCATCAACTCAGCTAGACCACCACACAGATCACTATTAGCCACACTCGACATTAGTAAAGCCTTCGATGCCATCCCCCGCCACAACCTAACAAACAAAATCTACAACACAAACATGCACAACAACACAAAAAGGTGGCTGGCCAACTTCCTAGCAGGCAGATGTGCACACGTATCTTTTGCCGGTCAGTCATCTAAAATCAGAAACTTTCCAAACGGAGTCCCACAAGGATCCGTCCTATCGCCCGCACTCTTCAATCTGTACATGCACGATATAACTACACCCAATACGCCCCAAATAAACTTAGCCTCCTATGCAGATGACATAACACTCACATGCACACACCATGACCCAAAAAGAGCAACAGATCTCCTTCAACCCTATCTCAACACACTACATGGCTGGTGCACTACAAACAGACTTAATCTAGCCCCAGCCAAATCCACCGCAACCCTGCTCACAAGTTGGACAGGAGAACACGAATACATCCCTCAACTCACCATAAACAACACACCCCTAACACATACACACACACCCAAAATCCTAGGAGTAACATATGATACTCATATGACATTCAAACAGCACACCACAAACATTAAAAAGAAACTGACACCCAGACTTAACGCCCCCAGGTCACTTGCTCACACAAAATTTGGACACAACAAAGAAACTACCACCACAGTATATAAACAATACATAAGATCAGTGATGGATTACGCAAGCCCAGCCTGGGCTTCTAACCTAGCTGAAACACATCATAAGACTTTACAGACTATTCAAAACAAAGCCCTGAAGATCATTACAGGCTGCACAGCTACTGCACCCACAGATCACCTACATCAAGAAACCAAAATCCTCAAAGTCAAAGACCATCTGGACATGAGAGGCACTCAATTCCTGGCAGCAGCCTCCACGAACCAAGACCACCCACTAAACTACATGGCAACACACCCACAGACACCAAGAAATATCAAAACAACACCCAGCACACGGTATCACACACAATTATTGTCCTCTCTCCCTCCCTGCCCACCCCGAACCAACTTCCAGAAGCACATCCATACTCATATCTCTCACCGATCCATCCACTCACTCACAGACAACACGCAGCTGCATGCACGACCTACCGAAATCCATCCTTCCGAATCCTCCCTTCCTCGCGAGGACAGAGTCCACCTGGCCAGGCTGAGATGCGGACACCATCCAGCTCTCCTGAGCTATCAGAAGAGACTGGATGACTCCGTTGTCGACTCCTGCCCGAGATGTAACACAGCACCCCATACCATTAAACACATCATAGAAGACTGCATTTCACACAACCACTTATGCCAACAACACAATCTACACTCAATGAGAGCTCTGTGGGAAAGCCCGATCGTGGCCATGGCCTTCCTCAGGGACTCGGGGCTGTTCGGCCAGGCAGCTTAGGGAACAACAACAACAACAACACCTAGAGGTTATAATTAACGCGAGAGATAAGGGGTTCAGGCACAAAAAGGCTTGCAAACGGTTGTTTTGTCAACAGATACTAGCTAAACTGCAAGCGTCTGCTTAGTGATGACGTCATACAAAGATGGCGGCATCTTGCGCATTTGACAATCGGATCTCGGATTCACTCGGATTTCGTCTCTAACGGCAAGCTACTGGCAGATTCTTTCGCTATGTTAAAACAAAATGATTGTTTTTGTTTGTTTTCTAGTTTTATGTCGAGTTTTTCGTTACTTTTGCTATTTTTTCGGGTTTCGGTTGGGATTTTGATGCGAGGAATGAGGCTTTTGGCGCGAGAATTGAAATGGGGAATATTTGGTGTGTGGTGCGAGAATTGAATCAACGAAGACCGGTGTAGCTAGGATGGGGGCTCCACTGTACTTCACTATCGACCAATCTAATTACACGCGGGGAAACGGTTGCAAAATTATTGGTAAATCATTTAACTCACACGAATCTAAGAATTTCTTCTTCAATCGAGTTGTCAACTTGTGGAATGGGCTTCCCCGAAACGTTATAGACTGCATCACCGTTGATTCATTTAAACTCCGCCTAGACAAATATCTCGCATCAAACCCGCGACTGACTGCGTTTGTAAATGAATAACTTTATTTTATCCCCCCCTCAGTTACTAACCCATCTGTCCCCTACTAACTTCCTAATCCTGCCACGGACATTAGTTCCAGGGCAGTAATTCCCTTTCCAATGTTCCCTTACCCACTCTAAACCACTGTTTGGACACTTGATCCTCAGTGTTTTGGAGGACAAGCAACCTAGAAGGGTCACTAGATCTGTTGTTGCTTGATTTCCTTTGTACTCCTTTGTACTCCTTTGTACTCCTTTGACCATTGATGCAGGTACAGTACAGGAAAAGACCTTGCCGGTATTTCCTCTGCCATTCACACGCTTCAACCGTTCGTACCATCGCATAACCGACAAAGGCGTAAGCGTAACACGTATACCCCTGCTTCGAAGGACACTTATAACGCTATGTTCAGTCCCCCTGATTGGTCACGGTTTTTCACGGTGTCTGGTGAACCTATGGATGATTTTAGTCTATACGATACTCTCGCACAAGATATTGGTGACTTCACCATGCATGCTGTTGGTTCGGCCAAGCGCATGATTGAGGTGAAAACACAGGAGCAATCAGAAGCCTTACAAGCCTACCTAGACACCCCCAACGACAGATACGCAGGTAAACCAGATGAATACCTGAATCAGTGTACTGGCACGGTTGTGCTCCCTTCCGACTTCGAATTTGCAGATCAAAGCTTTACAGACTCAACCCATCGTATCTTAAAATTACCGTACTGCAAAGAACTTACCCCACTGTTGTTAAAGTGGACACTTATACTGCTCCTCAGCGTGGAAATCGGCCCCCACTAAGTATTGTCAAAATCTATTTTAAGCGCCATGACCTCCCTATGCATGTCCGTCTTGCAGGTCGCCAACTGCAAGTACGAAGGTATGTTAACAAGCTGAGACAATGCACAAATTGCTGGAAGCTTGGGCATTCAACCCCACGGTGTCGGGCTATCAATGCGCGTTGCTTAATTTGCGGCTCAGAACAACATGCTCTCAACAATTGTCAAGCCAGCGTGCCCCGTTGTGCAAATTGTGACGGGTCCCACAAAGCCAATGACAACATGCCCGCACTTTGCGTTTCATCGTGAAGTATTACATTTACAGGCCACAAAAGGACTCCCCTTTCGGTCTGCTGCAGCACAATTAAGGAAGGAAGGTAAATCTCCTTCATATAGACGGTATGAATCAACTACACCCGCTGACTCCTCTGACCACCAGCGTCTAGAGCAGCCTCCGGCACCACCTATCAGCCCGCAACGTTACCCCACCAATGATACCTTCCGTTTAGTTCATCTTACCTCCCCGGACCTATCCACCTCTAACAGGTTCGAGGGATTTAATAACTTGACAGATGATACTGAGTTTTGGAACATGACTACCGAAGAGAACCTCATGGAATGTAACACGGTACTAGATATAGAGACTTCTCCCCAATCTCACTCCACCCAGTCGCAGCCTCGTAAAAAGCGTAAGGTTGCAAATCCTATCCGGTCATCATCCCGGACCTCAAAACTCGGCTCCACCACACGGAAGTGGGTTATGCTTACCCACGATCCGGACTGTGGCTGCCATAACTCCGGCCGATTCTTTCTACTTCAGCACAAGACTTCTACCCAAACAGTACTCTACGAACATCTTCACAAATTTCTTTCCAAGAGAGCTCCAGCTGAAGATGCTCAAATTTACCCTACTCCTTGTTATTGTGTCACCCATATTTGTGAATCTGATCCCACACCCAAGGACTTGATGCAGAGATTCCTGAATGACAATAACCTGTTGGATTCTGACTTGACTAATATAGAGCTATCACAATCCCGATTTGATGTTCACCAACCTCCTGTCAATGTGCGTACCACCCTCACCACGCCTGATCCTCCCTGTACCCTTGAGCGATATGTTCCGTCAGCCGCTCCCCACTGCTCAGATCCCGATGCTCCCAAACCTAGGGACATTCCCCCACAAACTCCTGATAACCCTACGATACCATCATCTGATGAACCTTCGATAAAGACTCATCATACACCGAGCCCCACACAATCTCCTGTATTGATATGTCACACCAATATCCCATCTGACAAATGTGGATGTCCAATTTGTTTCCGTAATTACATCACACCCCATATCAGTGACACGGATCCATGCCTCCTTGCTCGGACGCAGGAATTTGTCACCACACGTAAACTTCCCCCCTAACCCTGATGAAGATGTTACCTCCGCTTATCTATGAACATTCTGCGCCAAAAACTCCTCCACTCCCCCACCCTTGTTCCTAAACTAGTCACACAATTCTCAGCTATTTCTGAAAATATTTCAGACCTTACATCTACCCCTTCACCTCTATCCATACAACCCTCTCCACACTCACAACCTTTACCAGACTCTCTTCAAGAGACCACTAATGTCGATGACTCTTACAATCCTATTCTTGATGGCATATAACATTTTGCAATGGAATATAAACGAATACCAAACTCCCCTCCGTATGGGAGAATTACAACGACTTATTCGTTTATACTCTCCAATCTGCATATGCCTACAGCATGTGGGCAATATTGTGATCCCCTCCAGAAATTACTCTGTCGCTCTTAGTTCTCCAATAACCCCCACACACTATCGTACAGCAATTCTTGTTCATTACAAATATCCTTTTCTTCCTGTCACCCTCAATCCCAACCCATTTCAAACTTCTGCAGTTACCATCTCCCTCCCACAGCTTCCATCCCTTACTATTTGCTCATCCTACAATCAACCTTCTTGTAATTATGACACAGCTGATCTTATCCATATCACGCAACAACTAACTCCTCCTTACCTTCTTCTTGGTGACTTCAATGCACATTCCCCCCTATGGGGAAGCCCGTATACAGACACCCCGGGTAAGCATCTTGAAAACCTTCTGATTGACTCACAACTCTGCTGTTTGAACTTAGATTCCCCTACATATAGGTCTGCAGCTCACAGCTCGTTCTCCGCTATAGATCTTTCGCTTGCTTCGACTGACGCCGCCCCTTTATTTGAGTGGTCGGTTTTGCAGGAAAGATTCTCCAGCGACCACTACCCAATTCTTTTAAATTACATGTACCCTGAACCCTTTACACAAATACCTCAGTATAATCTCTCCAAAGCTGATTGGCCAATATACACGGAATCCACTGCTGAAATTGCAGATTTCTCGAATATGATCTCCCCCAAAGACAACTTTGAATATTTTTTGTCTTTCTTAACCTCTACTGCACAGAATTGCATACCACTCACCTCCTCCTTGCAACATCCTCGCCGAGTCTCTTGGTGGTCACCCAAACTGGCCAGCATGATAAAATTCAAACATAGGGTAGAGCGTCTTCTCAACAGGTTGGGTGATAAGCAACGGAGGATTAAAACCACCCTCTCAAATCTTGCTACTCATACTCAATGCTTCCTCTTCATCACTATCACCATTGAAAAACTTGCCCTCAAAACATTTTATAATAAAGTCTGCGCTATCGTCAAGCGCAATATCATCCAAAGTAAGGTACAGTAGGGTCTCACATAGAACGAGAAATTGGTCGATAAACGAGGCCGTTCTATGTGATTACGTTGTATGTGATCGCGGAATTTTGGTGGCCCAATATGGTCAATGTTCACTGTAAGCGTAAATTTCCGTCAGGAGCGTACGGTATTTCGTATGTTTTGTACGATATTTCGGCGCTCTATATGAGAACTCCTCGGATGCCCTACTTTGATGGCGAAATTGTTCTATGTGATCACATTCGTTCTTAACGAAAATTTTGAAACAATATTTTAGGTCGGGCGTTCTATAAGCGACTCGTTCTATGCGAACACGTTCTATGTGAGCCCCTACTGTACTTTCATGGCGCTCTTACATATCGTCCTTCACTTGTCGCACCCCTATCTCTACTCTGTTGAGAAAATTTTGTAGTGCTGATGGGCGTACTGTCCATCCCCCCACTCTCTCCATCAAGGGAAACTAATTCGGGATCTTTAACCCATGATCCTCAGGTCATCACTGATATGCATGCTAATCATTTCTGTGCAGTTAGCTCTGACCATTCTTTGCCTCAACAATTCCTCCGCTTCAAACAAGTGGAGGAATCCCACCCGCTCAAATTTTCAGGTGGTAGCACTCATGAATATAATGCTCCTTTCTCATTACAGTAAACCCTCGCCATCTCGGACCTCTAGAGGTCGGAAACCCGTACTAGCCGGACTGGCTACGGCCTCTCGGACATGTACTTCCGTATTTCGGATATTTCCGTCATCGTTCCGACAGTGTCCGACGTTGTCGGATGACGCCCTCACGTCACCGGGCAATAAGGGTGAATATCCGACAAACAGAAGGGACGTCCGACGCCATCTACATCCGGGGCAAATTTTCGTTGTGTGAACTATTAGTTATATGGGATTAATTAGGTTAGGTCCGAACCATCAGGCATATACAGTCAGGACCCCCAATTCGTGAGAATAGGGGTGACAGGAGGCATCGCGTATTGTGAATTCGGGTATTGTGGAACTAACTTTAAATGGGAATAATTAGATTGGGTGACATCTCTCAATTATGGCCTATTTTCGAAATTTTTGGCCCTATTTTCGACATTTTTGGCTCTACAGTACAGTCTATAGCTTATATATAAGAAGAACAATGAATAAAAATATGAAACCTTACCTTAAAATTAGTAGTAGATAGGCTAGGACTAGGACTAGGACCGTAGGACTTCACGATTTTCTCCAACTTCTCCCTCCCTAACCAAATCGTACGAACAGTTTACTCTGACAAGCCTATTGCACAGTTTCCTTCTCCTCTTTTCTTGCGAAACAACAATTCCACCTTCATTTTGTGTGTTATCTTCTTATATTGGCGTGGCATGGCGAAAAAAGTGGCAGGCACTACAAACGTTTGGTCACTCCGCACGGCTATGAGCGCTTGAGCGGGACTGTGGGAGGGAGGGAGGGAGGGTAAGCGGGAGGGAAGGCAGGCGTATGCCCGTCTTCTTCTTTTTTCAGAGCTACTCCTGGGCCTCGCGAAACGTAGACGTGCTCGCGTATCAAGCGGGAATAGCGGATTTGGCCCCTTCTTAGCTCTCGATTCGTGTATTGTGGTACCACCTCGCGTAATTAATGCTTAATTAATTAATGTTATTTTCGAGGGGTAACTCGTGTATTAGGGTTTTCGCGAATTGTGGAATCGTGTATTGGGGGTCCTGACTGTACCCCTATAATGTTCGTAAACACCAAATAAAAGTCATAATAAATTGTTATAATTAATAAATGATATACAGTAAACCCCCGCTAACTATAAGGGTCGTATTTGTCATTAATATGATAAATTTCACATGGAAAAAAAAAAAAAAAAAAAAAAAAAAAAAAAAAAAAAAAAATAATAATAATAAAAATATCCCTGCGCTGTAGGCCTAATCCCTCCCCTCCCTGTCCCAAACCTCAACTCCGACCCCGTTACTGTGATGATGTTGATAAGCCTATCTTATTTATTATTTATCTATGTGCTGGAAGGATATTATATTTTTCAATTCCATCACATTAGAAATGATTCAAAGATTACAAAAAGTCCAAATAAGACATAGTTATGTTAATGTATAAGGGAGTTAGGTAGATGAATTAGAGAGATAGATAGATAGAAAGAGAGTGTATATCGAGGGAACAAAACAAAACAAAAAATCTATCAAACGTAAATCTTCCGTCTCTGCTCGCACGGAGGGGAGGGTTGAAATATTTTGTTAACTATCTTATTTATTATTTATCTATGTGCTGGAAGGATATTATATTTTTCAATTCCATCGCATTAGAAATTATTCAAAGATTACAAAAAGTCCAAATAAGACATAATAATAATAATAATAAGCATGTTACTTATTTCTCATAAGCGCCAATTTTTCCGAAGAATTCACTAGCGCTCGAAAAGAGAAAGAAAAAAGAACAAAAATCAATGCATCAAAAGAAGGCTCATATACAACACACATTTAACAATCACTAGCAGTGGCAAAATAGCCTAAACTCTATAGCCATCTGTCATGACACCTCTCTCAAGATCATAGCTTCTCTCAAAGAGAAAAGTCTTAAGTTGTCTCTTGAAGCATTCAACAGAACTCAGTTGTCTCATGGACAGCGGCAACCTGTTATACAACCTCGGAGCCATGTAGGAGAATGACCTCTCAAAGAAAGAAGACTGCTGGAAAGCCCTTGGTTCATCAAGACGAAAAGGGTCATTGTCATGACGCACAACTACACCATGGTGTGCCGGTGGGCGCCTGAGCAGCTCCGCAAGGTACCTAGGCTCACCAAATTTGAGAACCTTAAAAGTCACCAAACACAACTTAAATTCTATTCTTGCTCTTACTGGCAGCCAGTGCAGTTCTATGTGAAGAGATGTAGTAGGAGTTCTAGGTGGAACACCAAAAATTAGTCTTGCGGCCCTGTTAAGAACAGACTGAACTTTCTTCAAAATATAATTTGGAAGACCCACCAACAGGGCATTGCAATAATCAACACGAGAGAAGACCAATGAGTGAACCAACGTCAGGAGGCAACGTCTGGTTATAAACGGCTTCACCAAATAGAGATTTCTGATGTGCAAGTAACAACTTTTAACTATCTGGTTTACATGCTCTTTGAAATCTAATCGGGAGTTCACATATACACCCAGATTTCGAACAGAGTTGGCCGGTCGCAGCTGAGACCCACCCACATTGATGGAGAGGGTACCTACTATATCATCAGCTCTTCTATTTCCTCGGATGATGAGAATATCAGTTTTACCATCATTTAGTTTAAGTTTTCTCGCTCTCATCCACTTCTTGATATCAGACATCAACAATTCCATCTTACTCCGTATATCAACTATATTTGTGATTCTCACATAAATCTGGGTGTCATCTTCATAAAAGTGAAAGGTGACATTATGTGCACGAAGCAGAAGAGACAAACTGCTAATATAAATTATAAATAGGATAGGACCCAAAACTGATCCCTGCGGAACACCATACTGCAGGGGTGTCGAGTCCGAGACCACTTGATTTACCATCACACTCTGGGATCTACCTGACAAGTACGACCCAAGAAGCAAGAGAGCAGAGTCACGCACACCACAATCATAAAGATCACTCAATAACAACTCGTGATCCACTGTGTCAAAAGCCGCAGAGAGATCAAGCAAGACCAATAGTGAGGCCACACCATTGCAAATGTTCTCAACTAGATCATTATGTACTCTAATCAATGCTGTTTCAGTTGAATGATGCTGTCGGTAAGCAGACTGAAAAATTGAGATAGTTTCATTCTGCTGAAGTAGTGGTTGTAATTGGTCAAGTATTGCACGCTCTAATATCTTTGATATGAAGGACAGGTTGGAGACAGGACGATAGTTCAACATGTTCTCAACATCAAGTCCAGGTTTCTTTAGAGTAGGTCGGAGTAGTGCATGCTTTTCAGAATGTGGGAAGCTACCTTCAGAGAAGCACTTATTAATTATTTTGGAAATAAACTCAACTGTGTGATCATAGACTCTTGGTAGCTTGGAAACATTTATGGGATCCAACGGGCAAAATGTTTTATTGAGGTTTCTTATGTAGGACGAGATCATGTCCACCTCTACTGAGTGAAAGGATGAGAGGACATTATTAGGAATGTGTCGGGGTTGGAGTACAACTGAAAGTTCTTCACCAACAGAAGCATCATCCAGTTCCTGTCTTATGCGAGTTATCTTGCCAGCAAAAAATGCCACAAAGTTGGCAGCCAACTCGGCATCAGGTACAGAAGGTCTTAAGCTGACTCTTGTTTTTCCAAGTAAACTGTTTACAATTGAAGCCAACCTCCTCTGGTCGTTACCACACGAGTCAACTCGTTATGTTAATGTATAAGGGAGTTAGGTAGATATGCATTAGAGAGATAAATAGATAGAAAGAGAGTTGCAGAGGGGGAGTGAACGATTTTATGTGGAAAAAAGCTAAAAATACCCTGGCAAAAAACTTCCGAACCATCGGTAAATCTCGGTAAAAAATTTGTAAAGTTGAGCCAAAGTTTTTGTTGTGCGGGCAAGGGGTAGTACTATGCAACCTTCGTTAAAGTGAAAATTTGTTGCAAGAGTGTTCGTTGTGCAGGGGTTTACTGTACTGTGTTTTGTATTACAGATTATAGGGTTCGAATAGGGTTGTCTTTGTTTTCTAGGTTGACACGGACGTCTCTCTTGAGGTCGGATTTTTTCCGTAGTCTCCGAGGGGGGGTAAAGGAAAGGGAGAGAGAGATTGCAAGAAACGTGAAGGATAATCCAAAAATATTCTGGAAGTACATTCAGGAAAAGTTAATGAGAAGAGTAGGGATCCCGGAGCTGGTAGGGGGGTTGGATGATGGGAGTAGAGTGGAGATGGATAAGGAGAAAGCAGAAGTGCTGGGGAAATACTTTGGGGGGTACTAACAGTAGAGTCGGATGATACAGTGCCAAATATTCCCATCAAACAGGCACCTGCACTAGAACTAATAGAGTTTTCCCATGCTAGAATAAGAAGGGCTATAGAAAAAATGAACAAAAGTAAGTCCCCGGGACCGGATGGGATACACCCAAGAATCATAAAGGAAGGAGGTGAGATGTTAGTAGAGCCATTGAAAATGTTATTTGAGGTATCGTTTAATACAGGACAAATCCCGATGGACTGGAGAGAGGCGAACATAACAGCTATTTAAGAAGGGAAAGAGAAATGACCCAGGAAATTATAGACCACTCAGTTTGACAAGTGTTGTGTGTAAACTAATGGAAACGGTAATTAGAGAAGGAATAATGGAGCATATGAAATCAACCAACTTTTCAGTGGGAGACAGTTCGGATTCTTGCCGGGGAGGTCGACTGTACTACAGCTAATTAAGGTGGTAGATGATTGGATGCAAATTCTAGAGGATGGTGATGTAATAGACGTGGTATATTGTGATTTTATGAAGGCCTTCGATAAGGTCCCACATAAAAGGTTAATAGAGTAAGTTAGAAGCTATAATATAGGGGAGAAATGTGTGAAATGGATAGAAGCCTTCCTGAAAGATCGGAGACAGAGGGTGCTGGTGAATGGAATAGGCTCGGGGTGGAGGGAAATTACAAGTGGGGTTCCTTAGGGATCTGTGTTGGGACCACTACTGTTCGTTATATTTATCAACGACTTACCTGAAGTTATAACTAATGGAAGTGAGGTATACCTGTATGCGGATGACACTAAGCTGTATAGAAGAGTGAGGAGTAAGGAAGATGTGGGTTTGCTTCAAGGAGATGTGGATGGCATGAAGGGATGGTCTGAGCATTGGTTAATGCCTTTTCATCCAAAAAAATGCAAGTACTGTACATGCGGATTGGGACAAGCAAGATAGACAAGGTAGGATACAGTATGTATGAAGCGATGGAGGAAGTGAATGCAGAAAAGGATATAGGAGTAGTGATAGACAATAAGTTAAATTTCTCAGAACATTTAGCGGAAAATATAAACAAAGCCAATAGAATTGTAGGGCTGATAAGGAGGACATTTGTGTCACTTGACGAAGAAATCTTCAGGAATCTCTATACAGCGCTGGTTAGGCCGCACCTGGAATATGCAAACCAGGTGTGGGCTCCATATATGGTAAAGGATATAGAAGCAGTGGAGAAAGTGCAGAGGAGAGCTAGCAAGCTAGTACCAACGTTGAAGAACGCGGGCTATGAGCAGAGGTTGAGGACACTGGGGCTTCCGACACTGGCATATAGGAGAAAGAGAGGGGATATGATAGAGACTTTTAAGATAGTGTCAGGAAAGTATGATGAGGATGTGTGTGAAGGTATCTTCTTGATGCGGGAGGGAACAAGAACGAGAGGACACTCAAAGAAAATTTACAAAGAAAGAAATATGATTGATGAAGAAATAGGCTTGAGAAGGCAAAGAACTCATTTTGTGATAGTGGTAAATGAGTGGAACGCACTGCCCCAGTATGTAGTCTATTCCGAATCAATAAGGGAGTTTGAAAGTAATCTTGATAAAGCATGGGGAAGACAAGATTTGAAGTTTGATTATAAAGCAAAAATAAAGAATAGTAAAAATGTTGTGTCTGCTACCGCCGCCGCCAACACCGTGAACGACCGCAGCAGTGCAAGTACTGGTACTGAGCTGGATACACAGGCCTAGTTTGCCTTTTTCCAGAGGATCTACTGTAAGAAACTGTAAGAAATTTCATTGTTGTCTCGGACGGACATTGGTTAGGTCGGATTTTATCCTCTGTTAGGTCGGACTCAAGCCGGACTCCGGATATCTCGGATTTTCGGTCATCTCGGACTGGGTCTCCCCCCAATTAGTCCGAGATAGCGAGGGTATACTGTACCTGAACTTCAACATGCCATTGACCACTGCTCGGATTCCACCCCGGGTCCAGATGCCATTCCCTATGCGTTCATTCGTCAGCTTTGCGCAGTGGCAGTATCGTAACCAATGAGGTTTAGTTTTCCGAGTGACGTATCTGCTACTGCTGAAGGCCCAAAACACGGTTAAAGTTTTCACATTTCATCTTTGCCTAGTACTTGCGACACCTCGGTTGGGTTACCTTCTTTGGAAGGTAATCAAGTCGTACCCCACCTGCTCGTGGTGACCTCGCAAACACCCATTTCTATTTATTTTGTCCATTTATTCTTTTTTCAAGATAGGGTGACACAAACGGGGGCGGCGCTACCTGGGTTTATCCCAGGTAGTAGTTTAATTTTACTCTAAATTTTATTAAGTGTTTTGTATATTTTTAATTGTAGGCTACATAAATATAAACAATGGCCGGCCAAGGCAAACGGAGGCAGAGTTTATTGGGAGATGAAGAGAGCTACGAGTTTGAGGGATTTCTGGCAGAGGGTGGTGAAGTGGAGGATCAATTGACTGTAGTGAAAAGACAGATGATGGGTCTGTTAAGATGGAAGGGAGTTATGGAGAATTGGAGGAGAGATATAGGTGTGAAGGTGGAGTCACTGACAGAAATATGTGGAGCCAGTTCAGTAGCAACTGCAGATGGGCCATTAATTGCTAACCTAGATGCAGTGATAAGGAAAGTAGATGAGCTGGAGGCAGAGAACATGGCACTCAAGGAGCAGCTAAAGGAGTATGAGGGCCATTTAAGTGAGAAAGTAAAGGGAGTAATAAGTGAGGAGAAAGATGCGTGGACAAGGGTGGGGAATGCTAAGGTGGATGCATTGGAAGAAATCATGAAGGAGCAGGTGGAAGAGAGAGAAAAAGAGAAAAGAGAGTTTGAGAAGAATGTAGTGCAGGTTTTGAAGAGCAAGGAAAAGGTAGTGAGGGAAACAGCGGAGACCAAAAAGGAGCCGACCAAACGCACCACTGAGGTGGTAGATGGTGGAAAGAAAAAAACTGTCTGGGACCATCAGGTCCTGGTAGTAAAGCCAAAAGACCGATCCTCCGAGCCAGTAAGCCCACCAGATACAAAGGCAATCGAGACTGCTTTGGCTTCGGTTCCGGTTAACAAGTTAACTAGAACTGAGTCAGGTGTACTGGTGGTACGACTTCCATCCAAGAAAGCCAAAGAAGATGCAGGAAGGGCCATCAATCAGTATTTGGGGGTGGACAGTGCCTTCAGTGTCTCCGAACCAAAGAAGATGATGCCAAAAATGACTCTGGTAGGCATTGCTAATGACGCTGAGGATAATGAGATCATTCCCAGCATCCTCAACAAGAACCCAAGAATAAAGTCCCTGGTCGACGATGGCTTAGCTATGAATTTGCTATTCACTAAGCAAAAGAGTGATGCACACACTAAGATTGCGGTAGTAAAAATGTCACCTGAAATACGCTCTTCCATTGTGGATGATGGCAATTCTGTGTATGTTGGACTTGTGAGATGTCGTGCATACGATCGCTTCTGGGTAACACAATGTTACCATTGCCAGGGCTTTGGTCATACCAGTGACAGGTGTTATCGGAAAAATGAGGATCCAAAATGCAACTCATAACTCAAAAGACTGCACCAACAGGACTTCTCCCAAATGTATAAATTGTATGAGCTCCACATCAGTTACGGAGCCGCCAAATCATTTCGCCTCAAGTAGAAATTGTCCTTTAATGACAGCTCAGAGAAATAAAGTTATTGAGAACACCGATTTTGTAGGTTCAAAAAACTGAAAAATGCACATGGGAGCCGGTTGAAACTGGGTCTGTTGAATGTTCGTTCCTTGCGTAACAAAATGGATCATATTTGCGAGATCTTGGATGAACGTAACCTTGATGTATTATGTCTCACTGAGACCTGGTTGTTCGAGTCAGATCTGAATATTATCCAGGCGGCATTGCCTAAAACCCATTCCATAATAAATGTTCCTAGGCCTAGGGGAGATCATCCGGGTGGTGGAGTGGCAGTTGTCTACTCCACATCTCTGGTGAATATCTTGCAAATAAGCCATAACCCAGCCCCTCTTTATTATGAACTGTTGGAAGTGGAAATAAAACTCCATCAACAAATTCTAAGAATGGCAGTTGTCTATAGGCCTGGCCATCGTGGCACAGATAGGGGTTTTATGGAAGAGTTTGGGCAGTTTCTCGAGGAATTTTCTGCTAAAACTGGAAGACTTTTGATGTGTGGAGATTTTAATTACTGGGTTGACAGCCCTCATCTGAAGCCATTCTCTCCTGAGTTCCTTGAGTTGACTGATCAGAACAATTTTGTAAACCATGTGTCCCACCCAACTCATATCTTAGGACACACCCTTGACTTGGTTTTCTCTCCTGTGGGTTGTGGTGGTGTTCTGGATGTTGATGTTGAGAATGCTGACCCTAATACCTCTGATCATGCTTTGATTACTTTCAGCTTTGATTTCCCTAAGCCACTCACACATGAAAAAGTAATCAGATTTAGAAATTATAAAAATGCAGACCTAAATTTGGCTAGCAGTGAAGTAAAACAGTACTTGGGAAGTATTGATACTTCCAACCTTACTTCAGATGAGCTGGTGGAGGTACATGGAAATGCACTTAAATTAGTGTTCGATCATCACTGTCCAGAAGTAGAGAAGAAAATCATAGTACGAGATGATTCTCCCTGGTATAGCACTTGAGTTAAATTTCTTAGAAGAGCGCGTAGAAGAGCTGAACGTGAATGGCGGAAAAATAAAACAGACTCTACATGGTTGCAATACCTGTCAGCCAGAAGAGCTGTGGTCTACAAAATCAAAGATGAAAAGAAAGTGTATTATCAGGGAAAAGTTGACTCGTGTGGTAACGACCAGAGGAGGTTGGCTTCAATTGTAAACAGTTTACTTGGAAAAACAAGAGTCAGCTTAAGACCTTCTATACCTGATGCCGAGTTGGCTGCCAACTTTGTGGCATTTTTTGCTGGCAAGATAACTCGCATAAGACAGGAATTGGATGATGCTTCTGTTGGTGAAGAACTTTCAGTTGTACTCCAACCCCGACACATTCCTAATAATGTCCTCTCATCCTTTCACTCAGTAGAGGTGGACATGATCTCGTCCTACATAAGAAACCTCAATAAAACATTTTGCCCGTTGGATCCCATAAATGTTTCCAAGCTACCAAAAGTTTATGATCACACAGTTGAGTTTATTTCCAAAATAATTAATAAGTGCTTCTCTGAAGGTAGCTTCCCACATTCTGAAAAGCATGCACTACTCCGACCTACTCTAAAGAAACCTGGACTTGATGTTGAGAACATGTTGAACTATCGTCCTGTCTCCAACCTGTCCTTCATATCAAAGATATTAGAGCGTGCAATACTTGACCAATTACAACCACTACTTCAGCAGAATGAAACTATCCCAATTTTTCAGTCTGCTTACCGACAGCATCATTCAACTGAAACAGCATTGATTAGAGTACATAATGATCTAGTTGAGAACATT
This sequence comes from Paralithodes platypus, assembly GCA_032716605.1. NCBI lineage: Eukaryota > Metazoa > Arthropoda > Malacostraca > Decapoda > Lithodidae > Paralithodes > Paralithodes platypus. Next base: position 17,443,774 of record CM064545.1, read on the forward strand.
TGCAATGGTGTGGCCTCACTATTGGTCTTGCTTGATCTCTCTGCGGCTTTTGACACAGTGGATCACGAGTTGTTATTGAGTGATCTTTATGATTGTGGTGTGCGTGACTCCGCTCTCTTGCTTCTTGGGTCGTACTTGTCAGGTAGATCCCAGAGTGTGATGGTAAATCAAGTGGTCTTGGACTCGACACCCCTGCAGTATGGTGTTCCGCAGGGATCAGTTTTGGGTCCTATCCTATTTATAATTTATATTAGCAGTTTGTCTCTTCTGCTTCGTGCACATAATGTCACCTTTCACTTTTATGCAGATGACACCCAGATTTATGTGAGAATCACAAATATAGTTGATATACGGAGTAAGATGGAATTGTTGATGTCTGATATCAAGAAGTGGATGAGAGCGAGAAAACTTAAACTAAATGATGGTAAAACTGATATTCTCATCATCCGAGGAAATAGAAGAGCTGATGATATGGTAGGTGCCCTCTCCATCAATGTGGGTGGATCTCAGCTGCGACCGGCCAACTCTGTTCGAAATCTGGGTGTATATGTGAACTCCCGATTAGATTTCAAAGAGCATGTAAACCAGATAGTTAAAAGTTGTTACTTGCACATCAGAAATCTCTATTTGGTGAAGCCGTTTATAACCAGACGTTGCCTTCTGACGTTGGTTCACTCATTGGTCTTCTCTCGTGTTGATTATTGCAATGCCCTGTTGGTGGGTCTTCCAAATTATATTTTGAAGAAAGTTCAGTCTGTTCTTAACAGGGCCGCAAGACTAATTTTTGGTGTTCCACCTAGAACTCCTACTACATCTCTTCACATAGAACTGCACTGGCTGCCAGTAAGAGCAAGAATAGAATTTAAGTTGTGTTTGGTGACTTTTAAGGTTCTCAAATTTGGTGAGCCTAGGTACCTTGCGGAGCTGCTCAGGCGCCCACCGGCACACCATGGTGTAGTTGTGCGTCATGACAATGACCCTTTTCGTCTTGATGAACCAAGGGCTTTCCAGCAGTCTTCTTTCTTTGAGAGGTCATTCTCCTACATGGCTCCGAGGTTGTATAACAGGTTGCCGCTGTCCATGAGACAACTGAGTTCTGTTGAATGCTTCAAGAGACAACTTAAGACTTTTCTCTTTGAGAGAAGCTATGATCTTGAGAGAGGTGTCATGACAGATGGCTATAGAGTTTAGGCTATTTTGCCACTGCTGGTGATTGTTAAATGTGTGTTGTATATGAGCCTTCTTTTGATGCATTGATTTTTGTTCTTTTTTCTTTCTCTTTTCGAGCGCTAGTGAATTCTTCGGAAAAATTGGCGCTTATGAGAAATAAGTAACATGCTTATTATTATTATTATCTTCATCCAAATGCACTAAATTATCTTTTGCAACTATATAACCAAATATGGGATAGCCATTATTTCCCACCTAATTGGCAACATGCATATACCATACCCGTCCCAAAACCAGGCAAAGATCACAGTTTTCCGACAAACTATAGGCCCATAGTGCTTACCTCATGTTTATGTAAACTTTTGGAAAAAATTATCAATCCATGCCTTCTTCATTATGCTGAGACACATGACTTATTATCCTCATATCAAAATGGTTCACGTCCCGGCCACTCTACATTACACTCGCTCATCCACCTGGAGCACCAAATACGTGAAGGATTTCGAAGAAACAACGCACGGTGGCAGTTTTCTTCGACATTGCGAAGGCTTATGACACCACTTGGCGTTATCGCATACTGAAAATCCTCCATAGCTCTGGTATGCGGGGTTCCCTTCCCCAATTTCTCCAGAACTTTCTATCTAACCGCACATTTCAGGTTAAAAACAACGGTATGTTATCTTCTAAAAAAACTCTCACTAACGGAATACCCCAAGGCTGTTCCCTCAGTAGTTCACTCTATGATATTGCAATCAATAGTGTTACACAATGTCTCCCGCCCGACATCTCTCATAGCCTATACGTGGATGACTTAGCCATTTATTATACGTCTCCTAGTTTAACGCACATTCAACGTCGTCTAAACAATGCTCTTAATTCCATACAAGCTTGGGCATCCTCAACTGGTTTCCGCTTCTCGATTGAAAAAACCAATGCTGTCGTTTTCTATCGCAACCTTAGACACTTGCGTAAGCAGTCCATCTCCCTCTGTATGGGCTCTTCCAAGATTAAAATCCTCTCCTCCACTAAATTCCTTGGCCTTATCTTTGATACCCACCTTAATTGGAAATCCCATGTTGCTGCTCTGAAGGCTCGGTGCCTACAGCGCATGAACATCCTCAAGTCTGTGGCACGTGTTCATTGGGGTGCTGATCGATCTACATTGCTACTATTTTATAGATCCACCATTCTCTCTGCCCTCGATTACGGTTGCCTGGTATATGGCACTGCCTCGGCGTCCACATTGCAAACACTTAACTCAGTTCATCACCTTGGCATACGTATTAGCTCAGGAGCTTTCCGGTCCTCTCATGTGTAGTGTGCTCAGTGAGGCTGGGGTCCTGCCGTTAACGTATCATCGACAGCTGGTTCAGCTGCGAACTGCCATCCGTCTCCAACAGGATCCCACGTTGGAGGACCTCTTCCGTTCCCAAGATTTTTGTGTTACGCCTGCTACTATCTTACCCTTCACCCTCTTCTCCACCCAATTACTCGCATCTTATAATATTCCAACACCTCATTCACCCCTCCCCCGTTGTTCAATTACCCCCTGGATTCTCAAACATCCTGAAGTTTGTTTCCATTTGTCTGATCAAGTAGAGGCTGTGACTCCAGTCAAACGCCGTACCTTAGTCTTTCTAGTCACGTTCCAGCTGCCTTCATTTACACTGATGGTTCAAAGGTTCCAGATGCCGTAGGTAGTGCAGCGGTTTCTGAACACGGTATCCATCAAAGCTCCCTACATCCTTACTCCACAGTTTTCACTGCAGAGTTGTGGGCTATTCATGGTGCCCTAACCCTCATCTCTACACTTCCAAACGATCCTTCGCACGTCGTTATCTGCAGAGACTCAAAAAGTGCGTTCCAAGCATTAAGTGAGTATGCCCCATGTGACCCATTGGTCATCGCTGTCATCCTTAAAATCCACGAATTACAATGCAGCTCTCGATCCATCACACTCTGTTGGATCCCCACCCATGTAGGCATTGAGGGTAATGAGCGTGCTGACACCCTTGCTAAACAGGCCTGTCTAGGTGCTCCGGCATCCACCTATCCTCAGATCGGATGATATAATTCCTGTAATTCGACAGCATATTCATGATAAGTGGCGCTCAGAATGGAGGGATCAACCTTTAGAAGGTCACCTTCGTTCCATCAAAGATGACATTCACATGTGGCCCACTTCACTCAGCCCCTTTCGCGCTGACCAAACCCTCTTAACTCGATTACCATAGGACACACGAGACTCACTCATGGATATCTAATGACCACTCCCCGTAGTCCACCACCAGAATGTCACCATTGTCACACAATTCTTACTATTCATCACATTTTTTGCATTTGTCCCATGTACGACAAAGTTGCGACGCACCTCTTTACAGGACATCCTTTCTCTCTTTCATAGCCATCCGTCATTTCTTGAAAGCTCTTAATCTATATGATGACATCTGACCAGTGACCTATATGACTTGACTTACTAACTCCCCGCTGAACACTAGCCCTATGAGGGCTTCGGCCCAGAGGGCTAGTATAAAATAAACACATCTTCAACAACAACTATCCCTGTTATCCGCCGGGTATTGTTTACTAGTACCCGCGTGCACGGTTTCTGGGAGTCTCCACACACTACGACTTTCCTGTTCCACTCTTTTCTGTGAACTTGGCATAAACTGTGAACTTGGGTTATAACTGTGAACTTGGGTTATAACTGTGATGTTCACTCGCCGTGTACCCCCTGTACTGGTCAGCCAAGACTTTCGATGACACCCCACGAGAATGACTAAGAGTCGTATTCTTAAAAACCCATACCTTCCCTTAACTTTCCTTTCCCTTCCAAGTAATTTTCTTTCCCTTCGGTATTCTTAAAGAATTCCTTGGAAGGATTTTTTTTTCGGAAGTGTTGGTAGCTCTGTTCCACAGGCGAAGCTAGGCGCGCACCAGTTGGTATGCCTGAAGTAGTAAACAAACCTTGTCAAACAAACGTTTCCAAGGGTTGACTTGCATTATTGTTGCCCAAAACATGATTTATACCACAAATATTGTCTTCAAAGCATATTATGTTGACTTGCACCAACACAAGAATGAATTGTCAACATGATATTAATAAATACAGGTTCCTAGCTCTAAATCGCGCATGTACACCAACAAGCCATATTCTGTTGTAGTATTTAGACCTAGCCTATAGGCTATTATCCAAGAAACAAGAATATAATTACATATAAACTTATATTATAAGAAACAGGGATGGAGATAAATTAGATTAGCTGAATGTAGTGTGAATTAGTGTACCGTATATCAAGCATGAGAACTTTTCAATTACAAGGCCAAGTCTTCCATTTCTGACCAAAACTTAACAACTAGGCTAGGCCTATAGGAATCGTACAATAACCCACTATTGAGAAGTATTTACCTTCAAAGTTAAATACACATTATAGCCTGACGTATTCTGGTGTGCGGAGTTCAAATACTAACTTGAACTTCTGCAGGCCTAGCCTATATATTATATAGGCCTACGCTAGATTTGTTTTCGGTAAGATCCTGTGTAGCGGGAGGAACTGTTGTTCAGATGCCTATTTACTATGAAACATTGAACAATATCTTTAACCTAACCTAACCAAAGCCTAACCTAACCTAACCTAGTATATTAGTGGACTATTTATGAATGTAAAATGTAAAAATATATTGTAACATTACCAAATTATTGAGATATACAGTATGTACATGTCCTCCCACTACACAGGATTATACCCAATTCATGGCCCATAGTAGATTTACTATGCTATTGAAACTATTTTTTTTCAATGTTTATATTTATTTAGGCTACCGATATTTATTTATTAATTATCTAATATGACCGTTTTTTATTTTTATACATTATTTTGGTAAGGGTTGTGTTAGCGGGCGTACCGTCTGCTTTGTTTCCATATTCGCACGCTCACAGTTACATTCACGTCTAATTTGACTGCTGTTATTTGCCCCTGCTGGTAATATACTGTATAGGCCTATGATGATGACAATTATTTGTTATTTGCTCTTCTGCAAACACTATATACTGTATATTGATGACAATAATTCCTGGGAAGGTGAGGCCTCAACCTAAGAAGCGGACATAATACTGTAGAAGTGAACTTAACGGTCATGGCCCAGAGCGTGCGAATCACCGCGGAAAGTTGCTTGGATAATACTAACTTTAAAGAAGATTCTTCCAATTTTTAAATTGAATTTATGGAAGGATGTAGTTTCCGGGTGTACGGTTGTCATGTTGTGCGCTCGCACTTACGTTCCCGTCTATTTCGACGCTATATTTTCTGCTATTTGCCCCCTGTCATTACTGCATGAATACTAGGTTAGGTTAGGTTAGGTTGTTTGGTTAGGCTAATGTATTTTTATATCCAAAGGCATCCGCATAGTGTAAACAAGGTGGGCGGTACACCCGGTAACTACATTATTGCCAAATTTTGTTCTTGGGTAATCTGAATAAAAGATGAATCACCAATAGTTATGATATAGGCATCAATGAGTAGGTTATTCATCATATTAGCTATCCATTAGCAGAGTTTTGAAGATTGGATGATATTCTTATGTTCTTTACTCTCCCCTCAAAGGCTAGGCTATCATATAGTTTGGCAAAGGCTAGGTTACCATGTAGTTAGGCAAATATCTTTGTAAGGCCTCGCCCAATTTCTTACCGATTACTCACATACACCAGTGGTTTGCACTATTTGTTTCACTAACTGGCCTTCCTTGTGCAGCCCAATATAATGTGCAATTAGATCCGGTGTCACGTTCTTTCGCTGACCCGTACACACTAAAAACTGACAGGCACTTGTCCACTACTCACTACCGTACTGCCATACTGATCAGAATAATGACTGATACCGATCCACCCACCACAGCTGCTGGAAGCACTGATGTTCTGTATGTAATAATACCATAATTATTCCTCACCTTCAAGACTAGAGAATACTAAGGATGTAAAGTAAATTCAGACAGAAAATCCACAAATTTTATTTGAAACAGTGTGTGGAGGACTCTGGTGACTAGTGGGGTTTTCCTTACAAACATTGAGTAGGCTATATTTGACTATTATTGCTTTGCTGATTCAGTCCTTTCAATGCATTAATATTGTGCACAGTGTAACTACATTTTGACACATGTTAATGTAATAAGTTTTAAAAGTCAGGTTTTGAGGCTTGCCAGGGATCAAGAACAATCCCAAGTTTTCAACAACATCTCATACCATACTGTATACAGCCCAAAATAAGTAGGCAAATTTTTTCATTAGCAATTTTGGGCTCAAATCTTATACATTTTCTTTTAGCCTACTAGACTTTTAGCTACTACCAATGTTAGTAAGTTAGCCTATGCACTCTGCATAATCAAACGCTGTATGTTAGCATAGCCTAGGCCTATCTTAGGTTCTCAGGTTAAGTTATATTGTTTGGATATTTAAAGAAAGTAGAGGGATTAGGCTAGGATATACTGTAATGAAAAATTAGGGTAGCCTATAATTGTACTCACAACCAATAGTATTGAATAGACTAGTGTTTACAAATATGATTTTCAAGGGATTTTGTTTTGATTAGGCTAATATGATGACAATATTCAAGCAGACACTGTGGCAATATTAGCACGCTCTATGCATCAGATTTTACCACTTTTTTCTGAAATCATCCCTCGGCGAGTGGTTATTTGCCTCCTGCTGGCATTATATATGAATATGATGATGACAATTATGTCAGTGTTTGAACACCAAACACTGTCAAATTAAAAGTAAACGCAGAGAGCATGCAAACTGCTGCTGTAGTCTCCTTGAACTGTAGTTAAGATACCCGGTAGCTACCGAATACTGTAATCTAAAAACACGCTCCCTGATAGTGTACAAGGCTATGAAAATCAGGGAAAATATTATAGTGAAAAGGTACCTCGGACTTTCTATAACAAAGTAATAAAGGTAAGGATGTAATATTCGAGGAATTTCGAGCTTATCGCCTGCCTTGTTTACACTACTCGCACGCTCGCGATCACGTTTCCGTCTATATTGACTGCCGTGAGATACAACATTAGGTTGAGGGCCCCCCTCACTCCCCCATGACTTATTGTCATCATCATATATAGGCATTTTGCCAGCAGGGGGCAAATTACTTAAAAAAAAGCAGTCAAAATAGTCGAAAACGTAACCGCAAGCGCACGGCCTATGTTGTTGTTGTTGTTGCTGTTCCCCAGGCTGCCTGGCCGAATAGCCCCAAGGCCCCGAGCAAGACCAAGGCCATAACCGAGCGCCCCCACAGAACCCTCCCTGCCTACCACAATAAAGCCTGGGTGACCGAAGCCACTCCATGGCGGGGAGCTGAGGAGGGTGCGGAAACGCCCGAGAAACCAAAGCCCCACCCAAGGCCCTGTGCCTCTCAGCAATTATGAAGAGAAAGTTGAGGGGCAAAGGAAAAATGTGACGCTTTGGTTTCCAATCTTGGTAGATTGGGAGGTCAATCCACGGAAGAGATGCCGTCACTTGAGATTTAGAAAATATATAAGTAAAAGGAACAGTCAGATTAAGCTATGGGTATGGCAGAGATCGCTCAGTTCTCACTCTGATAGACCAGCCCATCACCACATGACTAGAACCCAATCCTCTCAGCATCAGCTAGGAAAGGCCCTAGAAAGCCGCCTTTGGCGGGGGGATAGCTCCCCTATTTCAACCCCTTTCGGGGTTGGGCACCCGCCGCGGACACGGCCTATGTAAACATGATGACCGTACACCAGGATACTACATTCTTCGTGAATCGTGAAGGATGTATCCGGGTGAACGGTCGTCATATTTACATAGGTAGTGCGCTCGTGGTTACGTACCCGTCTATTTTAACGGTTATTTTTTCTGTTATTTGCCCCCTGCTGGCAATATAATATATGATGATGACAACATGTAATGGGGGGGGGGGTGAGGGGGGCTTCCCCGTCAACCTATTATTGTATCCCGCGGCAGTCAAAATAGACTGGAACATGATCGCGAGCGTTCACTGCTGCCGCCGTTCCATGTAGTGTAAACCAAGGCAGGCGCCATGTATTATGTCCTAATACTACATCCTTCCCATACTATCCCATAGGCCTAATAAATTCACAAAATTTTAAAATCCAGATAGCCTATCTGAGGTGAGCCAATTCTGACAAAATCTAACAAATGTTGGCTTGATCATTATGATGGGCTAGCCTAGAGGGAGAGAGACTAGCCTAGGTTAGTTTATTCAGTGGGGATGTAGCCTAAGAAGAAAAAAAATTAGGCCTACAATCCTGTATGGGTCATGAAATTCATAAGAAAAATAGATTAGCCTGGGCTAGGCTAGCTTACATGATGATGTAGCCTACTGTAGGCTATAGGCTAAGCCTAGGCCTAGCCGCCTAGCCTAACCCAATAATTATGTGGTACTGGTAAGGTAGGCTAAATTAGTATATAAGATGATTGACCACTATTACTGTTAGCCCACAAATTTATATTAATATTACAGTATATGCCTAGCTATTTTTAGTTATGTAAAGTATGGTATTACTGGGAATTGTTGATAGCGTATCTCTGGCAAGCCTCAAAACCTGGTAATGTTGACACTTATTGCATTAACACGTGCCAAAATATAGTCACACCTTGCACAAAATTGATGCTTTGAAAGGGCTACATCAGTAAACCAATGAAAGTCAAAAATAATCAAAATATTTATAAGATGAGGAATAGGATATCAGCTGGCAGCCCGAACTTGCCCGAATCGTCTGCACGCGAATTCACGCGTGGAGTCTTCTAAAACTTTTAATAACATTACTTTATTTTCAATATCGTGCATTATATCATGTCATTATATCATGTTAATAAAATTACATAGTGGTCAAATCCAATATTTAGTCACACTGACTCCAATTATATAAGAATGTTATGAACAAAATGACAAAGGGAAAACTGAAGACCTGCCTAGTGAGAGTCCTTCAAATTCCAATATTTTCCCCTGTTTAAGGGAAGGATTTTCCCTTCCCAAGGGGTCCTGAAGGGAAGGATTTTTTTAAGAAAACTAAATCGAAAGAAAATCCCTTCCTTTCATTTTTGAAGGGAAGGAATTGTTTAACCCGTCCAGCACCAGTGACACGTCTGGCGCGTCGGCGATGTATGTAACGCACAGCCCCAGCGACGCGTCTGACGAGTCACCCTAATTGCTCCGACCGTAACCTCAGGTGTAGCCACTCGAGAGGGCTCAGATTTGTATGGGAACTGTGTACGTATCCGACGCAACCGTGCCGATGGTTGAAAACTCTCAAAGTCCACGTGCGTGCGCGTGAGCGCGCAATAACCTATTTTTTTGGGGTAATTGCCTTCAATTTTTTACTCTTGTAAAATACGTTTTCGGGGGCTCTGTAGGACCATTCTTTAATCTTTTTGAGCGGTTTTTCGTGGTTTTTCCTTCATTCCTAACCCATTCGCTATTGTTTCTGGAATAAAACAATTTTTTGAAAACCGGCCGGGTTCTGGTGAACAAACAATACAAAACTAGCCGGGGCTCCACGGGTTAAGAATACGACTAAGTGTTTTATCTATCCGAGGTATAGCAAAACTGAAATCTTGAGACCCTGAGTTTCTATCACTTGACCCGTCCCTGGGAGTTGACTCAACGTCCTCCGTCCCCACCTCTGAACTGCCAGATTGGACGCGAGACACGGTAGAGGTAGGGACGGAGGCTGGTGGACGCGACCTGAGTTGAAGAGTCACTACTATCACAACTGCTTACTGTTGCTTTCGAAAGTACTTTAGGCTTAGTTTTAGACTTAGAACTGGACTGGGAAGGAGGAGTTTTATGAACTTGAGATTTAATAATCAACAGGTCCCAAAGCGTTTCATCATCGCAATGGAGTGCTTTATGAGCTATGTCTTGTTATTAAAAGTAGATTTAATCTCTGGCAAGGCTACTAGGCATGACTGTACTCGTTGATCAAGAAGACCACTCCTGAGGTCTGTGCAAATTCCGCATTTCTTGGACATCCAGACGCCTCTGGAGCTGTCCAGACACTTAACACATTTAACACAGAGTTTATGGTTAAAGACCGGAATTAATAAACACGTAGGAGTAGAGCACAGAGTGACCAAACCCTCCCCCACCAGGATCGGCCCTCTTCCTTGTGTCCTGTGCCGAGGTTGTAGTGCTGTGATCTGGAAAGAAAATGACCAGGAATCAATGCTCATAAGGATAAACCGAGACATTCACATACCACTTTACCCCAAATATGCCGGAAAACTAGATGTAGCAACACTTTGCTACTCTAATTTCCCGTCGTATTTTTCTTTGAAAAGACCCCGAAGACCTTTTCTATGAAGGTTAATTAATGTGTCACCGACCCATACTTTTAGATTAATCCTTTCGGATGTTTTATTAACTAACGGATCGTCTACGAAGACCTGAGTGATAGTTAATTACCCCACTGGACTTTTCCGCCGGGCGGAGTTAGTCGTTCTACGCCGCGTGAGGCTATCTGTTATAGGCGAGTTCTTTCCGGCCGGGCCGAAAACACTCCCTTTTCTTACAGTTTCTTACAGTTTCTTACAGTTTCTTACAGTAGATCCTCTGGAAAAAGGCAAACTAGGCCTGTGTATCCAGCTCAGTGCCAGTACTTGCACTACTGCGGTCGTTCACTGTGTTGGCGGCGGCGGCAGCAGACGCAACATTTTTACTATTCTGTATTTTTGCTTTATAGTCAAACTTCAAATCTTGTCTTCCCCATGCTTTATCAAGTTTACTTTCAAACTTCCTTATTGATTCGGAATCGACTACATACTGGGGCAGCGCGTTCCACTCATTTACCACTCTATCACAAAATTAGTTCTTTGCCTTTTCAAGCCTATTTCTTTCTTTGTAAATTTTCTTTGAGTGTCCTCTCGTTCATGTTCCCTCCCGCATCAAGAAGATACCTTCACACACATCCTCATCATACTTTCCTGACACTATCTTAATCCCTTCAGACTCATATGATGCAGAGGTTGCCAGATTAGCAATAAGAAATAGAGTTCTCTCACTCTTATTAATACCTCTCCAAAATTAGTTTTCTGCCCACAGCTAACTCAAAGACAACTGCAGAGGTTGAAGTAACTAAACTAAAGGTTTCTAAATACCCCTGATGGTAACAATGGCTTTAAAGTATCCCTAATAGGCTCAAAATCGCGTCATATTTCGGAGAGGGTTAAAAGTCTCTTATCATATCCCCTCTCTTTCTTCTATATGCCAGTGTCGGAAGTCCCAGTGTCCTCAACCTCTGCTCATAGCCCGCGTTCTTCAACGTTGGTACTAGCTTGCTAGCTCTCCTCTGCACTTTCTCCACTGCTTCTATATCCTTTACCATATATGGAGCCCACACCTGGTTCGCATATTGCAGGTGCGGCCTAACCAGCGCTGTATAGAGATCTCTGAATATTTCTTCGTCAAGTGACACAAATGTCCTCCTTATCAGCCCTACAATTCTATTGGCTTTGTTTATCTTTTCCGCTAAATGTTCTGAGAAATTTAACTTATTGTCTATCACTACTCCTATATCCTTTTCTGCATTCACTTCCTCCATCGCTTCATACATACTGTATCCTACCTTGTCTATCTTGCTAGTCCCAATCCGCATGTACTTGCATTTTTTTTGGATGAAAAGGCATTAACCAATGTTCAGACCATCCCTTCATGGCCTCCACATCTCCTTGAAGCAAACCCACATCTTCCTTACTCCTCACTCTTCTATACAGCTTAGTGTCATCCGCATACAGGTATATCTCACTTCCATTGGTTATAACTTCAGGTAAGTCGTTGATAAATATAACGAACAGTAGTGGTCCCAACACAGATCCCTGAGGAACCCCACTTGTAATTTCCCTCCACCCCGAGCCTATTCCATTCACCAGTACCCTCTGTCTCCGATCTTTCAGGAAGGCTTCTATCCATTTCACACATTTCTCCCCTATACTATAGCTTCTAACTTTCTCTATTAACCTTTTATGTGGGACCTTATCGAAGGCCTTCATAAAATTGCAATATACCGCATCTATTAGATCACCATCCTCCAGAGTTTGCATCCAATCATCTACCACCTTAATTAGCTGTAGTACCGTCGACCTCCCCGGCAAGAATCCGAACTGTCTCCCACTGAAAAGTTGGTTTGATTTCATATGCTCTATTATTTCTTCTCTAATTACCGTTTCCATTAGTTTACACACAACACTTGTCAAACTGACTGGTCTATAATTTCCTGGGTCATTTCTCTTTCCCTTCTTAAATATAGCTGTTATGTTCGCCTCTCTCCAGTCCGTCGGGATATGTCCTGTATTAAAAGATACCTCAAATAACATTTTTAATGGCTCTACTAACATCTCACCTTCCTTTATGATTCTTGGATGTATCCCATCCGGTCCCGGGGACTTACTTCTGTTCATTTTTTCTATAGCCCTTCTTATTCTAGCATGGGAAAACTCTATTAGTTCTAGTGCTGGTGCCTGTTTGATGGGAATAGTAGGCACTGCATCAACCGACTCCACTGTTAGTACCTCCCCAAAGTATTTCCCCAGCACCTCTGCTTTCTCCTTATCAGTTTCTGCTCTATTCCCATCATCCAAGTCTCCTATCAGTTCTGGGATACCTACTCTTTTTGTTAACTTTTCCTGAATATACTTCCAGAATATTTTTGGATTATCCTTCACATTTCTAGCAATCTCTCTCTCCCTCTCCTTGTCTCCCACCTTATTTTATTGTTTATTTGTCTGCGTTCCAGATCCACTTCTGTAGCTTCTATACTAGACCCCCTGTTTTTTTTTTTTTTTAAATTAGTCTTTCCCACAATCGTTTCTTTCTTCTAATCAATGTCCAAAGCTTTCTTTCCATTGGCAATTCTGGGTTCGTTCTTTTCCTCAATTTTGTTTTATCCTTATATTCCCTTACTGGTACACTTTTGGATACAGCATTCTCCAGTTGAACTCTAATTTTCCTCCACATTCCTTCAGCGTCTTCACCGTTCAAGTATTCCCCCCATTCAATGTCCAAACACCGTCTCAGCAGCTCATAATCTGCTCTGTCATACATGTATACTTTTTGATTGCTTCTATTATCCCTCTCTGTTTTAATATTGCAACTAAAGCTTATACAGGCATGGTCACTCCGACCTATAGGGCTATCCACATTGACATGTTCCACTATATCCTCCTCATTGCTAAACATCAAATCAAGTACACTCCCCTGCGTCCCATCTCTATAGCTTGTCATCTCTGTAATATGTTGCGTTAAAAAACAATCTCTCACTTTCTCTATAAACTTGTTTTCCAGGCTACACTGTCCCGCTGGAGTAGTACAATTTGCCCAGTTGATCCTTTGCAAATTGAAATCTCCAATCAAAATGGGAGGTTTGACGTACCTCCCAACCTACCAAATAGGAAAACCTACTATTTGGTAGTAGTCTTGGAAAATCCAACGTCAAGGCTATTAACCTAATTGCAATGACGACTTGTCTATTTTGACTGCTATGTCGTCATTCCAACCGCGGTTAAAAAGAAAACGTCTAGAGTCTACTCCTTATCTTGCTCTAGGAGACGTTGTACATTAACCAAAACTACCACCGAAGGTGAAAAAAGCATAGAAGAGAAGAAAAAGGGGTTTACCTTAGTTACCGCTTAAGGCCCATCCCGTGTTCCGTCATGTGCAGATCCCTGTCGAACGTGCGCATGAGCGACCCTCTCTTGTCATCACATCTCACGTCAGCAGAAGAACGCGGATGGGCAGGGGTCCGGCGTGAGGGAGGGTATTATGTACGTTGGATTTTCCAAGACTACTACCAAATAGTAGGTTTTCCTATTTGGTAGGTTGGGAGGTACGTCAAACCTCCCAATTTGTTAGTAGTCTTGGCAAATCCAACGTCAAGGCTGCATAACAAATAGGAGGAGGACATCCAAGCCCAACCTACCAAAAAAAACCAATGCATAAAACAAAATTACGAATGACAAAGACACAATTTAAACAAGAGAGTTTAATAAAAGAGTGAAAAACTGAGGAGTAGCTAAAAAGAACAGTTTTAACACATGCCCGTCATTCATAGTAATGCAAAAACATAGACTTGTCTGAAACCAAAAAGGTACTGTACCCAAAATCCCTTTTCTTCAAAAACCAACAAAAACACTGAACACAAGAACAAAACACAATTTTCAAAGTGGCAAAAACACTTATGTACTGGAACAATACATAATCCCAAACTTGCAATCCAGTGTTGCAAACCCATACACCCCCCCCCCCCCCCTTTGTCAAAAAAACAAAGGAAAAGAACGAGGGACAAGGGGGGAAGACCAGGGATCTTCGCCAGAGCACCAGGAAACACGACCCCCGAGAGCAATCACCGGCCGAGGGGGTCGAACACTGGACACGGAGAGGTAGGAGGAGATGAAGGAATTGATAGAAGACCACAAAACCTCTGAGGCGAAGGCAGGGAAGGATCGATGTGGCAGGAACCGGAAGGAGGCAGCAAAGGATCTGACATCGCGCGCAGAACCCCTACAAACAGGGTGACGGGCACGAACGGTCCGACAAACGTGGCGGCCCAGCTGCACCTGCTAGAGCCTCCCACCTGTCCGAGGAGACACCCACACAGCAGTACCCGAAGGCGGCGCCACAGACGCAACAGAGGAGTGCAAGGCTGACACCGGGCACAACACATGGCGAGGATGCCCACGCTGTAAAGCCTGGACGGCGAAAGGCTGGAAAACGGGGGCCTCCCTCCCATGCGTGGTAACAAAAGGTGGGGAGGAGGCGAACGAGACGCCATGCAAGGACGGGGAGAATCGCACGCAGTCCCGGGGCCGTGACAATGCCGCTAGTGCAGACACCCGATCCCCAGTGGCCAGAGCGACAAGGAAGAGTGGACGCCCGAGCAACGGAACCGGCGTAGCGGCCCTTGAATACGTGGGGGAAGCCAGAAGGACCAGAGCCCGCCCCAGATCCCACAGCGGAGGGACCTGGCGCGGAGGCGGTCGATTCCGGAAGGCAGCCGTCAGGAAGGAATCCAGCACCTGTGGCGGAACGACCAGCCCAGCGACGGACCCAAAGAACCCCCCGGACGGCAGACAAGTGGGTACGTATAGCGTCGACTGGAAAGCGACGTGTACGGAAGAGGTGAAACAAGGAGCGTAGGACGAGGGAAGGAGAGCCAACTGGCAGGCGAGTGGCCTGTAGCCACCTAGTAAAAGACCTCCAGCGGGACCCGTAAGTCCCCCAAGGAGAAGACGGCCAGGAACGCTGCAGGAAGTCAGTCAGGGCCCGGCCGGGGACCGGGAGCCACCGTGCCTCATGACCAAGCACGATGCGAAGGCCAAAGAGGTCCGCAGGACCCCAACCTAGCCCAAGTGGAAGCCGTAGACAGGGAGAGGGACCGGACTCGGGCACCACCGCGGCAACCGGGCGGACCTAGTCCGTGCAGGCCACAGAGGCGCGAGGAGCCAGACGCAGCAGTGGTACAGCCGCATCTTCGCGAGGACTGGGCACATCAACAGCGCGTCTGGTGGCGGAAAGATGGATATTGACCGCCACCTGTACCAGGCGACCATGAAAGCGTCCGGACCCCCCCCCGGAGCACGAGGCCGGAGGGAGAGGTCCAGAGGCAACAGGCGCGGCACCCCCGATGCGAACAAGGCGACCTCCGGAACACCTCAGGAAGCCGCGAGGTCGGCGAACACAGTCCGTTTCATCGCCCATTCTACAAGAACGCCCTGCCCTCTCGACAGGGCGGCCGCCCAAAGGGTGGCAGGCCCGGGCAGGGAGGAGGCATGCAAGGAGAAGGGGTGTCGGACCGCGAGGAAGAACAACTCCACCGAGACCCCCAATAGAGTCAACGACCTGGAGGACCCCCGCATAAGGAAACAGGGGACAGCTTGTCTGAGTGTCCAACCCGAAGGCCACCGACTTACCCCGAAGGGCCAGCGTGTGGTCCCGCAGGAAGAACAAAGGAACCAACAATCCGAGGGCATAGACGGGTAAGAGGAGGGAGACCCACCCATCTGCCGGGAAGTGGACGTCCCAGGTTCGATTGGGAACCTCACCCAACCTCGCTCGACGTATCTGCGGTTACCCAGACCGTCGGCGGGGGGGGGGGGCGGTCCAGGGCACAGCCGCAGAGAGCGAGCCCCGAGCAACCCAGCGACCGAAGCGTCGGCGAACGGTACGCGGGAGCGGCAGGAGCCGATCCATAGGGGCAACGGAAACACCGCGGTGCCCATGAGGAGGAGGCGGCGGAGCCAGAGGCTCCCTAAGGGAAGGGGCAGAGCGGCCCAATGCAGCGAACCCACGAACGAGTCCCAGAGCCACCCCGGGAGGGAGACCGAGTGCAACACGGCGAGGACCGTCCACCGAAGGTGCACCGCGGCCGGCAGACCCCGGGTCACCGTAGCGCCGGACAAAACCCATGCGAGACCGACCCATGGCACGACACGCGACGGGGTCAAGCGTGACTTGGGAACATCGAAGGGGAAACCTAACCGTGCGATGTTGCGAACGACTGTGAGGGCGTCGCCAATGCACAGGCCTAGGGCGTCGGAAACTACCAACCAAACGGCCAAGGAAAACAGGAGCTGGAGCCCGCTCCTGAGGAGAGGACCCAGAGCCTGCCCCACCAGTGCGGAGAAGATCTGCGGCGCGATGTGGAGACCGAAGGGAAGGCCGTCGAACAGGAACACACGATCGGAAGGCCGAACGGCCAAGAATCGCTGGAAGCGAGGATGGAGAGGAACGAGCCAAGACACATCCTGGAGGGCCAGCGACACTACCCACGACTGAGGGCACAGGGCCAGGCGTACCAGGGGTACCGGCAGCATCCGAAACCGTGTGTGCACGATGTGCCCGTTGAGGGCCGACAGATCCACCACCGGTCGCATCGCGTCGCAGGTCGGCGACGGAACCAGAAAGACACGGGAGAGGAAAACCGGGTGACCGGCGGTCAACTCCCTCGACGCTACTCAGCTCGGGCATGGAAGTGAACACGTGGGCCACCTCTGAAGAGATGGGCCGTTGTCGGTGACAAGAGCGGAGTGGGGGTCTGGACGTCCACCTCCAGGTGAGACCCCTCCGCGCAACCTGCCGCCCCCAACGTCCCTCGCGGCTACCGAGGGGCGCAAGGGCGAAAACAACCCGAGGGAGCACCCGAGAGGAGGGGAGCGACCCGGTACGCCCAGGCGAGAAGGAGAACAAGGAGGCCGACCCAGAGAACTATATATTGTGTTGACGTGGAGGTACCCCCGGTACGGGCCGTGCGGGCATGAGCGCCACGTTGACCTCCTCTACCCCCGCCCCCCCCAACCTCGTCGGAAAGGGCGGGCCACCCCAACCCCAGGCCGGCGCGGGGCTGACCCCTTCGAAGGGCGGCCGGAAGTGGAAGGCCGGCCAGCCCCGACACAGAGGGGATGAAAGGGGCAAGAACAGAAGTGCGAGGCGGAACCGATGCACTGGCCAGCAAACGTCCCAGTCCTGCGCCCGTGCAAGGCGGCAGCACTTGCAGCAGCACCCCGAAGAGGACCGGCAGAAGGACGGGACTGAGAAGACCCCGCGCGCGGCACAGCGCGTCGGTGCGTGACGTAAGCAGGGTCCGTAACGACACAGCGCGGCGTCGTGTGGCGGAAGCAGGGGCCGCCGACAGAGAAGCGTAGCATTCCCAAGCATCCTGCGTAAAAAACCCCGACGTATATAGCGCAGAGTACAACAAACCCTGACGAATAACCAAGGGGGCCGGCCGGCAGAACGAAGACCGTACCGTCGTGCGGTGCCGAGTTGCCGCGCACAAAACCGCCTTCAGCTCGGGAACCAAAGACACCGCGAGCCGAAGGTGGACCCGCTGAACGCGGTCCAAACCCTCGCGAAGATCGCCTGGCGCAGACGCCTCGAAAAGCCGCAGGTGGTGAACAGACGTCTGGAGGGAACCTAAAGACAAGACAATAAGTCCGTCACCCTCTGTCGCAAGGGAAAAACCTTGGCGACAGAGGGCTGATCCAGGGGAGAGAAGAACGGGGTAGCAATAGAACAAAGTTCAAGAACAGGCGCGCTCATCCAGGACCAGAACGCGCCGTCCAACCCGCCGACAGACACAAGAGGAGGCAAAATCAGGGACGACTCCGGGGGAGGGACGGAAGGAGAGCCGTCGACGGATCGGTGTGTGAAGTCGAAGGCCTCAGCAAACCAGACCTCCAATGGGAGAGGGTGACCGAGCATGATGGCTAAGCCAGGCGTACCGGCGTCGCACAAACCTGTCCCAGAGGAGGACAGACCCGTCAACACAGCCAGGGACTGAACAGCCGGAAGGATGTCAGGGCAGCTGAAATCTGACCAGAGCGTAGGCCTGCAGAAGGGAGGGGGACCGTAGCAGGGGTAGGTAGGGTGAGGCGCGGAGGGTGAGTCACCGCCAAGAAGGGCGAGAAGAGGGAGTCTTCCATCGACTCCAAGCGCCCGTCGAAGCGTGACACAACCCAGCCCTGCATAGCCGACAATCGATCCGAGAGAGGCTACCCCCCCCCCCCCCCCCCAGATTGGGCGGCCCGCAGGGGCGAGCGTGAGCGGGAGCGAGACCCACGACACGAACCAGCAGCGTCGCGGCCCAAGGAAGGCGAGCGACGACGGTTGTGTCGCCGTTGAGGGACTCGTCCCCGATCACGAACGGCCGAGGGGGAAACAGCACCAATCCCCTCTTCCAGTGACACATCAGCTCCTGAGAAAGGGGACCCCAAAACCTCGCGAAACCCCACCGAGGCAAGAGGAGGGGTACCCCCCTGGCGAGACGGTAAGTGAAGGTCAGGAAGAGAAGAATGAGGAGGAGCAGGACGACGGGAGTGGGAAGGCTGGCCGGGTGAAAGGAGGCCAGGAGCCGCGGGGGGAAACAGAGCAAGGATCCCCGGGGCTGAGATAACAGGGCGGCCCGACACCGAGGCGGAGGAGGGAGGGACCACCACCGTGGGACGAGACCGTGAAGGAAGAATAGGCACTGAAGCAGGTGAAGTAGGAGAAGCAACGACATCCAGGCGGACCCTCCTGGACAGTGTAGGAGGAGGGAGCAGAGGGCCAGCTACAGCATGAACAACCGCGCGCGGAGAGGACAATGTAAGAGGAAGTCGTCTGGGCTGGGGAAGCGGGCGGAAGGGAGTAGAGCCCCTATCCGTAGAGGCCAGGTGAGGGCGCACAGGGGCAGAGCCGCTAACCCCGGCCTCAGGGCGAGAACCATGACGAGGGCGATGGGCGTCGTCAAGGCGATCAGGAGGACGACGAGGCGAGCGAGAGCGTGGACGGAGCCGGGGAACCCCCCGACGATGGGACGACCGGCTGCGGGACCCAGGGGAGCAGGGAGAGGGCCAGGTGAACGGCCTTCAGTCGGGTCAGGGATACCCAGGGCGACGCGGATCCGGTCGGCAACAAAGGCCAGGGAACGGTGGCCCACAGTCCTAATGTGGCGGGAGACCATCGTCCACACCGACGGAAGGGAAGCAGAGGCCACAGCCGCCGCCGAGGAACCAGGGCCATGGAGCAGCACAACCACCAGGGCCAGACACGTGCCACACAGAGCAGGGAGGTAGGCCGTAGAGGACACACAGAGCGAGTGGCGCAAGCAGGACTTGTGCCTCTCCAAGCACGGGGAGCGACAACCAAGGCGAAAGCATGGCAGCCTACCTGCACTAGAAGAACACACACCATAATCAGCACGTCGAAGGAGTAAGTGGAGAGAATGTCCAAGAAGAACCAGGGAAGGAGCATGGGGAAACAGGAACACACATGCAAACAGGTATCCGTACTCACCCTAAACTGGGAGCACAGAAGTAGGTGAGGAGGGCGGCCGAGGCGGAAGAGCACTAGCAGAACCTGCAAAGATGGAGAAAGTGTTAACCACCACTCAACATCTTACATGCAGGGCCTATAACACCAGTAAAGTGCATACACCAATATAGTATCAGGCAACAAGATGACATAAAAAAAAAAAAAAAAAAAAAAAATCAATAGTGAAAGCCAACTATTACCGCAAATTTGCGGGCCAATGGAGGCATAACCGTACCGACATCACCCTCCCGCAATTTTGCGGGACCCCCCAACGATCTCCGCAAATTTGTGGGGAGCCGAAATGTCCCAGAGGACCGAATCAAGCCCCCGCAAATTTGCGGGACCGGCCGAGATGGTCCGGCGCCGAAAAAGCGAGAGGAGCGTCTAGGGAATACCAAAAAAGGCCCAGAAAAAAGCGTCATCTCCTTATGAACTCCAAGCGACGATGGCCATCAAGCTGAGCAGTGTCTTCCTTGATAATATCCTGACTCAACCGGTCAAGGGAGAGGCAAGGAAGACACACCAGGGGAGAGGAGGCACATCCCCCAGGAACCACCCAACCCACAGAGATAGAGCAAAGCCCATGAGGAGAAGTGGCAGGAAGGGTGGTTTGGCACAAACAGGGGCCCCCGTAGGGTACCCCAGGATTGGGCAAAAGGGTATGAAAGGATGGAGGTGAAAACAGTAAGGGAACACAAAAACCAGTAAATGAAACTGGCGAGAAAAAGGGTGGCCTAGCCGTGAGGAGAGAATGTGTCAGGGGCGAAAAACCCTGTGGTGTGAGGGAGGGGCCCCGTGGGGTACCCCTGGATATCACGAACCACCAAGCGCCCAGGCCCTTGAGACACAGTGAAGGCTCGAAAGGGGGGACTCGGGAATGACGCTAATAATGCGGCCGACACAAACCCGACAAACAGCACCGCCACCACGAAATCTCAGATTGTGAACCAACTGTACACCTAGGCTATGAAAATATGAAAACTCATAGGGGCATAGCAATTCCTGAATGAGAAACAAGCTAGGCTAAAATAAGCTAAAAGCTAAACTATGCCCAGACTAACAGGAAAAAAGAATATGAAAAGAGAAAGGAATGAAAAACACACACGAGGAACGCCAGGCGCCCCCGTACCTTCGGTAGCTATTTCCACACGCGTCTCCATTAAACACACTGAGGAGCCCATTTATGTGTGCCCTAGATCACGTAACATATGTCTAACAAAAAAGAAGGCCAGATAAGCCGAAACGAACCTAAACAGGGTGCATTAAAGGAGCACAACAAAAGCGACTGCATTCAATGGAGCGCGTGAAAAAATGATGACAAGAGAGGGTCGCTCATGCGCACGTTCGACAGGGATCTGCACATGACGGAACACGGGATGGGCCTTAAGCGGTAACTAAGGTAAACCCCTTTTTCTTCTCTTCTATGCTTTTTTCACCTTCGGTGGTAGTTTTGGTTAATGTACAACGTCTCCTAAAGCAAGATAAGGAGTAGACTCTAGACGTTTTCTTTTTAACCGCGGTTGGAATGACGACATAGCAGTCAAAATAGACAAGTCGTCATTGCAATTAGGTTAATAGCCTTGACGTTGGATTTGCCAAGACTACTAACAAATTCTTATATTTGTTCTCTCTATTATCTATTTCCTCCATTGCTTTCAGTAGGTTATCATCCTCTTCCCTACTATTATTTGGGCTTCTATATATAGAGGCAATTAGAATTGATCCTCTTGCACATTTTACTTCAATACACAAATACTCACAATACTGCTGTCTCATATCCACCTCATTAACCTTGAGCTCTTTTCTTATATAAATAAACAGTCCTCTTCCAACCTCTGCTCTAATAGCATTCCTCTCATATAACTCAAAACCCTCCAAACTATACTCCACCAGTTCCCTTTCAATTCTAGCATTTTTTGGTCTTACTTCCTGTAAGGCTATGACATCAGGTTTTTCCTCTTCATCCTGCAACCTACATATCAGTTCTCTTTTCTTGTCCTGGGTAAACACATCCACATTACTAAACATAATCCTTAATCCATCTACCATTCCTTCAGCAACTACACCATCCCGCTCCTGTCCGTACCCTACTCCCCCCTTAGCACTACTGGGTCTGCAACTTTGGACCTTCACTTCCGCCGGGAGTCTAGTGGTACTACTGACCACGCTGGGTTTATTGGATCTATTCCCTGCCCGCCTTTGAGGCGAGCCTCCGGCATCAATGCCCGATAAAAGATCGCCGGAGGGAAACACCAAACCTTGCGAGTGCTGACTTGTCCGGGCAAGGGCAGCCACTCACAAAACCCACACCAAATAAGTCAGAACGTCTCCTGACAACCTTCAATCATGTTTAATAGCACCACATGATAATGATGGACATATCTTAAGGCTATATTTCAGGGCTGGGGTCAATTATGAATTGGATTGGAATTGAATTGGAATTGATTAAAACAAATCTGTGAATTGGAATTGAATTGAATTGAGAAAAATATAAACACAAAATTAATTGAATTGAATTGGAATTGATATCAATGAATTGATGAAATACTATTTTATACTGTAATATGCGAATTCATTATTGTACAATAATTAAGTTACAGTTTTTTCAAATAATCAATAAAATATAGTGATTTTCGGCATGTATGTACTATCTATATGCCGTCTAGCGACTTTTGAGAACGAATCTAGTGGTATTTTGTGTCTTCATTTGGTAACCCTGCCTGCCCTGCCCTGCCCTGCCCTGTTGTTGTGTGATTGGCATAATGAATAGAATTTAATTGGAATTGAAAAGCTTGTGAATTGAATTAAATTGAATTTGAATTGAAGATTTATCAACTCTGCGTAAGCTTTACGCAGAGTTTGGTATCGCCCCCCCGTATAGTGGGTACCACCGGAAAAAAATGTCTGTCGTCGTCGTCGTCATTGTCCGTCTGTCTCAAAACTCCTCCTAGACCGTTGGACGGATTTTCACCAAATTTCTATCTATCTATCTATATGCTCAGGCCCAATCCCCATTTTGGGGGTAGCCGACTCAAGACAGAGCAAGAACAGGGAAAACACAAAAACAACATAAAACAAAAAATAAACACAGATAAAAAACACAAACTCTCACACATCCAGGTCACCCAGGAGAAGACCCAGAGACCAGGGTTACCAAGGTCGCTCCAGCACTCCCCCGGCCCCTGACCACCAGGAGAGGTTCCGATCTCGGCAGGCAGACATGCAGCGGAGCCAAAGCGACAAGCCCTCCCACCACACTTCCAGGCACACCCTTCATATTAATCGTCTCCCGGGCCAGGCGCCTGATGGACTATTATCTAGTCCAACTTGCGCCCGACCCCTTACTCCAAATGACCACGGGTTCACTCAACTATTCACAAGCATTCTCCATTCACTCCTGTCCACCACCATTCCCCTGCCTGATCTATAGTCATTCCTCTATCATCCAAAGCCTTTCTTACACAGTCTCTCCATCTCAATGGGGGTCTTCCTGCCCTTCTATCTCCCCTTGTACCTGACTCACATATTCTCTTTGTAAGCCTTTCATCTCCCATTCGTTCAACATGACCATACCAGCTCAGCACCCTTCTGTCCACTCTGGCTGACAAATGTTCCTGCTGCCCCACTCTCCTACGTATCTCTTCATTTCTCAATCTGTCTCTACGAGTAACTCCACACATACTCCTCAAACCAAATTTCACACGAACATTTGTTGTGTGAATGCGAACGTCAGTCAAATTTTTTTTTTTGAATTTATGCAATAGTTATGATTTTAGGGTCCAAAATATGGTTTTAACCCCCCCCCCCCCCCCACCCAGCAGTGAATGCGTTCTTGGGGCGAAAACATCTCGCTCCGCATTTGCTACTGTAGGTTAAGTTAGTTTAATTGGCATTAGAAGTGATGGTAGTAATAGTGGGATTGACGGTGATAGTAGTGATGATGATGATAATAGTAGTGATGATGGTTGTATTTGTATTGATGATGATGACAGTAGTAGATATGATGATGACAGTAGTAGATATGATGGTGACAGTAGTAGATATTACGGTGACAATACTAGTAGTAGTGATGATGGTCTTAATAGTAGTGATGATGGTGATAAGTAATGATAGTTGTAGTGATAATGATGACAGTAGTGATGATGTTAGTGATGATGGTGTTAGTATTAGTGATGATGGTGAGTAGTAGTGATGATGGTGAAATTTGTAGTGATGAAGATCATAGTAATGGTGATGATGGTGATGGTAATACATGTGACAGTAGTAATGATGATGGTTATAGTAGTAGTGATGATGTTAACTAGTAATGATGATTGTAAGATGGTGGTGATGATGGTTGATAGGTGTAGTATCAATGATGGTAGTGGTGATTAGGATGGCAGTGACAATGGTAACAGTAGTAGTGATGATGGTGAGAGTATAGTAGTGATGATTGTAATTGTAGTAGTGATGATGACAGTAGTCGTGATGATTGTGGCAAATGTAGTGATGATGGTGATTGTGATTGATAATGGTAATAGTAGTGATGATGGTAACCCATTGCAGAGTTGGGTATGCCGTTTTGATTTTGGGCAAAACGGCACGTCTACTGTGACAAGTAATGATGATAGTTGTAGTGATAATAATGACTAGTGATGATGGTAGTGACGATGGTGTGAGTAGTAGTGATGATGGTGAAAGTTGTAATGATGATGGCAATAGTTGTGATGATGAAGATCATAGTAATGGTGATGATGGCAGTAGTAGTGATGATGGTGACAGTAGGATACATGATGGTAATACATGTGACAGTAGTAATGATGGTAATACATGTGACAGTAGTAATGATGATTGTAAGATGGTGGTGATGATAGTAGTAATGATGGTTGATAGTTGTAGTATTAAAGATGATAGTAGTGACAATGGTGACAGTAGTAGTGATGATGGTGACAGTAGCAGTGATGATGATCATAGTAATGGTGATGGTGACAGTAGTCGTGATGATTGTGGCAGTTGTAGTGATGATGGCAGTAGTAGTGATGATGGCAGTAGTAGTGATGATGGTGATTGTGATTGATGATGGTATTAGTAGTGATGATGGTAACCCATCGCAGAGTTGGGTATGCCGTTTTGATTTTGGGCAAAACGGCACGTCTACTTTATTTTTTACGAATGAATTGAATTGAATTGAATTGGAATTGACTGATTCAAATTTTATTCTGAATTGGAATTGAATTGAATTGACAAAAATGAATTGACCCCAGCCCTGAGGCTAATACTTATCAACTCTGCGTAAGCAGAGTTGCAGAGTTTGGTATCCCCCCCCCCCCCCCGTATAGTGGGTACCACCCGAAAAAAAAATCGGTCGTCGTCATCGTCGTCCGTCTGTCTCCAAACTCCTAGACCGTTGGACGGATTTTCACCAAACTTCACACAAACATTTGTTGGGTGAATGCGAACGTCAGTCAAAAAAGATTTTTTGAATTTATGCAATAGTTATGATTTTAGGTCCAAAATATGGTTTTTATCCCCCCCACTCGGGGGGGCCCCCCCCCAGAACCCCCCCATCCTGCAATGAAGGCGTTCTGCGTGTGTGCCCCGAAGGGGCTCACACACAACTCATTCGTTCTGGGTCCGAAAATATCTCGCCCTGCATCTGTTAGGTTAAGTTAGTTTAGTTAACGTTAGAAGTGATGATAGTAATAGTGGGGATGATACAAAGGAGTACAAAGGAAATCAAGCAACAACAGGTCTAGTGACCCTTCTAGGCTGCTTGTCCTCCAAAACACTGAGGATCAAGTGTCCAAACAGTGGTTTAGAGTGGGTAAGGGAACATTGGAAAGGGAACTAATGTCCGTGACAGGATTAGGAAGTTAGTAGGGGACAGATGGGTTAGTAACTGAGGGGAGGATAAAATAAAGTTATTCATTTACAAACGCAGTCAGTCGCGGGTTTGATGCGAGATATTTGTCTAGGCGAAGTTTAAATGAATCAACGGTGCTGCAGTCTATGACATCTCGGGGAAGCCCATTCCATAAGTTGACAACTCGATTGAAGAAGAAATTCTTAGCTTCGTGTGAATTAAAAGATTTACCAATAATTTTGCAACCGTTTCCCCGCGTGTAATTAGATTGGTTGATAGTGAAGTACTTACTACAGTTCATATTGTCAATGCCTTTGATGATTTTGAACACTTGAATTAAGTCGCCTCTTAATCTGCACTGGGTTAAAGGAAATAGATTTAATTCTCTAATTCGTATGGTTTGTTCTTTAGGCTAGGTATCATTTTGGTAACTCTACGTTGAACTCGTTCTAGCTTTATATCTTTTTTGTAATAAGGGCACCAGGATTGAACGCAGTATTCAAATAGAGGGCGGACTAAGGAATTGTAAAGGGTTAGGATAACGTCTTTGGATTTATGCTCAAATGACCTGCCTATAAAGACAATTATTTTGTTTGCCTTCTTAACAACTTCTGAACATTGTTGACTCGGTTTTAGGTTACTCGATATTGTTACTCCCAGATCGGTTTCTCTGTTTACATTCTTAAGCTGAGTGCCATTCATCAAATAGTTTGCTTTCTCATTTCGGTATCCGATATGTAGTTGTTGTTGTTGTTGTTCTTCCCCAGACTGCCTGGCCGAACAGCCCCAAGGCCCCGAGCAAGGCCAAGGCCATAACCGATATGTAGTACTTTACATTTATCCGCATTGAAACTCATTTGCCAAATTTGGGCCCAACATTACAACTTATCTAGATTGTGTTGCATATCGTTAACTCATTCTTTTGAGAGTACAGTGGAGCCCCCATCCTAGCTGCTAATCGGTTCCACAGAAATAGAGCTAGGATTGAAACAGCCAAGATCGAGGCACTGTTCTTATGGGGAAAATTTAATCGGTTCCGTTCTCATGCCAAAATTTGCGTCTTTTTCTATTTTTTGCCTACGAAAACATGTATTATTGTACACAAATTCAATTTTATGTATTATACTGTATCATATAATACACCATAGAATAAGTTTTTAATAACTAGAAAAAAAGGCCCAATATCTAAACAATTACCACACTTTTTCCCAGTGTTAGGCTATAAAAACATGTTTTTTGTCTAGGCTACATCAAGTAGCCTAGGCCTAAATCTTATGCATTGTAAATAATAATATAGACATGGCTAAATGACAGTCCTAACCATAAATACTGTAGATTGGGGCATTGTTTCTATCATGCAAATTTTTTTAGGCCTAGCCTAGGCCTAGGTTCTAAATTCGTCCAGCCACCCCTCAAGTACCCATTTCGCCCCAAATACATCCAATAAATACATATTATGAGGAAAAGACGTATAAATACGTATTATGAGAAGATTACTTACCACACAGATTTATTATATATCATTGTCATATTTAGCCTAGTCTAGGCTAACATCGTCTAGGCTAGGCAATTCAATCGCTTTCGTCCGACATGGACTGGTCTTTGCTGTGTTTTGAGCATGAAATTCCTTCATTGCTACCACCAGGCCAACCATCCCTATCACTAGATGTACTAGAGGTTATAATAAACGCGAGAGATAAGGGGTTCAGGCACAAAAAGGCTTGCAAACGGTTGTTTTGTCAACACAGATACTAGCTAAACTGCAAGCGTCTGCTTAGTGATGACGTCATACAAAGATGGCAGCATCTTGCGCATTTGACGATCGGATCTCGGATTCACTCGGATTTCTTCTCTAAACGGCAAGCTACTGGCAGATTCTTTCGTTATGTTAAAACAAAATTATTGTTTTTGTTTGTTTTCTAGTTTTATGTCGAGTTTTTCGTTATTCTTGCTATTTTTTCGGGTTTCGGCTGGGATTTTGATGCGAGGAAGGAGGCTTTTGGCGCGAGAATTGAAATGGGGAATATTTGGTGTGTGGTGCGAGAATTGAATCAACGAAGACCGGTGTAGCTAGGATGGGGGCTCCACTGTACGCTATTTGCAATTTTTGTATCGTCAGCAAATTTTGAGATTGTACAGGTGAGACCCTCATCTATGTCGTTGATGTAAATTATAAAGAGAATTGGTCCTAGTACCGATCCCTGGGGTACCCCGCTACTTACATTGGTCCATTTAGATGCCTTACCGTTTATGACTACTCTTTGCTTTCTGTCGCTGAGCCAATTTTCTATCCATTTCAACACCCATTGTATTCCATGCGCTTTTAGTTTTAGCAGTAAACATTTGTGGGGAACTTTGTCAAAGGCCTTTTGAAAATCAAGGTATATAATATTTACAGCTTTACTCTCATCGTAGAGGTTGAGGATATCGTGGAAGAAGTCTAAGAGGTTTGTTAACCCTTCCTACCCAGTCTGCCTTAGGTAAGGACAGCTCGAAAGAAGGGCCGCTACCCGGTATGCCTTACCTAAGGGAGCAGCTTAATAGCCTAATTAAGCTTGGTCTGAACGCCGTGCGTACGACGTATGTCAACAAACCCAAGCGTTCGTCACCGCACCTCCGAAAACAAGAAGGAGAAGACTCCTCAATGTTATTGTTCTGACGTCATGACGAAATTAGTGTCTGAAAAGCCCCCATATTGGCAACATCTCTGCAATATTGGCTCCACTGAAATCGTCATCACAACTGAACCAGTTGACTTACAGAGCTCTACTCAATGCCAAAATACAGATTGAAAACCGCACTACGATTATAGATGAGTGGGAAAGTTCTAGCAGTGAAAATAAACATAAATACGGTAGCCTAGGCCTAGACGTTTTTCAGCCATTTCGCCCGGGTAGGAAGGGTTAAACAGGAACGTTTTTTACGAAAGCCGTGTTGAGTATCTTTAAATATGTTATTTTCCTCTAAGTGATTTACGAGTCTGTCTCTTATGAGTGTTTCTAAAATTTTACATACAACTGAGGTTAAGCTAATTGGACGATAGTTACTGGGTAGGGATTTGCTGCCTTTTTTGAATATCGGTGTTACGTTGGCTAGCTTCCACTGATCAGGCATATTTCCAGACCTCAAGGATTTATTAAATAGCAATGTCAATGGTTTGGAGAGCTCATCCTAAGCTTCGTTTAGGACTCTAGGTGAGATTTTATCTGGTCCAGGCGTTTTATTTACCTTGAGTTTATCTAAACAATTCAATACTTCTCTCTCTGTAACGGTGATATTGCTTAGAACATCTGAATTGGATGATGGTGTAGGGATATCACTGAGGTCTTCCGTTGTAAAAACTGATGCAAAGAAGGTATTGAGGGCATTACTCATTTGTACTTCGTCTTTGGTGTATTCTCCATTTTCATCGACTAAAGGTCCAACAGTTGAAGTAACTACTTCTTTCTTTCTGATATAACTATAGAATTCTTTCGGGTTTGTTTTACTTTGATTCGCAAAATGTAACTCCAGGGTCTTTTTACTTTGCTTAATTCACATTTTGGCTTTGCGTCGTAGCTCTACAAATTTCACCCGTTCTTCGTCATTTTGTAAGGATTTTAATCTATCATTAGCAAATTTTTTAGCAAGCAGACAGTTTGAAATATCTTTATTCCACCATTTGGGCTTATTATTAAGGCCTGGACGCCGTATTTTCGATGGTATGCAGTCCTGCACTGCTTTTAGGTAAGTGGTTTCGAATAATTCCCAAGATGTATTTATGTCGTTATTGTTAATTAAAAAGCTCCAGTCAGTTTCTTTAAACATAGCTCTAAGTTTATGAAAGTTTGCTTTCTTGAAATTAGGGAGTTTTTCGATACTGCTATTTGGTTCGTTACTAGTAAACTTTAAAGTGAAAGTTATTGTACGATGGTCGCTATTACTGAATTCATCACCAACATTCAAATTCTCTATTAATTCTTCTTTTGTTGCAAGTACAAGGTCAAGAACATTATTACCACGGGTCGGCGATCGAACAAATTGATAGAGTGAACTCTCTTGCAAGTTCGCATACAAGTCATGTCCGGAGTGTGAAGTAAGAGTATCGCCCCACTTGGTCACAGGTAAATTAAAGTCGCCAAAAAATACGGTATCTTGTGAGTTACTTACATCTGCAATTTGTTCATAAATTTCTCGGTCAGTTTGCACTGATTGAGGGAGGTCTGTATATTAATGCAAGTATTATTTTTGTACCTTTACTATTCTTTATTAGCACAAAAGATGTGTCGACGTTCACAATTTGAGGTTTTGACAAGAGGGTCGGGTTAAGACTTTCTTTGATATAAAATAAAACGCCACCTCCATTTTTATTTATTCGGCTTTTCTCAAACATTACATAACCAGGAAGTGAATACTCTGCTAAAAAGTCTATCTTCTGTATTATACCAATCACATCATATTTTTCTGTAAACACTAGTTCCTCTAAATCTGAAAATTTATTGCGTATGCTACGAGCGTTTGCATAGAAAACCTTTATAGTTGCGGTTTTAGAACTCACTAAACGTTCTTTAACCCGGGAACTGCGGGAAGACTCTTAAGAGTCAGGGAAAAAAAAATCCATTTAAAACACCCAAAAAAAAAAACAATTTTGTTTTGTTTTTATTTGTGTATTTATTTTATTTTTTATTGCCTATCACTCCTCCACCTCCCCTCCTTCCCCACTTTCCTCCCCTCCTTCAGTTATCACCTATTTTCCCTGTTATTCCCTTATTCTGTGGTATATTTTCGTGCTAACATTAGCGAGTTGCAAGCAGGGCATTGTCATCACTGTTAGCAAGCGAGTGCAAGAGAGAGAGAGAGAGTATCGATCGACAGTCTCTCTCCAGACGTGGAGAAAAGTGGTGGGAAGTGAGGTTGCCTCAGCCATACATTATGTAACTCCCGGCCTTTATCGCCGATTTTGACCATCCAAACGCTGTTTCCACTTGTTTTATTGTTGTAACAGGTTAATACCTTTATAATCAACCTATAATAGGCGCATATGGATAAGTATTAATGCTATTTATGGTAAAATAATTATGTTAGTGATGGGAACAGCTCAAATACGTCAGCACAGGAGTGTGGTGTCTCATATCCCCCATGCGCACTTCAGAGGTTAATCAAATTTTTGGTTCTGTTCGGATCTACATTTACATTCATGGTAATAGTAGTGATGATGGTGATAATAGTAGTGATGATGATAATAGTAGTGATGATGATAATAGTAGTGATGATGATGACAGTAGTAATGATGATGGTAGTGATTATGATGACAGTAGTAGATATGAAGGTTATAGTACTAGTAGTAGTGATGATGGTCATAATAGTAGTGATGATGGTGACAAGTAATGATGATTGTAAGATGATGGTGATAATAATGATTATGGTGATAGTTGTAGTGATGATGGTGACAGTATTAGTGAAGATGGTGAGAGTAGTAGTGATGATTGTAATAGTAGTAGTGAAGATGATAGTAATGGTGATGATGATTGTAGTAGTGATGATGGTGACAGTTGTAGTGATGATGATAGTAGTAGTGATGATGGTGGTAATATTAGTGATGATGGTAATCCTTCCCAGAGTTGGGTATGCCGTTTTGATTTTGGGCAAAACGGCACGTCTACTTTATTATATAATTAAGCAACCACCACATGATAATGAAGGACATATCTTAACCCTTTATTAGCGGCGCGCAACTTATGTCGTGTGAAAGAAATTTGGACTAAGTGGCGGTTCACAACTTATGTCGTGTGCCATTTTCAGCACGTAATGTTGCAGAGAGAGAGAGCTGAGCAGTGTGAGGAGCGTAGTAAGGCTATGACCGTCGCACACCACCGCGGTGGGCCAACTGACATGAATCCCACCCTCACGCACTCGCTACACAGGGAATTATGTAGGGAAAGTACCTAATTACATGGTTTTTACACTCGTGTTGCGCGATCGTTGCAAGAAAACTAGCAGTCATACAAGGATGGTTGGGGTGTCATTGGAAAGCTCTGTTTATGCCCTTTCAGGGATAGATACTTGTTTTACGCTCTGGGTCTTATTTAGGCATGAAAATGATCACGTAAACAACCCTATTTAGGGTAAAAACATCCCGCTGGGCGCTACATATAAATTACTGCCTAGGCCGCTCGTTAGGTGTTAAGGCTAATACTTATTATATACAGTTGGTCCTCTGGTAACGCGTATTTTGTAAACGCGGTTTTGGTGGCATGCGGTACACCCCAGATATCCAAAAAGTTTATGACGCGATTTTGTGTCATATGAGCTCAGTAAGTCCGATAAGTTAGCTTACGATAAAACCGTTGGTGGCAACCTCAGCCTCCTCCGATAATTCTAACGGCCGCAGTGTTGTTGTGAGTGTAGTGTGAGGCAGTGGCAATGATCCCGGGGCTCCCGCCTCCTCGGACTTATTGGAACATAATATGTCTGAAGGAGTTAATGTGTGAGGTGAGAATAATTACCGAAACACACTTATGTTATTGTTTGGCTGTCGAGTGAGTGTGTGTGTGTGTTGTCATTGTGTGGAAAACATGGCTAGGCTATCTCGGTCGCCGAATCTTTACTCCCGACTTTCGTAATTTACCGAAGTGCGGGAGAGGGTACAACAGGGGAAGAGGGTTGTAGGAACGCTGAAAGCAGTAACAAGAAATAGGGTGGTCAGTATGGAAGTGAAGAAGTCCTTGCATGACAGTGTGGTAATCCCGACACTGACTTACGGAAGCGAAGCATGGACGTTGGTTGAGAGACTCAGACCAAGAGTGAGAGCAGTGGAAATTAATTACCTAAGAAGTGCGTGCAGAGTTACATGGAGGGATAGACAGACTAATGAGGAAGTAAGAAGGAGGTGTGGTGTGGAGGTAGATGTGCATGTAATTAAGCAATTAATAATACCTCCTAGCCGTAGATAAATAACCCCTAACTGAGGCTGGCCACGAGGCAGACGGTAAGCTTAGTATCACAACGAAGACGATAACCTTACCTCCCATAACGACACAGCAACCAGCAAACATGCGTCGCCCCACGCCAGAGAGGAAAAAAGCAAACTCGGACTCTGGAAAGTTCCCCACCATGTGGGACAACTCTTAGACCAGAGCGTCTGCTAAATAATTATAACACACGTTACCCCCATCTGATGGATGGCAAGTAATTCAGCTCCACGTATATATAGCCTCCTAAATAACTAGGTAAGAGCAAAGCTAGAGCTAAAAACAAAAAATAAAAACAAAGGCAAGCGTGTCCCAAAGTGGACCGCATGGACGCCTAACACTGTACCCTATTTTAACACTTCTTGTGGACGTGCCAATGGGGCCGACCGTCCTAACTAATCTAAACCTATTCTGGAACATTTCAGATAAACACATATGAGCAAAAGACTCACTAGAAACGAAAGAATGCAGAATGAAGTGAAGGACGGACTAGGCACGTCTACTCGGCACGACCACAGGGAAGAGAAGGCAGGATGACGCGACTCAGTTCAGCGTCTCGGATAAGAATCCATAGCAAGACATCCACAAAGTTGGGAAGCTTTATTATAGCATTTCTTAAGTAGACTTTTATTTTTTATTTTCTACAAAGTTTTTTCGTAGTGAGTACCCAATCATAATGACGATTCGATACGAGAATGAGCGTACCCTTATGATGTCGGCACTCTTTCTCCCTGTGGCGGGTTGTTTCAAACAGGCTGACGCGGGCGCTTGAAAGAGAGCTATAATGTAATAGGCATATCGTCAAT
This sequence comes from Paralithodes platypus, assembly GCA_032716605.1. Lineage (NCBI taxonomy): Eukaryota > Metazoa > Arthropoda > Malacostraca > Decapoda > Lithodidae > Paralithodes > Paralithodes platypus. The sequence continues at coordinate 17,477,366 of CM064545.1, forward strand.
GATAGAGGGGCCACTAATAAATATACAGTCAGTCCCCCCAATCCGCGCCTATATGGGCGGCATTACACGACGGGTATTGGGAATTCACGCATTAGGGATAACATAACTTATGGAGAAAAATACATATGGGCGGCAGCCCGCATTTCCACCCACATTTGACGGTAATTTTTGATAAAAATCAATACTAATTGGACAACCAAGCATACACAATAATAGAAACATAAACAAGTAATTCCTTACATTAAAAATAAATGCTATAAGTAGGTGAGAATAGTGGGGGCTCCGAGGCAGACCCCCACGACAGGCGAGTTCATATAGCATAGGTGTAGGCTTCCCCGGCCCCGTCACTGTCACTGGCCCCGTCCCCGTCTCCGGATATACCCATAGATTTCCCGATCGCAGTAGTGTCTTCACCAGTTTATTCTTCCTAGGCACTTTTAAGTTGTTGAAGGGTGTAGGAAGGCGGTTGTTACACAATAAATGGGTCAAGTCTCAGCGCACGGACACTTAAGGATATTGGGACTGAGAAGGAAGCGTACGTGTGGTTATGTGTGTGTGTATTTACCTATTTGTAGTATACAGGAGTTAAGCTTTTTAGGCTCGTATTGTCCCGCTTCCTGAGTTGCAATTATCTAACTTTGCCTTAAAAATATGAATGTTTTTGGCACACACCACTTCCTCTTCCAACTGATTCCATTTACTTATACTTCTGTAAGGGAAACTATACTTTCTCACATCTCCTTTACATCTTCCTTTCATTAGCTTATATCTATGCCCCCTAGTTCTACCATTATCTTTCACAATATAACCCTTCTTGTCCACCTTTTTGAGTCCTCTCACACATTTGTACATCATAATCATATCGCCTCTCTCCCTCCTATCCATTAGAGATGGTAAATCTAATTTCTTTAATATCTCCTCATATGGTAATTCTCTCAGTTCTGGTATCATCCTAGTTGCAGCTCTCTGAACCTTCTCCAGCTTCTTTATATGCTTTTTTAGATGTGGTGCCCACACCACTGCCGCATACTCCAGTCTTGGTTTCACCAATGTTTTTATTATTTTCTCCAACATCTCCTCATTTATATAGTTAAAGGCTATTTTTATTCTGTTTAGCAGTCCATATGTTTCTCCCACTATCTTATTAATATGATTCTCAGGTGAAAGATCACTCCTAACAGTTATCCCGAAGTCCTTTTCTTTCTCTGATGGGTTAATAGTGTTTTCTCCTAACTTATATTCCATATGAGGCCTTCTTTTACTTACTCTATGTGTGTGTGTGTGTGTGTGTGTGTGTGTGTGTGCGTGTGCGTGTGTGTGTGCGTGCGTGTGCGTGTGTGTGTGCGTGCGTGTGCGTGCGTGTGTGTGCTTCCTTCTCAGTCCCAATATCCTTAAGTGTCCGTGCGCTGAGACTTGACCCATTTATTGTGTAACAACTGCCTTCCTACACCCTTCAACAACTTAAAAATGCCTAGGAAGAATAAACTGGTGAAGGCACTACTACGATCGGGAAATCTATGGGTATATCCGGAGACGGGGACAGGGCCAGTGACAGTGACGGGGCCGTGGAAGCCTAGGCCTCCGAGGGGTGTGCGCGCGGAGTACGGAGGGGGGTGGCACGGAATACAAAAAACAGCATTTTTACACCACTCTTCAACTTTGATTCGTGTTTTGTGGGGTCAATACGTGTTTTAGGGATTTTGAGTACCGTACCTGTTTTACCCTTCGGCGCGGAATAGGGTAAACGCGAACTGAGGATACGTGTATTAGGGGGACTGACTGTAGTATATCAATGGTAAATTAGACCTTTCCTTACCTTAACCCCTCAGACCCGGAAGGGCTCTGAGAAACCCATAAAAAACACACCCCGCGCTACCCGGTAGGGCTCTGAGGCTCCGGCAGCATAAAAGCCTGTAAGCTTGGTGTGCGAGGCGTCCGTCCGGCGCATCTCCGACCACAAGAAGGAGTGCGTCGCTTGTTCGTGTGTGCCTGTATGTTATTGTTAAGTAGCGAAAAGTAGTGTAAAGTGGCTGTTTTTGCCACAAAGTTATCTCCAATGAAATCGTCATCAAAACTGAACCAGTTGACTTAGAAAGCTCTACTTAACGCCATTCTACAGGTACGAAACACATCTACGCTTGGGGATGTGCGGGAATGCGGAAGCAGTCAAAATAACAAAGATATGGTAGCCTAGGCGTAGACGTTTTTCGGCCAAAACCCCCGGGTTTTTGGGAAATTATAGAATACAATAGCCGGGGCTGGAGGGTTAAATTCTACACTTGATATGATCACAAACCTGAGAATGCGAGATAGCGTCACACAGTATGGGGTAAAAAAATTCTGACTGACCAGCCTCCCTCTATGCCCAAGCTGCTCAAACACCAGTGATGCCACGAGTCAGGCAGGAAATTTATCGCACTGTACAAATTTTTGCCGCACTAATAGAAAACTCCCCGGATTTAACCCATATTGCCACCCGACTCGCAATAAAAGATCGTATTCGCATTGGTTGATAATTTTGTGTTTAATATTTTCATTCCTCGCACTAATCCAAATTCACACTGTTTGAACTCGCTTTATACGGGACCGAGCTGTACCTAATTCACCCTCCCCACCAAACACCTCCAATGAAATTAATGAAAGTACAGTCGACCCTCGATTTAACGGACCTCTATACAACGGATTTCGGATTTAACGGACTCTGTCCGTAGGCGGACAACCCGTCCGAACACTGGACAAAGTCCGTTAGTAGAAATTTTTTCCGGTACTTGGCTGGCGTGGCGCCACAGTTTCCCGGCAAACCCCTGTACAGTAGTCCCTCGTTATCGACGGGGGTTACGTTCTTAAGACTGCCGTCGATAGCAAAAACCGTCTATACCGCATTACCGTACATACACGTACAGTATCCGTGGTCTCTATCCTAGGCTATGTACTTTTAAGTGTTTCCTTTACACAGGCACACCATCTATCACTGAATACATTAGAGGCCATAATAAACGCAAGAGATACAAGGTTCAGGCACAAATAAGCAAGTAAAAGGCGGGTGGACTTAGAGCTGGAGAAGAAACAAAAGGTGTATGTTGCCTTTATGGACTTGGAGAAGGCCTATGACAGAGTGGATAGAGAAGGTTTGTGGAAAGTACTTAGAATATACGGAGTAGAGGGCAAGTTGCTGAAAGCAGTGAAGAGCATGTATGAGGGTGCAAAGGCGGCAGTACGTGTGGAGAGTGAGCAGAGCGAGTTCTTTGACCTGAATGTTGGTTTGAAACAGGGGTGTGTGATGTCCCCGTGGTTGTTTACTGTATATATGGATGGAGTTATGAAAGAAATACTATCAAGAGCAGTGGATGTTGGTGTATCACTGAAAAGGGAGGGAATTGAGTGGAAGCTACCTATACTGCTGTTTGCAGATGATACAGTTCTGATGAGTGATAATGAATGGGAGTTGCAGGGTCTGGTAAATGAGTTTGGAACAGTGTGCGAAAAACGGAATTTGAAGGTAAATACGGGGAAGAGCAAGGTTATGGTCTTCGAAAGGGGTGAAGTCACAGAGTGTGAGGTGAAGCTGAACGGTCAGGCTATGGAGATCGTCGACTCTTTTAAGTATCTGGGCAGTGTGTTGAGTAAAGATGGGACTATGGATGAAGAGGTGCGGGAGAGGGTACAACAGGGGAAGAGGGTTGTAGGAACGCTAAAAGCAGTAACAAGAAATAGGGTGGTCAGTATGGAAGTGAAGAAGTCCTTGCATGACAGTGTGGTAATCCCGACACTGACTTACGGAAGCGAAGCATGGACGTTGGTTGAGAGACTCAGACCAAGAGTGAGAGCAGTGGAAATGAATTACTTAAGGAGTGCGTGCGGAGTTACATGGAGGGATAGACAGACTAATGAGGAAGTAAGAAGGAGGTGTGGTGTGGAGGTAGATGTGCTGGAAAGTGTGAAAAGGAACAACTTGAGATGGTTCGGCCATATGGAACGTATGGAAAGCGAGAGAATGACTAAGAGGGTGTACGAGAGCGAGGTGGAGGGACAGAGGGGGAGAGGTAGACCGAATATGAGGTGGAAGGATGGAGTGAGGAACTACATGAACGAAGGCGGTGCTGGTTGGGGGGAGGGGCGTCGACTGACTGGGGACAGAGGTGCATGGGGCGGTTCTTTCGTGGCCACCCCTTCGGGGATCACGGCATCAGGCAATAGATAGATAGATAGACTTAGAGCTTCTGCCTGGTATTATTGTTATTGTTTGACAACATTAAAAATGGAGGACTAAAGTGACGCTCCGATCGTCGGTGAATCCGGATTCACTCAAAATCTAGTCTTTAGGCTAATTATTTTTGCTCTCGTTTTCGGTGTATTTTCTTATTATTGTATGTCTTATTGTTCATCATTTAATCCACTTTTGGTTGGTATATTAGAGTAATATAAATAAACAATTAATCCGTCGATATAACATTAAAAATGGAGGTCGAAAGTGACGCTCCGATCGTCGGTGAATCCGGATTCACTCAAAACCTAAAGTCTTTAGGCTAATTATTTTTGCTCTCGTTTTCGGTGTATTTTCTTATTATTGTATGTCTTATTGTTCATCATTTAATCCACTTTTGGTTGGTATATTAGAGTAATATAAATAAACAATTAATCCGTCGATATATCAGTCGATACTCGAATCAGTCTAAAGTCAGTCGATAGTCGAATCCGTCTATGATAAAGCAATCAGTCTATAATCAAATCCGTCTATAAAAAAGCCGTCGATAACGAGCGACTACTGTACTGTATTTTTATGTTTTCTATTTGTTTATCTGGGTAATGAAACAACATGTTTATTAAACAATTTTTTTTATGTGCAATATGTAAGGAAAGAAAGACATAAAAACTTCCAGAAAGTTAAAAATCTTTATTTTCGAGGCATATTAGGGCTAAATCGGGGAAGTCCGATAGCAGTTTTCCAGCTACGGACTTTTTCCAGCTATGGACACATTCTCCCCCCAATTAGTCCGTTAAATCGAGGGTCGACTGTATGTATGTGATCCACCGGGATTCGAACCTGGGTTATCACACACAGATTTTAAACATTCTAACCATTACACCACCAGGACGGTCATCATGGTCATCATTGATCAGAAATGGAAGCTAATTTGTCTACCAAATTTTGGTTTGATTATGAATTTGTACCATGGTATGTACTGTGTTGTCATTTGTCAGTAAAGTATTGTATTTTTGTCCCCAGCTGTACAACCCGGAGAACATCTACGTGTCAAAGCAAGGTGGTGGTGCGGGTAACAATTGGGCGGCGGGATTCAGCCAGGGTGAGCGGCTCTACGATGAAGTGTTTGACATTATTGACCGGGAGGCTGATGGCTCTGACAGTCTGGAAGGCTTTGTTCTATGCCATAGCATTGCAGGAGGAACTGGCTCTGGTCTGGGCTCATACATACTAGAGAGACTCAATGATCGCTTCCCCAAGAAACTAATACAGACATACTCCGTCTTCCCCAACCAAGATGAAATTAGGTAAGTCCTGGCAAGATGAAAGAGCTGTGTGTGCATGAAAGCAGATTAGCATAAGTATAAAATACTGTAGTCACTTTTAAGTCATGTCCCACTTCTTACAACTTCAGTATTGCTTGATATAAAAAAAAAAAAATGCTGTTACCAAACAAAGCTTGATTAACCCCTCCAACCCGGAAGGGCTCTTGAACGCCCATAACAACCTCGGCCCGCGCAACCCGGAAGGGCTCTTGAACGCCCATTGCTTGCGTGCGTGCTTTCGAATGCCGCGCGTACATTTTTGGTATCGTGGGACGGTAGGTGGCGCCACCAGGCGTAAACTACGCCACAGCAACAGTATCTACCCCGACGCCATCATGGACAGTACGCCAAATAGTGATTCCGCTGTGTCCGATACCGTGCTTCCTACGACGCCCTTGCTAGTTCGTCGCGCCTTACCCCGACGCCATCGCCTAAATGTGTTATCTCCCGGAGGTATTGAGACGACATTGAGACTTTATGAGCGAGCTGATGCCAAGCATAATGTTGATGATGAAGTCAGTGACGACTCCAGTAATTATAAGTCGAGTGATTATGGCCATGAAAGTGAGAAAGAAGAGCAATTCCTGGGATTTGCGAGAGAACATGACAGTGATGAGAGTGATGAAGGTGATGTACCAGTTGTTGAGGAAGCTGGTTTACCTAAAGACAGTGAACTTGAGAGAGTGAGTGAGTGGGAGAGTTCAAGGTCACTCACCAAATTTCGCATAAGTGACACGACTCCAAGCCCTTCCCCAGGTAAATTGCCTTTCAAGCTACATTTGTATAAGCAGAAAATACTTGAGAAGGCGGCCGCGGCAGCTAGGGAACAAGCAAAACTACTTGGTGAGGATGAGGCTGTGAGTGAGGGTCAGCGTGGTGACCCTTCTCGTCCGCCATTGTCTCCCTTATCTACCCACGCCACCCAAGATGACCCGGATGCCCCGCATTCTTCCCCATCACCCCCACCATTGCCAAGGGTTGAGGACCCCCCACTTTCGGCCTATTTGCCTCCTAGGTCCCCCGACAGGAGACATACTGCTACCGAAAAGGGGAAAGGTAGGAAATATACCAAAAAAATTAAGAAAAGTAAGAGAGTTTTGTTCGAGGCTCCCGCGGCGTCCACCCCGGCCGGCCCCAGCCATACGTCCCCGCAACTTTCCCCACGGTCCTCCCCACCTCCCGCCTTCAACATGTCTTCCTGAAGAAGTCTTTGAGCTCGCATCACCAATACCTGGGCCTAGTGACAGTGAAACATTGCTTTCTGTCACTCGTCGCAGGCCAAGGAGCCCAGGACCTCGGGGGGACACAGCCTCACCTGCCACTCCTTCCCCACCTCGCCCACCCGCACGCCGCCCACGCATCACTGGTTCCCCGCCAGATTATGTGGGGGCCACTGATGATGAAGGGCACCTCTCTGAAGACTCTGGCCATGATTACATAGGTCCACCGTCAGGGCAAGATGACCACTCTGACGATGACTATATGGACATCGACGACCCTCGACCCATCCGCTTGGCCCGGCGTCGTGCTGCCCGTCGTGCTGCCCGCCGCCCTGGCCGACGCCCTCGCCGCCCTAGGGCGCGCGCCTCCCGAGTTGGCCGTGGGCGTGCTGGGCCACCAGCTGGAGCTCCTCGTCAGCGTAGACAAGACCCATTCTACGTTTTTCAGTGGCAAGACGTAGTTGATGAGGATGGATACAACCCTGATGTGCCAGCTTTTGATGAGGTACTGGAGGGTTCAGGCATTACCCCCAATTTTCCTGCAGGCTCCAATGCTCCACCACACGAACTATTTGAGGCCTTCTTTGATGAGGAGGTGGTAGGCTATGTTGTCAAAGAGACAAATAAGCAGCACCAATTCCAGGTCCACTTTTTGGGCAAGGTGACCAAGGGCCACATGAGGCAGTGGACCCCAGTGACTCATAAAGAGTTCATGGTGTTCCTGGCACTCACCATGCTAATGCCTCATGTCAAGAAGCATAGGTTGCCTGACTATTGGATCACCAATGATCTGATATCCACCCCTGCCTTCGGGAAATATATGTCTCGCGACCGGTACCTTGATATCCTCGCAGCGCTCCATCTTGTCACCAACCTTGACGTCCACCTCGGTGACAAGCTGTGGAAGATTAGGACGTTGTACGAGATGATGCGAGAACGCTTCACCTCCTACTTCAAGCCCTTCCGCAAGGTCGTCATTGACGAGTGTCTTGTGCTGTTCCGGGGAAAACTCAGCTTCCGGCAGTACATCCCCTCAAAAAGACATCGCTTTGGCATAAAATTCTTTGTGCTGTGCGACTGCCAAACTGGCTATGTCCTGGACTTCCTGGTCTACAGCGGGAAGGAAGGGGACTTGCTTGTGGACCCCCTCATTGGCTTTGGCGGAGCAGTGGTGCAAGCCATGATGGACCGCTACTTTCACAAGAATCACGTCCTCTACACGGACAATTATTACACGTCCCCCACTCTCTCACAGTACCTGCATGAGCGCAAGACGGGGACTGTAGGCACAGTACGAGGGAAAAGGAAGGGCATGCCACCTTTCCCTCCAAAGACAAAAAAGGTGATGTGTTCCGGAAGAAGTCGGGGCCCATTCTGGCTATCCACTGGCACGACCAGTGGAAGGTCAACCTTCTGACCACCATCCACAAGGGGGAAATGGTGGAGACTGGCAAGGTGGATCGCCGCACCCAGGCCAGGGTGACCAAGCCCGATGCTGTCCTGGACTACAACATCAACATGAGGCTGGTGGACAAGTCCGACATGCAGATAGGCTTCATTGACTGCCTGCGTACCTCGTGCAGATGGTACAAAAAGTTCTTTCTGCATATGGTGGACATGTCAGTTCTGAATGCCTACAATATATACAAGCTTCGGAATGTGAACACACCCATGAAGTTCAATAGCCTGCGGAGGTTCCAAAAGCAGGTGTTGACGGAGCTCCTGGAGAAGTATGCTACGCCACAGAGGGCAGTGGCACATCCTGGGCCCGCCGTTATTGACCGCTTGCAGTTTGCTCAATACTTGATTAGGCACAGGCTTGGTTCCCTGCCTCAGAATGAATCAGGAAGAACACAGCAGAAGCGGTGCCATGTCTGCTACAACAGCAGGGTGAGGCCGAGGCCAGGTAAAAAGTCAACCATGGAGTGTGTGGAGTGCAAGGTGGCACTCTGTGCTTTAGAGTGCTTCTTTGATTACCACTCCAAGCTGGAGTTCTAATAATCATACTGAAATTGCCAAATAAAATGACAATATGTACACTATAATTATATATAGGCAAAAAGTGGAAGAAAACCAATTTATTGTAATACAAAAGTCATGTATTATGAGAAATTGATACAAATACAATTACACCATAATAATATGTGAAAGTGACACATATGTATATACCAAGTGACATTCATATGATTAGAACCTATAGAAATATAGAAATCAGTGAAAAAAGACCCAATAAATTGTATATAAAACGTTTACAAATCATATAACTAAGTGAAAGTGACACAAGACCTAATATTTGATGGCCAAAGTATAATAAATACCTGTGATAACGAATAATCAGTGCCTAATACAACAATAACCTACCTCAATTACTAATAAAATGTACGGTATCGAGTGAAAATGAGCATTATCAGTGACAGTGACACTCTCTAAAGCATATTTGTCAAAGTGAAAGTGACACAAGACCTAATATTTGATGGCCAAAGTATAATAAACACCTGTGATAACGAATAATCAGTGCCTAATACAACAATAACCTACCTCAATTACTAATAAAATGTGTATCGAGTGAAAATGAGCATTATCAGTGACAGTGACACTCTAAAGCATATTTATCAAAGTGAAAGTGACACAAGACACAATACTTGATGACCAAAGAATAATAAACACCTGTAATAACGAATAATCAGTGCCTAATACAACAATAACCTACCTCAATTACTAATAAAATGTGGGCGGGTGCCCAACCCCGAAAAGGGTTGAAATAGGGGAGCTATCCCCCCGCCAAAGGCGGCTTTCTAGGGCCTTTCCTAGCTGATGCTGAGAGGATTGGGTTCTAGTCATGTGGTGATGGGCTGGTCTATCAGAGTGAGAACTGAGCGATCTCTGCCATACCCATAGCTTACTCTGACTGTTCCTTTTACTTATATATTTTCTAGATCTCAAGTTGACGGCGTCTCTTGCGTGGATTGACCTCCTAATCTACCAAGATTGGAAGCCAAAGCGTCACATCTTTCCTTTGCCCCTCAACTTTCTCTTCATAATTGCTGAGGGGCACAGGGCCCTGGGTGGGGCTTTGGTTTCCCGGGCGTTTCCGCACCCTCCTCAGCTCCCGCCATGGAGTGGCTTCGGTCACCCAGGCTTTATTGTGGTCGGCAGGGAGGGTTCTGTGGGGGCGCTCGGTTACGGCCTTGGCCTTGCTCGGGGCCTTGGGGCTGTTCGGCCAGGCAGCTTGAGGAAAAACAACAACAACAACTAATAAAATGTACGGTATCGAGTGAAAATGAGCATTATCAGTGACAGTGACACTCTAAAGCATATTTATCAAAGTGAAAGTGACACAAGACACAATACTTGATGACCAAAGAATAATAAACACCTGTAATAACGAATAATCAGTGCCTAATACAACAATAACCTACCTCAATTACTAATAAAATGTACGGTATCGAGTGAAAATTAGCAATATCAGTGACAGTGATACACTAATAAACATATTTTATATAATTGGCCTCAAAATAACTAGAAAAATATCAAATAAACATCACATTCTCAATATCAAACACTAAAATCGTCTAAGGGAGATAAATACTTTGGCGCGACGAGCGGCTAGGTGCGTCGTAGCCATGGCCGGGGCGACGCGTCCGAACGCGGGAAGAATTTGCCGCCGAAAAGCACTCGTCTTCCCGCGCTCACCATTATGCAACCAGAGGGGCTAGAGACCTCTACTCAACACCATTCGACAGAGGAAGGTTTGTGGAACATTATTCTTTTTTATTCACAACATTACATGCCATATTCATTGACTTGCAGAGTAGTTAACATAGCCCAAAGATCGTCAAAACACCCGGTACCGCAGCACAGTCGCAAGCTATAGCCCCCGGGGCTGGAGGGTTAAAGATTATTATTTATAGATGTTAAGGACTTTTTCGTTTTTACTAATATGGATATTGAACGTTGAAATTATGGAGATACCGGCACTACTGTATAGGACCCAATGCTTTTGACTTTATTTATTCTGGATTTAAGTACAGGTATTGTAAGTATAATAATACAGTACAGATGTAATACCAGTACTGTACTGTAGTCTGAAGTTGTTCATTAAGTGCCGATTCTTCCTCATATACTGTATACAATGGTTTAACGTTGTTTTCCATTTCATTTTATGGCTAAAAAAAGATTTGCCATTCAGCATATGTAGTACAGATGTAGTACATACAGTAGTACAATAAGTCCTGCCATTACATTGACCTATCATTTCATCACTGTGGCTGATGTTGGCATAGTGCTAACCGTGCTACAGCAAGACTCAACACAGTCCCCCTGTGGTGATGGGATGGTCTATCATAGTGAGAGCTGAGCGTTCTCTACCATACCCATAGCTTACTCTGACTGTTCCTTTTACTTATATATTGTCTAGATCTCATGTGACGGCATCTCTTCTGTGGATTGACCTCCCTACTGCCAACCTAGAGGTTGGCAGACTGGGAGCCAATGTGTCACATTTTTCCTTTTCCCCTCAGCTTTCCCTTCATAATTGCTGAGGGGCACAGGGCCTTGGGTGAGGCTTTGGTATCCTGGACATTTCCGCACCCTCCTCAGTGGCTTCGGTCACTTGGGCTTTATTAGTGGTAAGCAGGGAGGGTTCTGTAGGGGCGCTCGGTTATGGTCTTGGCCTTGCTTGGGACCTTGGGGCTGCTCGGCCAGACAGCCTGGGAAACA